>BCGF01000011.1:0-383507 GCA_001599175.1 Pestalotiopsis sp. JCM 9685
CCCCCCCCCCCTCTCTCTCTATCTTTTTTTCCAGTCATTGTCTCTGAACCGGGACGAGTTCTGGCTGTATTGCGGCATATATGCCTACATCGTCTTCTGTTTTTATACCAGATTGGCACCACTTCAACATCAAAGTAATGGCAGTCTGATAAAAAACCGCACATTGAAAGCCTAAATAAACTCAAAACTTCATGCGCTTCTTATGCATCTCAACTGTTATCAAATTCATGACTCTATCAGATATCTAACGCGATTGAAAATCTCTTATCCCTTTTGTACAGCCTCAAAGGTCATTTTGCTGCTATTGCCTAGTACCAGTCTCCGTCATCCTCAATGGACTCGCCCTTCTCCGACTTGTCTAGCAGCTCCTGCACAGTCCAGAGCTTGAACTTGTAATTCGGAACCGTGTTCGTGTTCTGGAACGGCTGATCATCCAACAAATGAGCGGCGCACGCATCATAATTGTCGTCAGCATAACGCTCAGGATCATGACAGTTCAGCCACTGGCCCGTGAACTTGGCGATACTGCGCGGATCCTTGGCTACTTCGTCCCAGTTTGTGTGGTGGAATGCCTCGCGCGACTTGTAGCCCACTTTCTGTGCATTCGCCGTTCGTTCGAAGCTATATCCACGTCAGCATCCTCATGTTTAAGCATGCAGCACGTGCTTTAACGACTTACCGTAGATGATTGTGGACTCTGGTGGCGACCGCAGCACCCTGAACGCCACCCTTCGTAAGGCAGGCGGCCAGGGAGAAGGCATCCTCGAGGGCCATCGTAGCCCCGTATCCAGAGGAAGGCACAAATGCGTGAGCGGAATCGCCGCACTGCACGACCCGGCCGCCTTCAGACACCCACTTGGGGTGGGGATCCCGGAACCGCAGCTTCCAGTCCGTCGCTTGATGTTCCGGGGTGGACTTGATCACGTCGTGGACAATGGGGTCCCACCCCTGAACGTAGTCCAGAGCGCCGCGGCAGTCGACGACACGGGTCCAGCTCTCGACGGACGAGCCGTCGTCCTTGTGGGTGAGGCCCCAGCTGAACTCGGTCGGCGACATGCCCATGAAGAAGTGGGCGCCGGGACCAATGTGCAGGGAGGTCCACTCCCGCCTGTCGCCGAAGAATTCCGCGACCCGGGGATTCCTGAGCGCGACTTCGGTGCGCCAGCTCGTCCGGTACAGAGCGAAGCCCGAGCTGATGGGCGTCTCGTGCTGGCCGCGGATAAGGCGCAGGGATCTCGACCCGACGCCGTCCGCCGCCACGACGACATCCGCGGTCACGCTGCGCCCGTCGGAGAGGTTCACACCGCCGTGCGCTGGGGTCTCGAAGAAATCTACGACGGTCTGACCCGTTTCGATGAGAACGCCAATCTCCCGCGCATAGTTGAGCAGCAGCTCATAGAACTCCCGTCGGCTCACCGAGACCGTTGGCAGAGTGTCGGAGCCCAGGGTCATGCCAAAGAGCTTGTGGCCGTCGTGCTTGAAGAACTGAAACTCGGTTGATATGGACACGCTCTTGAGCCGCTCCATGAAACCAGGCCATTTCGATGGAGTGTGCAACCCAGGCGATTGAATGAAGAAGATCTCACCTGCGTATAACTCGTCAGCTCCCCTAGTCGCAAGACTCGCCCTGCGCGATAGAGCTTACCGAAATCGCCAGGTTCCTCGCGCTTCTCTAGTACTTTGACTTGATGGCCACAGCGATGGGCCTCGATGGAAAAGGCGAGGCCAGCGACGCCCGCGCCAACCACAAGAATTGACAGATTCGTGTTGGACGGTGTTTCCATGATGTTAGACTTGGTCGAGTTGAAGAGGTTGATCGTGAAGTTGAAAATTCTGAGCTAGAGATCCAGCGTTAGATTGTTTGATTTATATTCCCTATCATTCATTTTATTTTCGAGGCCACATCGCGAGTTCCGTGTGAACACATCCCAGACTCGGATGCGCTTTGAGAGAAAATATCTAGATGCCCCACTGCGAAAGAGTGATTATCTTGTTCCATGTCCAGGGCAATCAATCAAATCCTCGGCGTTCGGTCGACTAACGACTGCGGAAAGACTTTTGCGGCCGAGACAAGGTCTGAAATCACCGTTCAATGCCATTGAAGTTGAGGCGATACGTTGCTGGTATGCCTCCGTGTTGGGCGGAGCAGCCGCCGATATAAGCGCCGAAAGTGCGAATATGGGCCTCTGGCGGACAATTTACAGTTGTCCGGAATCATGCGAAACCTTTGAAAACATGGTTACAGATTTGTGGTGGATTTGCGCCCTTCGCGTCAATCAACAGAACAGTTAAGTGACTAAGCGGACAGCACGGACAAATGCGAAATCTCCATCTAACCGATGCCAATCCACATATCTACGGTACTGCATTCTCTATCTCATTAATCATACAGGCAACCACATACTATTCGAGCAAGATCTATGAGTGGGTTGAAGTCTTCATTTAAGCAACACTGTAGGGAACTTTGATCCATCGTGTATATTGAATAGATTGACTGTCAACTCTAAGAATTGTATTATAAAAACGAGTACGTAAATGCCACAAGTAAATGTAGGCGATGCACTCCTTCGCAAGTGGGTTGTATAAGTCTCGCGGCTTAATCGACTAGCTTTCCTTAGAGGTCAACTGCATATCGAGGAGAGACAGAGAAGAAGAAGGTATAGTTGACAAGCATCGGACACCAGGCATCGGACGCGCAAGCTTATCGGCTATATTATGATGATACCACGTGGCTCGACATCTTGCGAAGCCGCTCTCCGAAAACGTGGAAACAGAGCGGGATGGGTATCAGAGCCAGCGAGATGAAAGCCAGCAGACTGTTACCCCAGCCCAATCCCAGGGTCTCGTACATTTGCAACGCACACAATGGTAACAGCGCACCTGCAATCGATCGCAGCACAGTGATTGAGGCCGTGACAGATGCCGCAATATCTGGAAACGCATCCAACAAGTAGTTTTGGACACACATCTGGTCTTGTTAGTACTACAGTGATAACAAATCAAAGACACCATTGTACTCACCATGATTGCCATCAAGCCAGCGCCAAAAACTGCGATTCCAATCATGGATGCTATCCAATGGACCTGCTTATCGGTCGTCCAGCCGTAAATAAACAAGCCGGCGGGGATCGCAATGCCGCACGGGATGGTGAACAGCGGGGCAAGGCGGATCTCCGCCCGGTGCTGATTGCCCCTGGCCTGGTTCTGCTGAACCAGATGGTCGGAAAGCTTTCCAAAGGTGGCGACTCCTATAAGCATTCCAATGCCGACTGGTAGGTACGAAAGCCCACTGGGTGCCGGTACTGAATCCGTATTGGCCCTCGTAGACAATCGAGAAGGTCGACATGAGGAGATACATGATGCCGTACTCGACGGCGACATACAGTGCCATGAGCGTGATGACTGGGACAAAGACGAGAAGCTTCATAAGGCGGACGATGGCCTCTTGGAAGCGCTGTTGAAGGGTGACATCGCCGTCCAAACGAATTCGCAGCGCATCGTTCCCAGTGTCTTTGCGAAGCTTGGCCAGCTTGCGGCAAAGAATCACGGGTGCGTACGTTTCCTTCATTCCAAAAAGAGCAATTGGAATGAACAGCCCAGACTGCTCTTGGTGTCAGCATGGTCCGAAATCCTTAGAAGTTGGTTACCATACCAGAATAGCTTGCAACCAGAAAATCCATCGCCAACCGGCGGCCTGGGCCAAGTAACCACCAGCTACTGGACCGACGCTCGGTCCGAACAAGGGTCCCAGAATCCAAACCGCCATGGCTTTTCCGCGGTTCTCCAAGGCCATTGTATCCGCGATCGTCCCGCTGCCGATGGTAATCGGCACAGATCCGGCCAGACCCATTAGCAGCCGGAAGGCCATGAGCATGCCCAGACTGTTGCTCAGAGCTCCGGCGATTGTGAAGATGGTGAAGAGGAAGTTGCCGAGATTGTAGAGCGGAGCGCGGCCGAAGATCTCGCTGAGGGGTGCTATAATCAAGGGACCGAAGGCGAAGCCGAGGACATATATGGACAGAACGAATGTCGCCGCGGTATTCGACGTGCTGTTGAACTCGGCCATGATTTCCGTGATACTCGGCGCAAACATGGATGAACCCTGACATGGTGTTAGGCTGATGGTGGAGTCATTATACTGTAAGGACCTACGAGAGGGCTATAAAGCGTCAGAACGTGGGAAGGTACCGGAGGAGAGTGAGATATCTTACGTTATGAACGAGAGAATTGAAAGTACGGCAATATTCCACCATTTCTTCTTGTCAGTCCAGTTGATGGGATTCTCGGGATCATTAGGGCCCTCCCAATCGACCACGTTAGGGTCATATGCCTCCAACTTCTCATCCTTTGAAGGTATCGTGGTGCCGGTAATAGCGGTCGGTCCTACAAAAGAGGGTGTCCCATTGCTTGTATCGCTCGAGTCCTGTTCGGCGGGCATGGTGAAGAAGCTTGCCGGGCAAAGTGAGGAGAAAGAGAAAGAGTGCGGTGCTATGTTGGCAAAGGACGGAACGAATGGGGAACTGCGTCGCAAGGATCTTATAGATACCCCTGAGAATTGCTTGCGAGATCAGAAAGCGCCAGATAGGAGAAATTAAAGTAAAAACTCCTTCCGACAAGTGGCGCTTCTGGTTCAACGGATATTGCAACCACCACGATAGTGCGCTGCCGCGGAGTCTCCGCGGACACTCCGCATCGACTGCCAGCCACGTGAATGCAGAACCCTCGAATTAAAAGTCCCAAGATCAGCACTGAACATGACCGCGGAAGTCACGGACAACTCTGATCTTCGAGTCTTGCACCATAGTACCTTCCGATCGACGTGGCATTGCACAATCTCCCGGTCGCGCCAACGTGCATCTCATGGATCGATCAATGGCTCCAGAAGGCACTACTGGTGTTGATCATTCAATCAATTGGCTACCATCTTTGATTCTATTCTCAGTAAGTTGCACAATATTCCTGTGCCAAGGTAACCTTGATTGACGTTGAGGTCAGACTGTAGCCTACCCCTTATGGACCGTCATCTACAACGTCCTGCTGCATCCGCTCAGTGGCTTCCCGGGCCCGAGACTATGGGCAGCTACGCGGATACCTTACACTCGAATGTACCTTTCCGGCACGGCTCCGCAACAGATTCTTGATCTACATCAGAGATACGGCCCGATCGTTCGGGTGGCACCCGAGATTCTCTCCTTCAACCACCCAGATGCGATGAAAGAGATCCGCGGTCACCGCAAACATGGAGCAGGCGAGCATGGCAAAGACCCGATACATATGGCAGTAGCACGGAAGAACATCATTGGCGCCAACAGAGAGGACCATGCGCGGTATCGGCGTACCCTGGCCCATGGGTTCTCAGCGCAAGCAATGATGAACCAGCAGCCGATCATTCTGAAGTACGTGAACCTGCTTTTTGACCGACTTGAAGGATCCGCAGAGCACGGCACGGTGTCTATTGATCTGGTCAGCTGGTTCAACTATACCACCTTTGATATCATCGGAGATCTGTCTTTTGGCGAGTCGTTCGGTTGCTTGGAGAATTCGAGCTACCACCCGTGGGTCAAGCTCATATTCGACAGCCTGAAGAATGCCGCATGGGCGGTGAACTTGAATCGATACGCGCTCCTGGCACGAGGACTCAAGATGATGATACCGAAAGAAGTCGCCAATAAATTGGCTGAGAATAAGCGCTTGACGCAAGAGAAAGTCCGAAAGCGACTTGCCATAGGCCATGAGCGACCAGATTTCATGGAGGTCATGATCTCTCGTGGCGGTGTCAAGGGCGAGGTATATTCTCCTTCTTTCTAAATCTTGGCGAACATCTTGCCTTCAATGATGGCATTCATTCGGCTGACTTTACCTCACAAAATGTCAGGTCCTGACGTTTGAAGAGCTGGCCGACAATGCGACGACGCTCATTGTAGGAGGATCCGAGACAACAGCAACCTTGCTCTCGGCAGCTACCTTCTTTTTGGCGACAAATCCAGATAGCCTCTCGAAATTGACCCAGGAAGTTCGGTCGGCGTTCTCGACGGAAGACGAAATCAATCTCATCAGCGTGCAGAATCTGCCCTTCATGCTTGCTGTCTTGGATGAATCAATGCGTCTCTATCCACCAGTCCCTAGTGGCTCACCTCGAATGATCAATGAGATGGGCGATACTATCCTTGGCCGGCACATTCCTCCTGGCGTAAGTATCAGCCCAGATTCAAGCCATAGCTTCGTGTCGTTAATTTCCCTAGACTGTGGCTGAAGTTTGGCACTGGGCGCTCTATCATAACCCAGAGCATTTTCTCGAGCCCGACGAGTTCAGGCCCGAGAGATGGCTGGGCGATCCACGATTCGATGGTGACAAGAAAGAAGCGTTTCAACCGTTCTCTATTGGGCCGCGCAACTGTCTTGGAAGAAAGTATGTATTCTTCGTCCCACTGCTCTACTTTGTTGCATCGCGCTGACTCCTGCCGTGGAAAGCTTGGCATATGCTGAGATGCGCCTCATATTGGCCAAGCTCATTTGGAAGTTTGATATCAAACTGTCGGAGCAGAGCAGTGATTGGTGCAGCCAGAGTAGGGTGTTTATGGCTTGGCAAAAGGAACCTTTGCACGTTTATCTGACGCCACGGAAGGTGACGGGCTAAGCTATACCACTTGAAATGCCGAGTCAACGACCGTCTGTTGTATTTGCTATTTCATAGCTCCAACTTCCCTCATTGACCTTCTTTCGTGTCCGGTGCGGCATGACAGAGCTCTGCTTGTCTTCCCGGCTTTCGGCGCCAAGCAAAAGCCTCGTGTTTAGGCTCCTTTAAATTGCTTTGAGCCCAAAACCGTTCCAAATTCAGATAATCAATAGTTGAGTGGCGAACTGCAGTCACCCGACAGAATCAACATGTAAATATACAGGTGGGAAGGGTCGGAATTGAAGTCCTACCCTTCCACAGGAAGAGAATTCCCACCAATCAGTCTGGAGTGATTAAAGAGCCATAAAATCGGAGTCATCTTTGATTGTATACCTATCATGTCGCACAAATGGTCAGTCTTGTGTGATGTTAGGCATCAAGCAGTAACGTCTTATATCGACATGTACGGGCCCCAGAAACGGGACGTATTGCATTTGAGAACGCCGCCAAGGCGCAACAGCATGGATCACTTTATTTTAATTATCATAGAATCGCATACAGGACCTCACACATATTGAACCTATCACACGTCACTATATGCAGTGATTCTCGTCATGAAGTCCGACTTCTATTGGTCTCTCGCGCAATGGACGTCTGAATGACTGAGTCGCAGAGGTCCAGTAGTGCCTATGCTCTCTGTCCCATATTCCGAAAGTCCCGTGCGATGCACAAATTCCAGAGGCATACCATCACGTAAAGAGCAATGAACTTTCATTGAATGAAACAAATCCTTTCAAACAAGATGCTTTAATTTGACTGCATGCCATTAAAACGTAGTGCTCATGAATATAGTGTAGTCAATACTGAACTGAACTGAACTCCTATCACTCGCATCGCAAAAGTTCCGCAGTATATCACTACGCAGTGCGCAAAGTTTCACGAATCGACTTCGTGACGGTTTAGCCGTGCTTTTAAACAGGGATCGGGTCGAAATAATGGCTGGCACATCTGCATGTTTATGCCTCCTGAGATAGAGTGCCAACCAACCATAGCGACTGTCGGACAGCCTGACAGATACTTGCGTGCCACAGGCGCGTATTTACCATCGCAATATTCTAACTTTATTCGCGCTGATATTGACCACGCACATAGGCTGTAGTCTTATCAGCGCCCTCGAAGGCCAATCAGTCTTTTGGCATTGTTGTACAAGGAAACGAGGCACATGTTCATCATTGATCCACGTTTGCGCGTAGCTTGGCACATCGGCAGTAATCCCCTCAGCGTGAAGACATAATTATTCTGTTTCTGCGGAACTTGCGAAATCAGGCATCTCTACGGCTATATAAACCATGACTTATGCCTCGATAAAATGAGTTCTCCATCGTCTCTGTATCTGGTTCTACAACAGCCCCCAAAAAGATCAAATCGACTCTGATTATTGAATTTTTCAAAAGCCTTCCCATCACAATCACAACATGAAGGCCGCTCTGATCCTGTCTCTCGTGGCTGTTGTTGCAGCCCTTCCGGCCCTCAAGCCCAAAGGTGTGTATTCTCCACTCTAGATACCCCAGCATTTACCTGTGTCTAGCGTTCTCACAGAGTTATTAGATTCTGAGGCGGACCCGCTTCTCGGCATCAGGACGACTCTTGGGCCTCTGGACGTGGATTGTGAGGAATGCGAGGGCGAGGTAAATGTGAAATTGGAGAAGAAGGACGAGTTGTGGCGCAAGACAACTCATGGGTCTTCTGACGAGGATTGTGCAGAGTGCTACTAGAGATAGTTGTCGAGTCTTCTCGGTCTTCTGATTGAAGGGAGTGTGTGCTATAAATGCAAGGGCTTGGAGGTTGCAGGCTTTCAGCGGCAGAACAACCACGAAGTATTTTGGTATTATACACTAGCAGATATTTCAATGATATAAATACGGTGTTTGTTGAAATAATAAAGACCTGGCACCAGATTGATGTGCTTCTTCGCCAGGGTCCAGACAATTGAATTCTCCACAAAACAGTCCATGAAAGTCCTCACGGCTGCATCGCAAAAAGTCATCGGACGTCAGAGCCGGTGAGGACTCAAAGGAAGCCAGGCTGATCTCTGGAAAGTAGCATGCCCCATTTGAAGAAAATCGTGTCAACGAGTTGTCCGACTCGGACAGGTGGCTCTGGTCGAGTTCCATCTCCCCCAAACGCATAGCGCTGGGCGCACTTGCATAGTCGCAACCCGGTGTCGCAGACAAGAGTTTTGGGACTGCTGAACTATATTCGTACGATAGTGCTCCCGCCATATTGAGAGGCTTAGGCCGCTTCTCATTGCCATCTGCCAAGCCTGTCGTTTCTGATGGTGCAGACGCCGTAATGCTTCGATTGTCTGGCATCTCTTTGTCTTCGTCGTCATCCCCACCCTCAGACTGGAGTCCATCATCTGAGGGCGTGTCATAGGCCAGTCTCGTGCATCCAAGCTTGTCAATTATATGGTGCAATATCGGCTGACCTTGTTCGTTGAGACCCGGCTCGCCGAATGTCCATGACTGGCCTTCGCAGACCATTGTGTATAGCTTGAGCACAGAAGCAACCAGAGCGGCTTGGTTGTTTTCCAGAACTTCAGCATATCTGGTACCGCAAGTGAGTCGAAGGGGCTTCTAAAAAAAAAGCATGCTGTGGCTCACCCTCTGGAATATGCTTTGTACCCGAGCATCTTGCGTTTTCCCAAGGTACAAATCGATCCGTCATGTTTGCATTTTCGGCATGGAGATTCGCCATCACACTGTTGCACGCCATGTCAGTCAAGATCTGGCTACGGGTCATATATCTGCAAATACACTGACCTTTGTCTTCTTTGCCCTGCATCTTTCACAGGCCTTCCAGACGCGACACTTTCGGTTCGATGCGTGCTTCTTTACTTTTGTTCGACTCAGGCTCCCCTCGTGCATGGTATCATCTTGAGATGTGCAGCGATGTTGATGATCTTGATACATCTCTTAAAGTGGATGTCATGAATCAGAGCTTATGTATATGTATACCCGCCAAGTTCGGCCAGATTTGGGATGATACACTCGCTTGTCAAAAGCATGGAAAATACCTATACTATCAATGCGCTCCCTCTGTCGAGGGCCAGGTACCTATCAGCCATCTCGGAGCCGAAAGATGTCCCTATGCTGCGGACATTCGATCTTTAGGGGCTGGCTCTGAGGCGCGGGATGTCCGCGGACATTCCGCGGGGCCATCTCTGCCGGCTTTAGTGCTTAAGATAGCGCATATTTACGGAGCACCCTGGTAATGATCGCCAGGTTAGAGGACCATACCAATGATTTCAATGCCTGGCAAGCGGGTGCACAATAGAGTGAGAATAGACCTACTCACTTATATTCTACCATAGCATATCATCCGGTCGCCACGATTGATGTTGGGATGAAATTAATATCCAAAGAAACGGAATTCAACCGAGAATAAGAAGAGTTAATGTTTGGAGCATAATCAAGACGTTTAAGCGTAAAGGTACGGTGTTGGCAATGTATTTTAGCACGGGCGGAGTCTTACTTTTTTTGTCAATCGCCTGCCTGGGTCTGGACTCTGTCCGCTATCTTGCGTGAAGTCGAATAAAATGAGCGGATCGACCTGTGGCAATAAGGTATCAATATTCCAGGAGCTAGATGTATATCCCACCGGACCCTGCTACGTTGGTTCTCACCAGTCGCCAATCGATCTGATTGTCGTGACTATTGCAGGATTCACCTGCGGCAAACCCACCTGGGCAACTAGCATGGAACGCTACAAGACGCCAAGATTTTTACCTTTCTTCTGCCGCTAACAGGGCTCTAACAGGGGGCTCAAAGGGCAATAGCTGCATAGTGCAAGCCGAAAGACGAAGTTGATGATCTCACCCTTGGAATCTGCTCAATCTCATTGTTGCGGAAATCATTCGAGCAGTCCAGGGAACGCCGGGGGCATGTACGACGACGCAGCGAAGTATGACGATCGTACCATATTTGCATTGCCAACGTCAATAGAGACTGTGCTGTCCCTTGACACCCAATATTTTTGAATCCCTTGCTCCAAAGCGACAAATCTCCCACGATGCCGCCTGAACTGCCCAGTGGACGCAAACGCTCCTGCCCAAGACCAGTCTCGTGTAACTTTTGTCGGTCGCGCAAGCTGCGGTGTAGTCGAGATGTGCCCTGCATCAACTGTACTAGCCGCGGTATTCCCTGCGAGTTCCCTAGCACACAGACTCCCATCGAAGGCCAGCCTGGTGCAACAAAGACAGGCGATTCTATAGGCCTCCAAATCCTCGATCGAATTCAGCGACTCGAGGAGATTGTTACGAAGCAAAGTGCCACCATGAACGAGCCACGCCCGACTTCTCCTGGTGCCGACAATTCAAGAATGGCATCACACTCCCGTGACGTGGATGAGCCATCTATACCTCTTCATATAAAGACTATCGCGAATGATGCGTATCGCCTCGAGAAGGATAGCCGGAGCCATGGCCTTTCAGTCAGTCAGATCTGGAGAAGATGGGGTAATTGATACTGACCAAAATGCTCAGGAAACAATCATGTCTGAAAAAATAGTCTTCAAAGTATGCTCACTGCGTGAACTACCGAGGCCTATGACGTACGTCCCTGATCCGACATACATGTCTGGAGTCGGCTCGACAAAATGCATCTGGATTCCCACCCAAAGCGAGATTCGGATTCTCATTCGCAAGTACATCAATGACATAGCCTTCTCGTGCCACATACTTCATGTCCCCTCGTTGCCCGCGATAATAGACACAATCTACACGCAGATCGCTTCACAAGATATTGTCCACCCCGGGGTTTCCATGTTACTTCTTTGCATTATTGCAAGTGTCACGAGTCAATGGACTTACCGCGACGCTGAGGAGAAGGGTTTATTTGAAAGTCCGGCCGTGGCCAGTCAGCAGACCTCTCATTGGGTCAGGCTCGCCCTCGACGTGATGGATCATTCCAGGCGCAACTGCAAGCTATCGATAGAGCACGTACAGGCTCTGGTGATAGGAGCCTGCGTGCTTTGTAACCTGGAGGGCTTTGCGTCCAAGTTTCGTGGCCTCTTGTCAACGGCAGTGGATGTTGCCCGCGAGCTCGGCCTACACTTGCACAATCGCGGAGTAAAGCAGTCAACAAAAGGGTCCGACCCAGACGCAGTCGCGATTGAAATGCAGCGTCGTGTATGGTGGTACTTGACGGCGACCGATTGGTGAGCACCAACTCCAGACAAAGACGGGCTGCGCTAAATGCAAATAGGATATTATCCTGTCACGGAGGACCTCTCGAGGGGGTTTATCAAATCAACCCACGGCACATGACGACCAAGAAACCAAGAAATGTGAATGACGAAGACATCACCTGTGCTCAAAACGAAGTAGTTGAACACATTTCCAATCCCACGGCTATGACCTATGGCCTACTACGAATCCGTTATGCGGAGATTTGCCGAGCATATACAGACCGCGTACCCTTGGACACCTCTCTATCAGACGAGGCAAAATATCGTGAGATCTTGGAGCTAAATCACCGGCTCAACGACTTTGTTCAGGATCTCCCTCTACACTTTTCCCGTCTTGGCACAGATGCCGCCAAGCTGGGAAACGCGCAGATCTCCTTTGCGCCGCAGGCGTTCACGATACAGAGATATCTCCTCACACTGAATGTGTATACACTGATCTGCAGACTTCACTTTTCCTATTTTGCTCGAGCCTCTGTGCAGTCCACCTTTTCCGCGTCCAGAAAGGCCTGCGTCGACGCGGCTGGGAAAATTCTACATGCCGAAACGGAGCTTTCCAAGGAGAGCTTCCCCTTTGTAGAGAGCCGGTTACGATTCTCGAGCATTCTCTACGGCATCCTGATAGCGAATGCCGTCTTCGTCGTCGACATGTGCCTGACTCCCTCGCTGACGAGGGATGCGTCATACGTCGCGGAGGCTTCTCAGGCATTTGAGATCTTGCAGAGCGCTAGTAGGGATTCGTTTCTCGCAGCCAAGGTCCATCAGTCGCTGTCGCGCTTGATTGAGAAGCACCGACTCCATATCGTGACCGGGCAGCGACCGTCGACGGCTCTCCATTCCCGTAATCACATATCCTCACTCAGCGATAACCTCCCCTCAATGGCAAATCATGCCCAAGTTCAGGACTGCTTCGGGATTGATGCAAGCGATAGGCAGGGTCAGTTTGCAAATGAGTTTTGGAGAGGCATGGACTACGGAATGGGTATGGATCATCTCGAGTTCAGCCAATTTGCTGATGAATGTTCATTTTTCATGTAAATCGAGTGTTTGCAAAAACGAAGAGAACCTATTTATCCTGAATACTTACGGACGTACGCCTATAGTTGTTGGTGAGCTTGCGAGGCTTCCTTATAGTGGGGGCGTGGCACGATTAGCAAATTCAAATGAGTGTGATCATAGTTGACTTCTGCAACTCTTCGTTCCAAGCATCTGAATGAATCTGCCCGACAGCCACACGTTCCGCCAAGCCGTCTTCCCATCGTACCAACATGATATTGATAGCCCAGTCACTCTTGAAGGAATAATGACGTGTGTCGTATATCTCCTCGTAGTACTCTTCAGCAGACGGGTACTCGGGAGGGAGATAGTCGCCGAAATCCTTGACGGACGCGGCAGTGACTTGGCCTTGGATACTTCGCGATAGCTTGACCAAGTCATGGACATGGGTCTTGTTCCGTGGCTCCGTCTTCCAGTCATTGACATAGTCGTGGAGTGCTCCACAGTGCCGACCGGCGGCATCATAGATCCAGAGGGAGGCGCTCACCTCTCTCCTATAATACTCGGACAAGCCACCGCCGACTTCTCCGTCGTTCCATAAGACACTTTGCTCCAGGCATGGCTTTGAGATGGTGTATGCCTCAATGTTTATGGTCATGGCCTTGAGAAACAGTGAATACGGCGGTAGTGTCTGCTCCCAATGACGAGGGCTCCTCATTTGAATATCGTGGTCAGAAGCTTGGCTTTTTCGAATTTGGCGTGTACCACTAGGGTCGCGTATCCACACGCTTCCAAGTTCAGACTCTACACTGACTTTCTGTCCTGCATAGGCACCCAGACGCCAAGGCTCCCACCAAGCGGAACAGTGCCAAGCTGTCCAGCACCAACTCGGAAGTGTGAGATTCGACTCTCTCCGCTCACTAGATGACCACCTGGGCTCGGCACATTGAAGTTGCGGTCGCCAGAGCAACGCAAGATCAAGATGCGATTCTGGTAGAGCGCACGCAAACTTCCAGTCAAATAGCTTTGCCAGAGTAGAAATAATACCAGAGAAGGCATTCAGCGCATCGTGGGGAAAAGTCAGGTGTCTAGGAGAATATTGCATGGTAAGCGATCGATAGATCATGAACTGCGCGCTCGGGTCGTTTCCCGGTTCTCGCTCTATCACGCTGGCCATCGCACCACCGTCACGTGTAGGCGCAACGCGTTTGTGCTCGTCCAGATAGTCCTCGGATTGGTAAGTCGAGCGGCATTGCCAGAATACCTGGTGCTCGGAAATGAAAAGACAGCGCCGCGAGAAGATGAATTCCTGGAAGGTCCAGGCTCGGCGGCTCCAGGCAGAGTCCTGGGCGACATCGTACAGTCGCCGCAGTCTTTGTACGAGAGCCAAACCGTTGATCTCGACAGACGTCTGGATAAGGTTGCGCGGCTGAGTGACTCCTGGAAGCGCCGATGCGGCATTGTTTTGAGTCAAGGCCACCAACGTCACGCATGCATTGCTGTAGATCTGACCCATGCGTGATATATACACACCTTTCGAGTCCTCGTCATCCTGGATAATGCAGAGGGCATCAACCCATAGGTACTTCATACCAACAGCATCAGCCAAATAGATGGCATCGCTGATTGTGCGCGGCAGCTCGTCCCTTAATTCACGTAACGATCCATCCTCTTGAAGATGGCTGATGTTTGCCTTTGTGCATCTCAACCCCTCAGAGTGACCCCAGACATAGCTCAGAGCCATATATCGAGACTCCCATGCAGCCTCTACGAGTGTCAGTCGTTGGACATCGACCAGCAGTAATTTCATGCTCGGTTGTTCACTGAGTTGTGACTTTGGGAGGTCACATTGCGATCCATGAGATAAGGCACACTGGCCTATCCAGCCACGAATGAGAGAAAGGTCGACCTTCTCTCCTAGAAGCCGTGAGTATTTCAGCGTGTCGGCCCGGATCACGCCATGTGCGAATGCCTGCGTATAGGACGTGCGAATGATCTCTGCCATGGTTGTACTGTGACCAGATATATCGGATGGCAATGTGTCGGTGGTCGAATCAAACCAAACTTGGACGCGGCGGTTATTTGAGTTCTTGTCATACCTGCCCAAGTAACACATTTCGACAGGATAAAGACCAGCCTCCCAGAAGTGTTTGGCGTGAACGTTCAATGCTTTGATCACGAGACTGCAAAGAGGGCATTGCGTCCTCTTTGCGATGTCCTGGAAGAGACCCAGTTCCACGGTGCGGGGTGGGTCATCGCGGCAGAAGTAATCCTCAAGTTTGATTTGTTGACATGTATCACATAACTTTGAGCACATTTTCGTTTGGACTGGACTCGGAAGCGAGTGAGAATATTTGACGGTGCAATGGTACAGAGCTTCTTTTCACACGATAATTACAGGACAAAGCTGTGCGGGGTAGGTTGTGTCATCTCAGACATGTTATGGATCAAGATCGCGACCAATCAACGACTGCAGAAAGTATCTGGATAGTCCTCCATCTGTCTCGATGCCCCCCCTACATTTCTAGCCCCTTCAATATCTTTGGCCGATATCTCCATGTCCTTGCCATAGCCAGAGAACGATACCTTCCAATCTCTCGAGTCTCTAGGTCGTAATTCGACATTGATATCAAAGTCAGGAAATGGCATGGCGTTCACCATTGGCGACTTGGCTGTTGTGGGCTGGACCCATTTCCCGTCCACGGGGTGTACTTCAAAACGTAGGATGAGTAGAGCCGTAAACATGAGAATCTCGGTAGTCGCAAAGTGCCGGCCAGGACACAGCGTCGTTCCCCCGCCGAACGCGCGAAAGGCCACTGGATTGACGCGCTTGACGCCTGGCTCGCGCATGAAGCGTCTGTGGTTGAACTCGTCTACCGTGGCGCCCCAGACGTCGCGGTCGGTGTGTTGGACCTTTGACGACATGATGATGGTGCTGCCCTTCTTGAGCAGATATTTGCCGTCCAGCTGATGGTCTTCCATGGATATCCGGGTGGCCGTGCTGGTAGAGTGAACTCGCATGGCCTCCTTGAGCGTGGACAAGAAGACGGGGCAAGACGATTTCACGTGGGTCAGATCTATGGTGCTCGAACCATCCTTGTCTTCGCGGACGCCTTTCATTAGCTCGTTCCTGATGTCTCCAAGCACTTTCGGATCTGACAAGACGTGGTATACGACCCAGAACGTTGCAGGGAGTGTGTTTGCTAGGATAGCCTGGCTGCCACCGATTTCGATCCTAGCAGTCTCCTTCAGAGAAATACCAAAATCGTTGTTGATCTTGACACGAGCCTTGATGAGTTCGGAGCCCTTCTCGTAAAAACCATCTTCAAAGTAGCGCTCCCATACTTGAACCATATACTCGCGCGCATTGAAGCTCTCCCTGGCGAAAATGCGAGGAAATAGGTTCAACACAAACATCATCATTTTCGGTTCGAAAGTACTTTCCATACCCAATCAGCCGATATCATCGATTCTGCAAAGATAGTGGGACTTACTACCAAGCCTGCTCCATGGCAGGATCGCGAAAGGGATTGCCAGGCCCATATACGCCTTCCGTCGAAGCCATAAGTAGCTCGTGACGAACCCATTCGAACAACCTCACTGGCGATGATCCCTTCTTCGCCCAGTTGTCCAAAGACTGACTGATGACTTCAACTGATCTTCTATTGAGGGCGTCCAGACCGGGTCCAGTACTTAGAGCGGAGTGCACATATTTCGGAAAGTTCATAAGATAACCCGCATCGCTCGTCAGGTCGGCGCCGATGACTGCGTTGGTGTCCTTGTTCACGCCAAACACATTCGCGGCGATGGAAGCCTCAATGGCGGTGAAGGACAGTTTTCGGACCTGATTCTGGATCGGCGCGAGAAACGATGGAGAGTTGACGATGTACAGCCGCGAGCCGGGCATTCGTAGCGTATGTATCGGGAGGTTGTACTTGTCTCTGGCGAAAGAAAATGACATTAGCTTCGCCCAATGACCCGAGGAGGAAATGGAGGGGAGAGCAAACCTCATCAGTCGATGAAAATTGACCCCTTTCGATGCCATGTTGATCATCGGCGAGACAAAAGGGACAGCGTCGCTGATTGATGGCGGTTCTTTCGCGTCCTGTGTGAATCGCAAAAGGGCGACAAGAAAGACATAGGTCGCCGCGAGGACGGCGCCTATGGTTGCAGCAAAATCGAGGCTCATTTTCAACGCCTAGCTGGTGGTCCAGGTGCAACGCTCGATCAATGATGGGGTCTGGTCGAGTTGAGGGTCTGATACGATACATGATGAAATACCATTGTAGCCGAGTACGCAATCGAGAAAGTTGACTTGGGATGCCGGCACCCCTACCAGCCCGTGGTGTTGGTACCTGAAGTCTGCAGGTTCATATAATTCCTGCACCAACACCAACAGTCACCTTGCCGCTCCGGAATGTGGGTACCTGCGGTATACCTAAACCTCCTTACGGTCGCAAACCCGCGATTGCAGGCGAGAGAGGCGCTTAACGCGATGTTCTCAGAGAACAGCAGTAAATAATCGATTCACACGTTGCTGCGAGGAGTGTCTCTGTTCCTAAGAACACTCATGGACCTAGCTTGCTTGTACAGCTTTTTGTATAGTTCTGTATGCCTATACTGTTGGTAGTCATTTAATCGCAATCACACGTATCATTGACTATCCTGCTGGCTACCTAGGTACACTTGTGAGGCATCATCTTCAGTAAACATGTTCTGCTGAGCTTGAGCCATGCACGACTTTGGCCACAGTATGTGCTCGAGCTTGTCGGGGGGCAGTATGGACACAATGTCGTTCATGATGGCCGTGCTCCACCCCTGGAGGTACCACGCGTGCGCCTGCGCCTCGTGCAGGATCGAGCAGTAGTACGCCAGGACGGCCAGGGCCAGGGGCTGGCGGGCGCGCAGGGCGGCGAAGAAGTCGCCGTTCATGGTGATGGGCCACAGCATGACGCCGCGCAGCGCCGGGACGGGCGCGTCGCGGATCGAGTCCTCGATGCCCTGGATGAAGTTGGAGATCTCGCGGTCCACGAGCGGCGTCAGCTCCTCGACCTCGTCGCCCCGCAGCCGGCTGCCCAGGTCCGCCAGCTTCTTGCACACGGCCTCGAGGTAGAACATGGGCTTGCTGTTGTGGGACGACTTGAACAGGTCCGCAAAGGGCCCGTGGTGGATGTACCGCTCCCACGTGCGCAGGACCACGTCCATGCCCCGGTTGAGGCCAAAGATGTCCAGGAGGTCCTGCAGCGTTGGGCGGGGAAGATCGCCGGTGTCGTCGTGCAGAGAGAAGGCGGCGAATGCGCCAATGATCATCAGAGACGAAGCGGCGAAGCAGGCATGGGCATTCTCCGGGGTGACGTGATGCATCAGCCTCTTCCGCAGGCCCTGCGCGGCTTCGCTCTGGTGGTGCGAAGCAAGTATGTGGAACTGCCGGCGGTGCGACTTGTTCAAGTATGCGAGATGGTACGCGGCGATGGCGAGGATCTGGTGCATCAGCGGCTCGTCGTTGAGGGCCAGCCGCACGAACTCTGTCTGCCAGATGTGGCCCACCTGGCTTCCCCTGGGGAGGAGGAAGCAAGTCACGGTGCTGTAGTGATGCATCAGCTCGAGGTCCGTGACCCACGTCGAGCCCTGCGGTTGTGACTCGCTAGACGTGAGCCGCGAAAAGTACGGGAAGCAGTCTGGCGGCAGCAACGATGGCGACCCAATAGACGTAATGGAAGCAATGGACGCAATCGGTGACGGAGTATTGGAAGCAGCCGACGGCGCTGTCGGAGTCTCCATGCCGGTAAATGTCAGGAATGACTGCACCGAGTCGATACCTGAGTCTGCCGCGCTCCAAACTGTGCTGACTTCGTCCTTTATCATGGTTCAGCTCTGGTGCGGCGCCGATACTATCGAAGGATACGACTCACCAGATCCGACGTCGAGGCAGCCCTTGACGGCGCCGTCACTACACTGGATGTGCTCGCCGCCGACGAGGTGTCGACGAGACTACAGGGTACGCCATGCCGCGTACAGGCGCTGCAAGGCTTCTTCTCATCACACTGGCACAGATATCAGTCTTCATGTATCTACTGGGCAGAGGCAATCGTTCGGCGGCGCACACACCTTGACGCGGCGCTTCTTGCATCTCTGGCAGCCGGTCCGTGACTTGGAATACCCGAGACGTTGCACCATGATGGGAATTGGAGCCCGGGTTAGATGGATCGTGGGGTAGTTCAGAAAGTTTCAGTGTCTGCGATTTTACAATCACGCGTATCGCAAGAGGAGTAGACCTGTGAACAAGACCGACAGGAAATGAGCACAAACCATCCAGCGTGAAGTCGACCGGCGGCTTGTATATTTGTGCAAGCTGCAAATAGGGTTTGAGGCGATGATGAGTACGACTTAGCACTTGCTGAACAATGCGCAGCCGGTAGTCATTGTAGTAGGTGATCATGAATCGAAACTCAAACACAGGCCAGAATACACTTGGCAAGGCGGTAGTTGGCAGCTAGCAAAAGTCCGCAACCCAGCCAAAGGCTAATATTCGTCTAACGGTTCGTCCGGCAGGAAATCCTTGCCTTTCATCTGGGTGTCGCATACGTACGTCGTCGAGGCTGACGGAGAATGCCGAGAGCTGAACCAATGCTGCGCCCTCGAAAGTCATCATTGCCCGTACTCTTACTTCGATGTCTAATTCAACGAGATGAACTTTCGAGGGAACAGATCTGAAAGGGGTTCCTGCTTGGGCTCTAGCAGAGATTTGGCATGTCCAGCCAATCACGACAGGATCCGAAGTGCATGAAGAGATCGGCACTACTGTGGTATTTAGCGTACGCCAAGAATTCGTGTGGACCTCCAGACAATCTGTGCGCATTATACAATGACTGGGACCCTCTGGGCGGATCCGGGAGCGTCGCAAGTCCAATCTTCTTGTATCACGGCCAAGGCCTTGGGGACAGCATCTGCTACGTAAGTGAAGACGCAGCACATAGGGAATGATGACATCGATCACCAGTGGTCATCCATCGGGGGAAGCCTAGAATTGTTCAGGGAACAGATAAGCAACAGTAAATACAAATTGTGAAGAAATCTAAGAAACGATGATGCTGATGGGGAAAAACATATGCCACCCTCTAGGTACTCCGTGTAAACGCCGTGAAAATCACATGTCGCTTGGAGTAAACCTATTGGCGCTCCCGCATCATGATCTCCTTCTTCGGATTCGGAATAGACTGTCAAAAAAGTTAGCATTCAGTGTCTTTTCCAGCGGGTCAAGTAAGAATGCTGACCATATGCGCAAACTCCATGTTGGGATACCTCTTCGTCTCTCCGTCGGGAAGCTTGAGGTCGTACTGCATGATAAACTGGCCGAAAATCATCTTGATCTCGTTGGCGGCGAAGAAGCGACCGGGGCAAGCGTGGCGGCCGTAGCCAAAGTTCAGACTGTTGGAGCTCACGCTGACAAATTGGTTCAGCGCACCGCTCTCGTTCGATGTCTCCTTGGCGTGCTGGCGCATCTTGTGGAATCTCAACGGGTCAAACTCTTCGGGGTTTGAGAAGACCTCTGGATCAGAGCTGATGGCGACGGCAGGGACTTCGATCGTCACGCCGGCGGGAACTGTACGGCCGTCGGAGAACGTGAATGGACGCAGCACCTTGCGCTGGAAAGAGGCTACAGGAAAGTCGTGTTAGTCTGGGGCTCGCGAGTATCGTATGCAAGATTAGCTGCTAACCCATTGTTGCCGGATATACCCGGAGCGTCTCCTTGAGAAAACTGTCCAATTTGGTCATGGCCTGCAGCGCTTGGCTGGTGAAGAGGCCGTTGTGCTTTGCCAGGGTAGTCTCAATCTCCTCGCGAAGCTCTGGAATAAACTCGGGCAGGGCTGCCGCGCTGTAGAAGCTGCAGATACTGTCAGTAAATCGGGGAGGCATATTTAAGCAGTATGATCGCCTTACACATTCGTCGTAACCAAGACTGTCGTGTGGATCGCCGCAAAACTGAGACCGAGCTGAACCTCGGCGAGGTTCTGGCTGTGAACATCGGTGAACTTGGGTGAATTGCGAATGAGCCACTGCAGCATGTCGTCGGGTCCGTCGTCCTTGCTGTCCTGGAATGCCTGCTTTCGTGCCTCGATCACGGGCATGAGGAAGTTGTACGCTTCCCTCTTCCTCTTCTCGAGCTTCTTGATCTCGGGCAGGCGGGACGCAAGGAACGGTCGCAACCAGGGGTTCATGTTGACAACCGCACGCTGCGCCGTCATGACTTCCATAGTGTAGTTGATGGCGGCATCCAGGTACTCCTCGGTGCGACTGAGCTCCGGGCCGATGAACATGCGTCCGGAAACCATTCCCACGATGCGCAGCAGCTTGTGATGGATGTTAATGGGCGTCCAGTCAGGGCTCTCGGGAAGATTGATGGCCAAGCATTCGCGGCATTCCTGGGCGATGAGGCCATTCAGACGAGCTGCATCCCATCTTGTTAATCGCCGAACGCAGCAGAGGCACTTTGGAGGAATAGAGGTACTGACTAAGAGCAGGTGTAAGATCCGCTTTGATCGTGTGCGGGATGATGGGTACTGTTGACTTGATCTTGGTATACTTGGCTTCGATCGTCTGAGAAGCTTTGTTAGCGCTGTGGTGGTGAAGATGGTGCAGTTGTTAATCACCTCATTGACAGCCTAATCCATGCTGACGGTGTGATCAGGCAACTTCTTCAGCTCGGGCAGGTACTTGGGGCTAAGAACGATGACGGTAGCGCCTGTCATATGAGTTAGCCATTAGTCGGTCATAAAAGTCAGGCCGTCACTTACTCCTCGGGGTGATGATTTGGAACATTCCATCCCTGAACTGTAGAGCACCGACTGTTAGATCACCAGGCTGCGCACCTGCGGAAAGAATATTTCAATCGTACCTTGTTGTATCCATCATTATACAGTTTTCGAGCTCCGCCAAGATAAGCTTGTCTAAGCTTGTCGGTACTCCCCAATTCCGAGCCGATGATGGGAATCTTGTAGATGTTCAGCCAGTTGCGAATATGAGGGTAGACGCCTGCGACAACAGATGCCAGCAGGCAGGCGAGGACGACTGGCCACCGCTCGACAAGGCGATCGACGATAAGACTGACGGACTCCATCTCGAGAAAACAAATGAGAAAATGTATGAAAAATAATTAGGTATTGCTAGTTGGTTGTCACCCACTATTGATGATGATGCAGGTCGTCTCTTATTTGTAACTGGCAACGCAAAGTCGATCCATCTTCGTTCTCGCGAAATGCCATATCTTTTAGCACAACGTTCCGAGACGGACCCCGTGTGAGAGAAAATAGAAACAGCAACGAATGAAGCTTCTCGACCCGAGAGCGCAGCGCCTAGGGGAGACCAAGACCGTGACACCCAATCTCGGGCCACGTAAATCTGTAGCTCGCTCTCGTTTTCGCGTCCCCCACAGCACTAAACAGCACTAACTTCGGGAGCCTAAATGACACCCCCCACTACCCATGGACGGGTAGATTCATGAACTCGGGTCTCGAGCTGGCTCAACTCAGCCACACACTGACATTCAACCTGTTCCTGACGAAGAAAATCCTCGATTGGACGTGAGTCAGTTGACTTTTGATGATTCCGAAGTGACAAGGCGCAAGATCCATGCAATTCGTGTCGACATGTGTGTTGTGCTGGACGTCATTCTGGAATAGGCACGCCATTAGAATGTGTGGCGCCGGCAAGGGACATGATGGAAAGCTTGTGTGCGTTGTCTGTAGGTAAACATACGAGCTGCTAGTCAAGGCAAGATGTCAACCAGTTCATTCCTCGGAGTGGTGTTCTATGAGGGCGACATCAATGCATAATGGTGCCGGGAGTTGTTAAATCATCCGAATTTCATATGAAGCAGCAAAGATTTACATTGCAAGCATTTTCTACTCGTTTGTCTAGGTAGATAGTAAATGAACACTCATTTCGACGCATCAATGTGAGGAAAAAAATGATGTATTATGCTAGTCTATATATGCTTTTGGAAAAATATTGGAAACGATTAAACGCTCAAATTTTCTTGGCAAACATTGGATGCTGTCTGATGCGACCACCAAATATGGCCAATATCCAGGTCACAGGTGCAAGCACAAAGCAGATCAGGCCGAGAAGCGTATTTCCCCAGCCCAGACCCAGAGCGTCGTACATCTGCAGCCCAATGAGCGGCAAGACCGCGCCGAGGACGCTTCTCAGCACAGCATTGGCGGCTGTGACCGAAGCCGCGTGCTCTTGGTAAACATCGACCAGGTAGGTCAAGATGCTCATGAACAGGCCAATGAGTCCGAAGCCCATGATTCCGGTGCCGATAACGGCCACAATCCAGTGCACCTTGAACTGCGCCGCCCATCCGTAGATCAACAAGCCGGAGGACAGGGTGAGGGCTCCCGGCACGGTAATCCACAGGCTCAGCCGCACCTCGGGCTGTGGCTGATTGCCCTTCTTCTTCTCGGCCTCGATCAGGCGGTCCGACAGGAATCCAACGAGGACCTGTCCCAGGATATTGCCGATTCCTCCGCCGATGAACACCAGACCTGCGCTTTTCGCGCTGAAGCCGTAGTACTCCTCAAAGACAAACGTGAATGTCGTAAAGAGGATATACATGAGACCGTAGATGATGGCGACGTATGTGCTCAAGATCGTGACGAGTGGCGTGGTAAAGAGCATTCGCATGGGGCGGATGATGGCCTTGGCAAAGACCTTGCTCGGTGGTTCGGTGGGTTTCAGTTTCGATTGGTAGCCCATGTTGCCAGTCTCCTTTCGCAGTCGAGCCGCCTTCCTCTCCAGGATCAGAGGAGCGTAGGACTCCTTGAGGATGAATATCGAAGCCAGGGTAGTGACTCCAGACTGTTTTCACGAAGTCAGTTCAAGCTGCGACGTATGTTAGGTTTGCGCGGGAATGACCTACAGCAATAGCGATGATCCAAAACACCCATCGCCATCCTAGGGCCTCGACGAGGAATCCTCCACACACTGGACCGACGACTGGCCCAAGGATTGGTCCTCCCGTCCATAGTGCCATGGCTCTTCCTCTCTGGCTCGGCGGCATCATGTCGACAATGCTACCGCTGCCGATCGTCAAGACGGCCACTCCCGAGAAACCGGCCAAGAAGCGAAAGGCGATCAGCATGCCTATGTTCGTCGCAAGCGCGCAGGCGATCGTGAAGACGGTGAATGTCGCATTGCAAATGTGGTATACCAGGTTTCGTCCATACACTTCGCTCAGGGGGGCAAGGACGATGGGACCGAGGGCGAAGCCCAGGACGAAGACAGAGACGACAAAGGTGGCGAGTTGATCGTTGGTGACACTGAACTCTTCCAGGACTTGCGGTACTCCCGGCGCAAGCATCGACGACGCCAGAGGGCTGGAGAAAAGGTTTTAAGTTAGCGATCAGACCCTCTCCAACTCTGATATTGGTGCGAGCATGTTGCACTATATGTGAGGTGTTATAGACTTACACAAGCAAGCTTAGGAACGACAAGATGCCAATCATGGCCCATTTCCGCTTGTGACTCCAGTTGAGGGGGTTCTCGGGGTCCTCGCTCTCTGGCTGTTCCCAATAGACGATCAGACCCCCATGATCGGCGGTATTCTCAGAGGGCACATCGCTGTTGTTGGTGTTCCCCTTTTCAGGATCGCCCTGGTTCGACACCGAGTTGACGTCGTCTGTGATCTTGTTTTCTTCAGACATTGCGGCAGAACAAGAAAGAATAGACCCTTGCACGTGCATTACACCAAGTACTCGGTCTGGTCTGGGGAACGGCCTTCTTTAACCAGATGCCTGATCCCGATGTGTTTGACAATCAGTGCGCCATGAGAAGGGGGCCCAGCCAATCCCAGGCGGATCCGAATGGCGGAGACCTAGACCCTGCCGTGTCCGGTCGTCTGGGTGCGTCGCACCGAAATTGGTACGGGCACCCAAGACTTGAATGTTCAGCCTCCATAGGAAGCGAATTGCATATCGCGAATGCGAGCTGTCAATAACTTACGACAGAATGAAGAAGAAGTCATCCCAAGTTGAGATATGCGAGCTTGGCGACTGCGGCATCGGGATCCTGGAGTTAAGCAAGGCCGTTGGGAAGTGCTTAGGGCGGTTCACGATAAGTCCCCCGAGTTGCCAGCCGATTGCCGCTCCGCAGTCCAAGAACAGGGCTAGTATTGGCTTTCGCGAATCGTCAGTCCACAAGACGGTATCCGGCAATCTCGACTTGTCAAAGTCTCGAAGACTTTGTTAGTGCGCCCCTATGAGCCTTTCCCCCCTGGTTGGGCGCAGTTTAAAGTTGTTCTCGACTCGAGCCAAGTTCAAGGGGGTGAGAACGGTGGGGAGTCTTTCGGTTCGGTCCATGATTGGCTCGCGTTCGGGTCAAACACGGACTATATTTTAGAGTTGGCTGTTAGTGAATATGGCGTAGCGTCGCTGAATCATCTCGCTCCATGTTCCCATCCCTTGAATTCATCAAATACTAAACGAAATATTCATTCGCACTGCCACCAAAGACCGAAGACGAGGGCCCCATTGCGGGATGCTGCATATCGCAGATCGTTTATCCATACTACAACAAATCGTAGGGCTGGCCCAATGGAACCCCAGCACGCGCGCCAGCAAACGTCGGTCAAAGTTACCATCCCACTTCCCGCCTGGCTTGTTTGCTTTCGGTTGTGGCCCATCGGCAGTTGACCCTGTCAAGCTGATCTCAAAATAGTTATCCGTCTCTTCTCCAGGGTGCCGTAGCGTCTGAAGTACTCCTAGAACATTTTTTAGTTGAACTGCCAAGCACATCTAACAATCAAGCATTGCGCAATGGCGCCATACACCCACCAGCCGAAACCTGCCGCTATCCTGATAGTACGGGCCACTATCGCTACCCATCTGAATGTATGAGACGAAACAGGGCTATTGCAATGCAAATCCCTTCAAGTCAGAGTAGCTTCTCTATCTAAGCCCACTTACTGATTCAACGTTTGTCTATGAATAGCGCATCTTGCTATACCGTTAGTATGGAGTACCTTCCAGGGAAGTGACACCCGGTAATCGGCTTGAGCCTTGCCTGAAGTGCAGACACAGCATTGTGATGATGCATGTATCTGCAACACCTCGTTCTCATCAGGCAGACGTTTAGTGAACTCGCTGCGGTATCTTTGTGCGAAACCTTCGTGGCTTAGATGCTCTGCTGCATGTGTCGCGTTTGGTATAATTCAACTCGATTCCTCTCCTTCATGAAGGCAAAGCAGACAGTCAACAACGGTCGCTCACAACAACTTCATCATCTCGCTTCCTACTCCATCTCAGTGGATTGTCCACATCTAACTACCTTCTTGCGACTGCTGATAACCCGACAAGCCATTGATCTTGTGTCGTTGGTCACCCGACCGACATTAACCAGTCTTGCTTATCTAAGAGGTCTTCGAAAGCCACAATGTCGGAATCAGCTGCTGCAAGTCTGCCGCCGCCGTCTTCGGACATTGTTAACCTTGCCATTGCCGACCTGGTCATATATGCAGTGCTATTCTTCCCCACGTGCTGGATCACCTGGAAGCACGGCAAGAATGGAATGGTGTGCTGGCCGATTTTCGTGTCCTATTTCGGACTACGGTTCGCTTCGGACGCATACCTGATTGCGCACCGGGCCGACCCACTGCTCCCGAACACCGTTGCCATCATGACAAATGCCGGCAGCTTGGCTTGTCTGTCACTGACCATTATCGGAATGTTATATGAAGTGTACGTAGCCCACTCTCGACCCCACGTCACATCTACGTGGAATAGGACTAACATCTCCTTAGAAACATTGCGCTGCCTTTCCCTCGTCGCTGGACTGAGAAGATCATTCTGGGCATCACCCACTTGTGCAACACGGCTGGTATCGGCATGGCGACCTACGGCGGCTCGCCGAGCGCCACCGGCAAAGGCGGCGTGGCGAATCAGCTCCTGAACCAGATCGGCAACTGTCTCATGCTGGCCGTCATGGCGACTATGTGCTGGTGGGTCTGGCCGACCTGGAGGCGCACGGCGGCCCTCCACCGAAAGCACCCAATGTTCAAGCCTCTGCGGGCCCTGCTCGTCGCCGCCGGGGTGGCCATACCGTTCCAGTGCCTCCGTCTCATCTACAACACGACGTATGCCTTTGACCACCTCCCGATCCTGGACCCCATCACCGGCACGTTTGCCGTCAGGCTCATTCTCCAGTTCATCCCGCGGATTGGCGTCGCCGTCGCCGCAGTGGCCGGTGGTTGGTTGAGCATCCCCCGCAAGGTCATCAGCAACCCAGGAGAGGAGATGGGCTGCCTCGAACCGATACGGAGCACGAGCGATCGTGGTCTCGTCTAGGTGCTTCGCTGCCTGTTGCTCGCCAAGACATAGACAACGCATGTCATTGGCGGTCTAGGCACGGTTTTTGCAAATCATTGCTCGGAAGTACGAGCCCAGCCAGCGAGTGGAAGAGTGATCGGTTGTATATGATTGGATTTGATTCCCCTACGGCGAGCGAGAGTTGCGCTTTTCTCCTATATATTACCCCTTGCCTCGGATTTGAAGTCGGAGGACGAACACTGGAGTTCACAAGACAGCTGAAAATGATTCAAGTATTACGTGTTGAGCACGGCTTGGCATGTCTTTTGAGAATTTCTTTCCTGCAGGTAGTTTAGATGTCGCCTAGATACTCTCGTTGTTTGTTTTTTCTAGATACCACAATCAAAAGAATATGCTTTTCACGCTGATAACGGCTGCTTTGTACCAACGTCCAGACGATAAAGACATCAGGGTGCTATCAGGGTATATCATCTTTCGATCAATCAATAATCTATACTGGAACCACGTCTTAGCTCAGCATCAAGAGGTTCCACAGCAGCACGGCCAGTTGCCGACCTGGATGACAGAGCATGCCGAATAAGCCGTTCTGGGAGTCCGCCGCTCATCTGCTCCAGTGCCGATCGCGGGTCTATACGCGTGGCGCTTGCAAAAGGGCAAAAACGCAAAGAAAACGAAAGAGTTTTCCAAAGTTGAACATGAATCAGGCTGCAATTACCTCCGAGCCGAGCGATGATGCTTTTCATTGCGGATCTTCCCAAGATTAATAGCTTGGCTTCATGCCTAGGGACCATAGGTCACGCGCGCGGTCATGCTAGATGTATTCTAGCTCCCGAGATACCCAGTCTTCTGGGCGCAGCCAATGAGCAACATTCTTTTCCAACGGCGAGGCGTTATAGGCTTTGCGTACGTTGAAACTTTGAAACCAAGCTTACATGTGGATCGCGTATAACGTGACTGAGCGTCGATGCAGAGAAGACTGCAATAGCTTCGAGCTGACCTCGCTTGTTCAGACGGCAGAAGGTTAAATGAAAGCACCATGTGGCAAAGGCGCTTGGATACCACCCTTCGTAAGCCAACGCGATTATGAAACAGAATGGCAGCGCAATGAAAACACGACACAGGACCTCTGATATTGGTCGAATTTTTGCCTCACTCATAAATCCGAGTAAAAACCGACATGCGCGTCACATTCTCGAACGGTCCCACCAATCATAGGGCGGCACACTAGTCCTTTACGGCAAGAACTGCTCGACGGGAGGAAGCTTTGATCATGCGCGGCGCCGTGTCACGCTCAAGAGCCGAGTATACTCTCGGTCATCCGAAATGTTTATCTGGTCATAGCAAATCAATTTGGTGCAATTTCTCGCCTCCAGTGCTCTCTGCTCACAGGGTTGCTGCTTCAAGGGAGTCACCGTCTTCCAGGTTCAGAAATTATCATCCGTCCTCGGTGTTCCACCTTTCGGCAAATATGAATCCGCCAAGGCAGTCGCTTTGTTTCTTTTGTGCTCGTCGACTCGTCCGTGAGGATTGTTCGTCGACAGCACCGCGAGCGTTTTTGTTCTATAACAAATCGCAGAGCTACGGGAATGATCCCACATACCGAACCATGTCCAACAATAGCATGGCTGACACTAGGGGAAGGGAATATACCACGGGCTGATTGGCTGCCAAGGTTAAGGGGACGTGCAAAGATCCGGCAGCTCTTTCAGATGGCTCCACTCAAGTCCAAACATCCTCCCGCTCGGAGACCATAATCGGGGACGCCAAGGAATGGACCCATGACGATGCTCCATTTAGCGTGGCCAAGCGTTCGGACGGATGGTTGATCAGGGCTTGATAGGGAGAGAGAGATCGATGCTAAGGCGACCAGAGGAGGACGGCCAGGCAATGTGTCGGACGACAGTATAAAGGCCCTCTCTCGCCCACCGATCTCCGAAGCTCTGGGACCATCAGTCGATCAAACGGGTGGCGATAATACCAAATTCATTGAGTTCCTTGTCAGGTCTCAAACATATCCCACCGTCCTCACATTCTTTCTTCGTTGCAAAGATGCGCTGGTCATCGTGTGCGGCCGTGCTCGGCCTCACCACCGGGCAAGTACTCGCCGGTTGCCCTTATGCTGCCCGGCAGGCAAGCTCGGATTCCAATTCGACCACACCTCCCATTGCGGCAGCTGTCGATGGCAAGTCCGGAGTCTTCTACATGAACCGGATCGCTCCCGGCAGCTCGCAACTGTACATCGCCAATGCCGACGGCAGTAATGCCACGCCTCTGATGGCCAACCAGACCTGGGCCATGGACTACCGCCCTCGATGGTCACATGATGGCGAATGGATCGTCTTCACCAGTGAGCGCCGCGGCGACGGTCAATCTGACATTTACCGCGTCAGAACAGATGGTACCGGACTGGAAACGCTCGTATCGACCGACTCCTTTGAAGACTCGGGCGCCTTGTCCCCGGACGGTACTCAACTCGCATACGTATCGACCCAGGGCAACCTGACAGCCAACATCTGGGTCAAGAACCTGTCGACCGGAGTAGCCCAGAACCTGACCGACACTGATGCGAATCGCTGCAGCAGGATGGGCCCCCAGGGACACTACCGTCCCACCTGGTCGCCCGACGGCGAGTGGATCGCTCTCAGTTCCGATCGTAACACAGACTGGACGGGCCATGGTGATGGTACGGGCTGGGAGCACACACAGTCGTTGGCAATCTACGTGGTCCGTCCCAATGGCTCAGACTTTCGTCAAGTCATCAGCGAGGACGGATACTCGCTTGGTACCCCTGCATGGTCTCCGGACGGATCTCGCCTTCTGTTCAACAGAGTCTCCCGGGAAGATACATACAGCTCGCACGGCACATCGTCTCAGTTCGCCGCCATCACTGGTCAGGTCCTTAGTGTCGACGTTGCTACTGGCACTGATATTGTCAACCACACCTCGGGAGACTACCTCAAGCTCAACCAACACTACATTGGCAACAGTACCAACATCGGCTACCTGATCAAGGGCGGCGACCGCGAGGGTCTGAACTACACCGAGCCCTCCTCCACTCACACGGCATTCAACATGACTTACCTCCGCGACCCTTCCTGGTCCCCCGATGGCTCCAAGGTGGTGTACGAGGTTGTGTCCTGGGACCAGCGCCCCGCCGGCAGAGAGCTCTTCAGCTGGGATAGCGAGTGGGACTACCGCTTCATGGACGTGTTCCCGACGCTCAACAACGCGACGGGCCGCATCGCCATCACGCAGAAGCAGCTGGGCAACAGCTCCGTCGTCACGTCGACGACCAACTACACGGACCTCGTCACCGTCTTCGACGTCGACGACATCTGGGAGACGGACAACTCGACCGAGCAGGGCTACATCCAGTCCGGCCTCGGCGGCGCCTTCCAGCCGACCTTCTCCCCCGACGGCTCCGAGATCATCGTCGGCATGGGCACCTGGTTCTTTGACCGCAACGCCAACACGGGCTCCATCTACCGCGCCAACGCCTCGGGCGACGGCTTCGAGGACCTGACCAACACCGAGTACGAGCTCAACGCCGGGTTCCCGTCGTGGTCGCCCGACGGCTCGCGCATCGTGTACCGGCTGTGGAACCGGACGAGCGCGGCGCCGCTGGGCCTGCGGGTGCTGGACCTGGAGACGGGCTCGGAGAGCGTGCTGACCGAGGGCTGGGACAACACGCCCGGCTGGTCGCCCGACGGCGAGCTCATCGTCTTCACGCGCCAGGTCAACTGGACGTGGGAGTACGGCGCGCGCTGGTACGAGGACCGCTTCGACATCATGACGATCCGGCCCGACGGCACCGACCTGAAGCAGCTCACCGACAGCGAGGCCAACGACGCCCACGCCGTCTGGTCCTACGACGGCCGCATCATGTGGAACACGGGCATGTACGGCTTCCGCGACGAGTCCGTCCTCTTCGACAACACCTTCCAGCCCTACGGCCAGATCATGGTCATGAATGCCGACGGGTCGGACAAGCACTTGGTGACGGATAGTCTGTGGGAAGATTCGATGCCCATGTATGTTCCCAATGAGTATTTACAATAGATGGGAGTCCTTGCTGCGGTTCATGAAAAGTTAGAGCTTTCTTAGTTTTTAGATTCGTCTTTAGTCGAGCGCAATCAAAGAGAACACAATTCAAGACATACGATTGACCATCACCTTGGCCCAAGTGCAAAAGACCAGTCGTTGCCAAGGACAGCTCGACAGTCCAATCATCCAGTGTACCCACTCCAGATGTGTGAAAGCCCAGCAGTGTTTCGCTTACTACTAGCTTGCAAATATGCAAAATGGGCCGATTCAGGTCCGGCACAGTTGCTCCGCGCGTAATCCCGGCCAGACCCCGGCTTGTGGTAGCTTCCCTGCGGTGATCAGTTCCGTAAACTGTTATCAATCGCATCTTATCTCCGGTGGTACCATCCATCGTCCAATGAGCATCTCATCTCATCTCATCGACCTACTCCAGATGAGGTTGGACTGCGGCCCCTGGTTTGCTTGGCCGGATCGTTCCCCAACGGGTGAGCCTCGGTATGTACCGCATGATGTGAGTCTCTCAGAGTACCTATCACACTTTGCAGCGTATGCCGTGCCACTTGGACTCCTGATTCATTGGTCCAATGGCTCCAATGGCGTATTGACTCTTGCATTACACTTTTGTCCTCCCAGGGCTGCATATTAGAGTCTTTGCTGATTGGGGAATCGGCACGGCAAGGCAACACACGGCATCCGCCAAGTCTTATTTTCTACCAATGTGCGCAACATCCGAACTTTTACCAACCGCTCACTGCCGGCGGGAATACGATGTGATTCCATTGAACTTGACCGTTGTCTCACTTAACCCTGCTACAATGTAAACACATTTTTTTCTACATTCTTTATTTTCTTGAACACGTCCCAATACAACACCCTGCCTCAATCCCAAACATGGATCCCGTCCAAGACAACGTGATTGTCTCATCGGCAGCCGAAGCGGACCTCCCCGCCGTTATTGACGTACTGTTCTCCGTCTTCGGCCCAGACACGGCCGAGAACCGGGTCCGGACGATGCGAGCATTGAAGAACGACATCCGGGAGAACGATGGCCTCCGGATCGTCAAGGCCGAGCTGCCCCGCGGCCGGATCGTCGGCTTCTCCATGTTCTTTCTCCCCAACAGAGACGCATCGGTCAAGCCGGCCGCGACGCCGACGCCGCTCCGACCGGCCTCCGAGTCCGGCGAGTCGCCCGACGCCGTCATGGACCGCTACTTCTGGATCGAGGGGTGCGAGCGGCAGGCCCGGGCGGTGGCTTTGGATTATTACGGCCGAGAGGAGATCCAGAGACACGTCCGGGGCCGGGTGTGCGCCAATGTCCAGAACATGTGCGTGCTGCCCGAGTGCCAGGGCCGCGGCATCGGCCACGCCATCATGGCCTGGGGCTGCCGCGTTTTCGACGAGCAGCGCCTCGACGCCTACCTTGAGGCCTCGATTGCGGGCGAGAGCCTCTACAGCAAGTTTGGGTTCCAAGTCATTGGCACGTCGGAGAAGGATTTTGGGGATGGGCTCCAGCTCAAACACAATCACATGTGGAGGGATGCCACAAACCATGTATAGCAACGCTTTCGATATCAGCGAGGGTAGAGAGATTCGAGTAAAATTCTTTACGGCGAGGATCAATTGGTGAGGAGTGTGACCACTACTTTGCAAACGGCTTTTCCTAATACAATTTGCTTGACGAGTACTTTGAATATACTCTGCTACTGACTGTCTTCAGCTCAAGTCATATCCAGTCAATTCTATACAATTGTGACTCCTGGTATTGGGCTTGGTGACTTTCACCGGCTCGCGACGTTTGTCGTGAGATGCAGTTGAGCTTGAGTAGTCACAATTCCACGATATCGTCGAGTTATGCCTGATGTTCCCCCTCGACCTCATAGGCAATCTCAACGATGTGCTCTACAAACTTGTCCAATTCTGTGATGAATGCAGAGTGCCCACCAGGGTTGCGCAAGACCCTCCTGAGCGTCGGAATGGTCGCAGCCATCTTCTCCTGTGTCTGCACGGGGATCTTCTGATCCTTCTCACAAACGATGTAGTACGCCGCAACCACCAGCTCGTCCGCGCCTACCGAGGCCCCGCCCACGAGCGCGACCAGTGACTGCGGCACCAGCGATGCCGCGAGCGCGTCCGCCTCATCGTCTGGCATGTCGGGGCCGTAAAAGGCCGCCTTGGCATTGCGGTTGGCGAACGCGAGCCCGTCGGCGGCGTCGACGATATTCAGTGGTGGCAGCGGGCTCAGTGCGCTGTGGCCTGCGGTCGGTACCACGTTGCTCGTCAGGTACGCAATGGCGCGGATGCCGCCCCTTCTGTGCTGCGCCGCGCGCTCCGCGATGGAGTAGCCCTTGGCGGCAATGGTCAGGGGCGTGCCGCCGTACGAATGGGACACAGCGAGGAACTCGACGCCTTGGTCAAGAAAGGGTTCCATCTCTGCCTGGATGTTGCGGGCGTCGTCCTCTACGGTGACTGTTGGATCTCGGCCGATGCTGGGGTGTCGCACGGCGAGCACGGGGGAGAAGTCGGCCGCTTCCAGTCGAGCCTTGGGCTTGTCAAAGCACGACGGTAGGTGATGCCCGCCGTGGACCAGAACGATGCCTAGGGATCTGGCAGTGACAGGCATGGTTTTTGATTCTAGAGTTTACATCTGCTTCAAAACAGGAAGAATCGAGCTTTCAGTCTGTACTGGCTACCTACTTGTATTTGGCAGCCCGGCAAATAGGTCGAAGCAATACCGAATACCGACAAGAATGGGTCCGTATGTGGGTTGGTTTTGAATCAGATCTGTAAATCCACTTTTGAATCCTTAACTCCGTATGCAAATTTCTTTAAGCCGGCTTTATCGGAAAAGGAAATCCATCCAGGGAGCTCATCTGAAGAACGTGCAAGAAGCAATAGTTGGCTTCAACGAATGATATTTTTCCTCCTCGGACTCCTGAAATCAAAGTGCTGTTACTGATTTGGTGTTTTTTGTGGTATATTTTCGGAATCTGCATTCAAGGATTCATTTCATCAAATTTTGTTACAGCTACCTAGCTGGTCCAGGCACAAGTTCCAGCACATCGATTCCATCATACTAAGCCAATATCATGGATCCCAGGCTTCTTATCGTCCTCATCTGTGTGATCTCTCAGCTTTGATTCACGTCTCATAATGCCAGCGTTTTGTACGTATCGTTGAACTTGTCGCATCATCCATCGCCGATGGTTGAGCATGTACCAAATCAAGAAGACGAGAACAGTTGCCGGCAACGTAAACGCCCAGTAGACCCAGAAATTACCCTGGATAACGTTTCCAGAGTCGCTCTGCCAGTCAAGCGAAGGAACTGCAAACAGGGCGGCGACAAATGTTGCAGGCAAGAACGCCATGGTCATGACCGCAATTGTCTTCATTGCCGCACTGTCTTGTTTAGCAGCTTCTGCCAACGCACGACTGGCTTCGGCCTGCTGGATGCTAGTCTGCGCATCGCTATGCGTCAACAACGTGGATAACTGCAGCATTCTCATCAGCGATTCTCTTGTTCTGCTTCTGTTCATCAGCTACGCTTACCACGCTCGATAGACGCTCAACGCGGAAAGTCATGTAGTCCATGTACTTGTCATAAGCATGAATCCGACGTCTCAAATGAGGAAAAGCTTCAGATAAATGGCGACACGAATCTGCAGCACGCTTGCGCAAAGCTGGCTCGGCCTGACTTAGGTGCGCGTCGTCCACTTCCAAGGCCAGGTGTTCCAATAGCGATGTAACACCCCCGAGAGCCTGCTTCCGTCCCGAGTATGTGATCAACACCTGGTTCGTGACCTGTAGCCATATGGTCAATTGATCGATGCTGAATCCCTCGCGCAAAGGCGTTCCCAACCACTGGAATCCTGTGGCTGTCTCGATTTCTCGGATCTGAGTCAGTTCTTGCTGATTCTCGTAGCGATCGTAGCTGAAACATGCCGCAAGGGCAAAAGTGTAACCCATGAAGTTGGGCGAGGATATGTGACGTGCATGCCTCTCGATTACCAAAAGGAGCAGCTCTTGTGTCCTTTCACTCGTCTCTCTTGCTAGTGGATGCGAAGATAGGTTGGGCAATCGAGCAATAATCATCGCCGTGGAGGAAAGCGTTCGACGATTGTATGTCCATATTGTGGCTTGGAGGGAGGACCCAAAGAAGAAAGTATCTGTTTCGCCAGAACCAGGGAAATGATGATAACCATCGTACCGATGATGGAAAAGCCAAAGCGCCGCATCGTCATAGTCTCCGAATTCTGGCGCCCAAATAGAGCGCAGTGCCTCGTCGCTGATACACGGACGACTTTGCGCATCGGTCGGGATGATGCCTAGTCTCAGCGTCGGATCTTGATCCAGCGTGGAAAAAAAGACGGCCAGGTCCTCCTCCTGGGATTGAACTCGTGATTGATCGGTAAATATATAGCAATTGTAGCTTTCTATGCTATTTTGAGACGGGGAATTGAAACAGAACTCTTGTGCCATGGATCTGAATTCGTCCATTGTGGAGTATGAAGGCTTCGCACCTAAGTGGGGGCGGCTGCACTGATTTTGCGCAAAATGGCAAGAAAGGCCCCTAGAAGAGGGAACAAGGGGGAAAGGGCGCGGCAAAAGAGAAAGAGGTGAAAAGACGACTGAGCTGCTTAAATGCAAAGGCAGAAGGAGTCACGATGCAGCTCCTTTTTTACACGGCTCTATGAGATCGATTACTATGTGGTGGGGATCCTCTGCACAGTGGCGGACTTTTGGGCGGTAAAGGCCTTTCCCATTGGATTGCTTACCTACCTAGGTACCTAGGTAGTCATAGTTACACGTATCTTTTCACCGCATTTCAAGATGATCGACATCGGAGCTCCACGTGACGTGAGATCTGAAGTGAGTATCATAAGAGGTGGCTGGTCATAAGGCTGAGCAAGTGAGGCGCCCCAAGTCTGGCAGAACACAGAAGATGGTTTAGTAGACCCAATTCAGCACCCCGTCAATTTCACGCGTGAGCGAATTGGTGTCTCGATGATCTGACAGTCAGTTGGTTAAGGAATACATTTCTGCAGAATAAGAAAAAGTCACACAGATTGAGTTTGAATTTTAGATATAATTCATCATCAGCGTCTCTTTGGAATGGCTTTGTCTAGCCAGGCAAAACTAGATACTCAGTTCCATCCCCATATTGAGTTGACTTTGTCCAACAGAAGTCTAGCTTTGCTCTTTGAAGATTTGTCACCTGAGCTTCGGTATAGTGCCGCCTGTGCCATAACGTCATCTAGGCCGGAAATGAGGTCGATGGACATGGTAGGATGATACCACGGATCGTGCCTTGAATATATCTTATGGCCGGCATAGAGCACAACAAAAACTGGAATGCCAAGGTATGCCGTCAGAAATCCAGAGGCCGTGAAATTACCAGGGAAGAAGGAGGCAAAGCCGTTGAGCAAAGCCAGCAGCGCGACTATGACGAGAGCAAACCACGCGCCGTACGGCTGCAGCCAACTCTTGTATGGGAGGTCTTCGATTCCTTGTGCTGTTCGGGCTGCGCGGAAGCGCAAATACACGATGCAGCACACGATCCAGCTGATAAATCCAGATTCGTTGAGAACACTGACCAGCCAATTAAACACAGTACCTCCGCTGCTGCTGATGTTCATATAGGCCAATAAACCGAATAAAGCCGATACACCGACCGCGATATAAGGGACACCCCAGCGATTGCAGCGTTGGAAAACCCTAGGGGCGTTGCCGACGAGACTCATGGAGTATAGCGACCGACTCGACATGTAAAGCAGAGAGTTCCCTGCGGACCATGCCGAGGTGATAATAGCTGCATTGATGACGCTGTCCAGTCCGTGAATGCCAGCACTCTTGATGCCCAGAACCCACGGGGAAGCGGCGGCCCCTGAACCTCCAGAGGTCAGACCTGGTTCGCTGCTGGGGCAGATTATGCTGATCGCCAGCGCGCCCAGACCGTAAAAGCAGATGAGACGCCAGGCAAAATGCTTGCTGGTAGAGGGCAGGTCTTTTCGCGGGTTCTCCATCTCGCCACTGGCCGACACAACATATTCGGGACCGAACAAGAAGGCGAATGCACCATTGCACAGGGCGAATATGAAGGCGCATAGCTGGCCGGCAGAGCCGCCGACAAGATACTCGTGCGCCTGCTGCTCGTTTCCATTCCAGTATCGGAAATATAATGGATCATGTGACGGACCGCCTCCGAAAAATAGCACGAGTGATACCATCAATAGGCCAATGATGGTGAAGACTTTGAGTGATGCAAACCTGATGATTTTCTGGTCAGCAAAATGTCCAAGACGGGGAATGGTGTGGCGATGCAGGCCATAAAAAAGCATTGTCTCGTGGCTTGAAAAAAGGACGAAGATGAAAGCAAAGATGGAAAATTTCTTACCAAAATTCGGACTCTGCATAGACTTTAACAGGCATCATATTGAGACCAATGATAACCGCCAACATTATCGTGATCCAAGCGGCCTCGGGGACGGGATTCGGCCAGTAGTTGATAACGATGCACGCTGCCGTTACCTCGTAAGCGACGGCGATTGCCCATGTATACCAATATAGCCACCCCAGAGCGAATCCCAAGCTCCGCGATACGAAGCGCGTGGCGTAGTACGGGATGGAAGCTCCTCCGACGGGGAGATAGGCGTTGAACTCGGTCGTGGCGGTGACGATGCACAGCGCCAGAAGGCAGCAGAAGAAGTATGCTGCAAATAGCAGCGCGGGCCCTGCGGTAGCCAAAACGACTCCGGTGCCGACAAAGAGACCAGTTCCGATCACTCCGCCAATGGCTATCATTTGGGCCTGGCGGGAATTGATGCGCGCCTTTGTGCCGGGCTCGGCCATGATCTGCCCGGCGTCCGTATCGTAGTCGGCATTTAATCTCGGTGCGGCGCCCGTTGCCTCTTCCAATTTCGAGTCGGTCATGGTAGTGTGATTGACCTCTAGACGTGCGTACTGATGTATGCAACTTGTTTCACTCTGCGGCCCTCATCTTACGGAGATGAAAAGGAATATAAGATGGGTAGATGCAAGGGCAATACGCCACAATCCAGAAGAACAATAGGAGTGTCCAGCTATCTCAGCGCCATGGACAGGAAAGGCTCGATTTCACTTGGGGATAGATAACACAACGAAACTAACGGGCACGGATAGATTACGGAAGAGGAGGAGGAACTCGCTCGGATATAATTCTGAGCAATCATTGAGAGTTCCGAATCTGGGGTACGCCTTCGTTACAGGGGGTTCGATGCATATCTGATCTTTAAGCCAAGGCCGGGGTCGTGGATGATGGAGCCCTAGCTGATTAGCGCCAATTCCCGACGATATGCCGTCGGAAGGATGCAGTCCTTTATCAGTTCTTCTTCGGAGGAAGGAGTGAGAGTGAATGGTCGTTGCAGAGTCACTCGGGTTACTTAATTTTCTAGATCACGTTGGTTGGGAAAGAGTCGGAAGCTCACCAGCAAGACTCATACGGATCCGAGTCCGCTACTATCGCGGCTACTTGAAGACGTATCTTGCCACGGATTGAACGATCAAGTACACGGAAGATATCTAAACATGTCCACATCAACGAAGTTCTTCGAGACTGAGCATTTCTCGTCATGGCGACAATTGGAAGTGGTAGACTCTCATACATGCGGTCAGCCAACTCGTGTTATCCTGGGTGGAGCAGGCATCGTTCCGGGTATGATGCCCCGGGACGCGCAGAGCTACCTGAGGGATAGTGCGCCATGGGTGCGCAGGACGGCCATTTTGGAGCCCCGCGGCCATCGGAGCATGTTCGGCGCTGCCGCCATACCACCGCCGGACGATTCCAATTCTCTACACCCTCGAGGAGGCTGTTGAGGCGTCGTTTTCATGGACGCGAATGGCTATCCCGACATGTGCGGTCATGCTACGATTGGCATCGCGACAACGCTGTGCGAACTGAGGCTCATTCATCACGACGACGACCAAGATGAAGAGAATGGATCATTCTCATTTGCCTTGGAATCTCCTGCAGGGCGTCTGAACTTGGAGGCAGTCATTGTCGACGGGCACTGCGAGTCGGTCAGTTTCCAGACGCCACTTGCATATTTTGTCGGCTCGGTGGACATCGCACTAGCTACGGGAGCCACGGCCCAGGTCGATGTTGCGTACGGAGGCCAGTACTATGCCTTCATATCGTCGCATGCAGCCGGCTTGGATATCATGCCCGACAACATCGACGGTCTGATATCGGCTGCCGTACCAATTCGCGATGAACTTGCCAGGCAGTTCACCATCGTGGATAAGAGAGCCGGCCAAGTCCCGGAAGTCGGCAACATCGTCTGGACACAGAAGCCGCAAAACAAGGATGCGAGCGCAAGGAATGTCCCCATCTCCAAAGCGGGATCTTTTGACAGATCTTCTTGCGGCACGGCGACTTGTGCTCGAATGGCGGTCCTTGTGGCAAAAGGGAAGCTTTCGGTAGGGGAACCTTTTGTCAATGAAAGTATCCTCGGCACCTTGTATCGAGGTCAAGCGACTGCTGTTCATTCTGATGTTCCAAATGGCATTGTACCACGAGTGAGCGGAAGTGCTTGGTTGACGGCTCGCTCTTGTTTGTTTGTCGATCCTCGTGATCCGTTGGGATCAGGTTATCTGATCGGTGGAGGTGCCGCTGTCCTTTGAGCCAGTCTTATTTTCCAGTACGGTGGCAAGCATCGTGTTGAGATGAGGCTTCATTATCGTCATAGAAGCAACATCATAATTCAGCTCACCCATCTAATAGTTTCCTGCATGTGATGATGCTGCTAACTTCAATTTTTGCGTTTTGCTATGTATATTCCCAGTCATCTTCACTCGAGAATGGTAAATTACTGGAATGTGAGACATGATCACAGAACGTTATTCTCAATGCCTGGTCACCTGTTTGCTTCCATGAGTTGGGCCTTTACGTAAGATGGTAACGATTTCCGGCGCCCAATACAGACACGGGTACCCGTGTGTACATTACTACACGGAGACCCGTGTCTGTATTGGGCGCCACGATTTCCTGTCAATCGTGAGTCCAGCCAGCCAGCTTTGCGGAGTAAACCCGACGGGGTATATAATATAGTATGGGGGTGATCCGCTGCCGGTCAAACCCACCCCAGCGCTTATCTGCAGGCTGCCGGCCACGCGCCCGAACTTCCGTTAGCGCCGGGTCATGTACGGATATGCTGTGACGACTGTGAACGACGAGGACTTGAAAGTTAACCGAGAACTTCATATAGCCAAGACATAAATCTGTGCAGCAGCCTTTACTCCAGCTTGACTCTCCTCATCACCGCCGCGAACTGTCGAATACGCGCAATGACCACTACAGGAGAGGTGCAGATTGAGAAGACCCTCATTGGGGGCTCCTTGGAGATCCCGAGGATGGTCAACGGCCTTTGGCAGCTTTCGGGCGGCCACGACAAAGACGTCAACATTGCCTCGGCATCCGATGCCATGGACCGACTGTGAGTTTTCGATGCTGATCAAATCGCTGTCATCTCAATCTTAGTTGACCATACCAGCTGACATCAATCGTTAGGATCAACCGCGATCTCTATGCATTCGACATGGCAGATCACTATGGCGACGCAGGTGAGTTTTGCCCGGCACTTGGGTTAGGGCAAACTGACTCCGTGTCTAGAACTCGTCGTTGGCCATCATAACAATTCTACGGGTCCTAAGTTGACGGCTTTCACTAAATGGTGCCCTGCCGAGAATGGTATCAAGACCCAGGAGAATGCCGAGGCCGCCATCGACCATGCCTTGTCGAGGATGGGACAGGAGAAGATCGAGCTGCTTCAGTGTATGGTTTTTTGAATCCGACAACATTTCCAGGAGCGCAACAGCATGAGCTAACACGTGATATCACCTAGACCATGCTTGGGACTATTCCGATGACACGTATATACACAACCTTCACCACCTTCAATACTTGCGAGCAAAGGGCAAGATTGGACACATCGGTCTCACCAATACAGATGCCGCACATCTCGAGATGCTCTGCGAGAGCGGCTTCTGCATAGCCACCAACCAAGTTCCGGTCAACGTTATCGATCGCCGTGTCATTACCGGGCGCTTGAGCGAGGTCTGCCAAAAGCACGAAGTCGGCATCCTCGCATACGCGTCCCTGTTGGGCGGCTTCTTGAGCGAGAAGTGGGTGGGCCAGCCGGAACCGGCCGACCCCGAGTCTCTGAACTGGAGCCTGCGCAAATACCTCCGCTTCATCTGGGAAGCCGGCGGCTGGGATAAGTTCCAGGTCGTGCTACAGGCGCTCGCCACAATCGCCTCGCGGCACTCGGTACCCATTGCCGCCGTGGCCACGCGGTGGGTGCTGGACGTCCCGGCCGTCAAGGCGGTCATTGTGGGAAGCCGGCTCGACGACAAGACCGACGAGTACGCGTCCAAGAACCTGCTGGCGTTTACGTTCCAGTTGACGGACGAGGATAGAGCTCTGATCTCCGAGGCGCAGCGTGGTCTGACCGACGTACCTGGAGATTGCGGAGACGAGTATCGGCGGCCGCCGTTTTTGACCGTCACGGGAGATCTCAGCCACCATCTCTCAGATTCTGAGCAGTCTGCGGCTATTGCGGCAGCCGTAGCCAGAGGGCAGCGCATAGAATACCGCACTGGAAGCGTGTGGGAACCTATCGCCGTAAGCCACAAGTCATCCAGCACACTGGCTTTCACAAGCAACTTTTGTGCCCATAGTGCTTTGACATTTCGATCTTTTCTCAAACGCTTTGGCTCCTCACACTTGGACATTTACTGACTTTGCATCTCGTAGGGTTACTGCCGCGCCGTCCGCGTGGGCAACTCAGTCCATGTCTCCGGCACCACAGCCAACTCGCCAATCCCGGAACTGCCCAACGTCGGTGGTGCCTCTGCCCGTAGTCAGACGGTCTGGATACTTGACATCATTGAGCGTTCATTGAAAGCGCTAGGAGCATCCTTTTCAGACATCGTCCGAACTCGAATAATGATTCAGAATCTAGAAGACTGCGAGGAAGTTAGTCGCGCTCACGGATGGCGGATGAAGTGTGCGGGCATACTGCCGGCCAATACGCTAATAAGTGTCGGCGTGGTAGGAGACAACATGCTGGTAGAGATTGAGGCTTGGGCAGAGGTTGGCTCCGGAGATCATGGCGTGTTACAAATTGGGAGCTAGGTAGGTAAGCAGAAAAGATATAGGTATGTCACAAAAAGACTGGAACTCCTCTCGATTCAGGGACAATAATGCAAAAAAGGCAAAAAGAAACAAGCTGTTTAGCTGCACTAGCCGCGAATCGAACGCGGGGCCCATCGATGGCAACGATGGATTTTACCACTAAACCACTAGTGCTACTGAATGATCAGTTGTTGTTGTTGAGAATTCGCTGCGTAAAAGAATCTAGATCATTGACATGATGGATGCAAATTTTCCTTTTCCTTACCTAAAAGTGAGGGCATCGTGGATGTATACTTAGGTGGGTGACGCGCAGGACAAGTGTGGTGGTGTGGAGGTCGTGGCAATACTACACTAGCTTGGTATTTAGGTATTTATTTAGTGCCAGTCGTTAATTTGACAATACTTTCCTGTTGGCTATATTCGTATCTTGTAGCGTAAGACCTATGTGATATGTCTTGTATCTGGTCTATAACACGACATGGTATAGTGTATACCTACAGTAGTAGAGGTCATGGTGCTATCAATAACTCATCTCGAAGCGACAATCAATTGGAAGACGATTCAGGTGGGTATGGTCGTAAAAAATTTGAGAATTACGTTTAATCATTATTATTATACTATCGTAAAGCCTAAGCGACAGGGTTCAAGATGACCCTGCGATACGTAGTGACGTTCATGGGACGGTCATCTTGCACTTGTAAAATAATGTGCATGGTCTGTTTAATAGTTGTTAGCGGCTTATACAATAATTTTCACTGTGCAATGGCGGCACTTACGATATTGTCATTTGGCGTGATGCTTACGAGACCGTTTTGCGTCTCGGATGGCGTAAAGGTGACGTTTTGGCTGACGGGAGAGATCTCTCCCTCCAGTCTCTGAACGACTTCTCGGTAGTGGAGCCACTCGAAGCTGAGGTTGTCACCATCCGGGTCCCAGCTCTCCGACGCGTCCAACACGATGGAGTCGCCGAATGTGTAGTCGAGCTGGAGAGCCGAAGGGCCACAGGATCCGTTGATCACTGCCACCGGCGCGTGATTGTTCTCCTCGAAACCGCCTGTGGTCCAGCCCATGCGGGCAGCGAAGTCGTACTGGTAGGCCTGTCGCCACCGCCAGATGCTCGCGGAGCCGCTGTAGAAGGTATCGCCGTTGGCGCCGACGACAAAGTCGGACGCGTCGGCGTACACGGCCGAGTTGCCAGAGGCGTCCTCGAGGATGTAGCGTCCTCCCCAGCTGCCCCACTCTGGGTGCTCGAGGTCGCCGAGGCCGTTCTGGATGAGCGGGAAGAAGGACGGCGTGTCGCCCTCCATGATGTAGGTGAAGTTGGGGTAGTGCTGGCCGAGCTCGCCGACGCGAATGTGCGTCTCGAGCCAGTCGTTGGTCACGAGGCTCGTGTCGGGGCCGCCCTTGTCAAAGTGCCGGTACAGCTCGCCCGAGATGCCGTTCCACGTCGCCTGCGTGTACTCCGAGTACCCGTGCAGGGACACGACGAAGAACAGGGCCGGGTAGCTGTACCGGATCCAGCGGCCGGCGTTGTCCTGGTCCGAGATGGAGTAGACGCGGAGGCTCGAGACGAAGGTGTCGACGGCCACGCTGCTTCGAGTGGCCAACACATTTCTCAGCGCCTCGGCCAAGACGTTGGCGCCGCCCCAGAGAGCGACCCAGAGCGGGCTTTCGGCGCTGCTCTCGTCGGCCTCCTCGATGAGCTTTTGGGCAGCCGTGCTGAGGCCGTCCTCGTCAAAAGCAGCCAGTCCGTACACAGGCCATCCGGTCACGAGGCGGTCGAGCAGGTACTCTCCGGTGGGGTAAGCAGCAGCATCGTCCAGGAGGTTGGCGTTCAGGTTGTCGACGACGCCTCCGTATGCACCCAGCACGGTCTCGATGGTCTCTTTGTCGATGGTGTCGTTCTTCCACACCGAGGTGACAGCGGCAATGGCGGTGATGTTGATCTCGTTGGAGTACGTCAACAATCGAACGAGCGACATCTGATCGTCGGGCTCGTTTGACATGTCAGTGCAGATGAAGGCTCGCGGCTGGGCCTCGTAGCGTGACGCCGAGCACTTGCCATTGCTGGATGTGTTGTAAGAACCGTGAGCTAAAGGCAATGCGCACAGAGTGGCCAGGATGGCCCGAATGGAGAAGGCCATGGCTGCTGCTACCTATAGGAGTTTGCGTAGAGCTCCCGGACTTCCATTGCCAGCATATCGACAACCCTCTCCATTATATAGGTATTTCGGGCATCCTTTCTCCTCCTCTTTGAATCCTGGGCCCGTCTCGCGCGACTCCGACTGTCACCGTCGTGCCGTGCTTCGTTTCCCGCGCCTCGACACCATGCTTGTTCCCTGCTTGGCCGCTTAGGTACACGGCGGAAAAGATCGCTTCAAAGAGTCCATCACGACCTGATGTCATTGGTATAAAAGTCGGTCATGATCTCGCCCCGCAAAATGGCAACAAGTCCGCGATGTGACCTCCGCACGACCCAGAATACTCCATACCTAGACTATTCGGGGCCCCCACACAATCCTTTTTAGGCAACTTTAGGCACATGTTCGCGAGACGCTGCGCGACATGCTTGGGCTCCTGCGCGCGTGGCAGGCAAGAACCGGCCAGTGGGTATGTATCTCCTTGAATGGATCTTGATCCGCATGCACTCCGCAAAACTATTGCTTCGCTTGTCGACAAAGTTGGATCGCGGAGAGAACTTGGTCGCTTGGCTTGGAGAGACGGGGAAAATTGCGGGCCGCCACGAAGCTTGTCGTGGTGCCGAGAGTCAACGGACGCCATCTGGCAATGCCCCAATGTTGTCAATTCCATGGGTTGTTAATCTCTTCCTTCGATTCACATTGTATGTCTCGCATGACGATTTATTGATGGGCCGTGAGCGATTTTGACCCAAGCCAAGCGGTGGCCGATCTGGGGTCATCCCCAGGCCCAAGGAACCGGTCGTGAACCATGCCGATCTTTGCCCGTCGCGGAGTTCTAGTCACTATAACGGAATAGTCGCGCTTCCAGAAAATTCTCGCACTCATGTAACCTTAACCTTTTTCCGCATGGGACAGAGCACTGAATCAGATCAATTGTGACATAATGTGGAAGAGACCTCACGTTTCCACAATGCCCGAAGAAAAGTTACCGGGCCCCCTTCTGCAATCATAGCGCCGGGAAAAAATAATTCCAAAATCAAGCCCCTGTAGTAATTATCCCGGCTCGTCTAAGAGATCCCTGAATGCTAAATCCTACATTCTTCAGCCAGAACATGGAAGATTGTGGGAAAGTATAGGCTGACTAATGGTTGCATTACCCGCGGATTTCGGAGCACCTGACGATTCTTTACAAAAAGGACACTGAATGATCTTTGAGCAGATATTTTCTTCGGTCCTGGTGACAGTACTGCAAATTCTCTCTTTTGTGCAAATGATACTGGGGAGACGGAATCAATCTCAGAGGTGAACCATGTGACTTTTGCGGACACTCAAGGAGAAGTCTGTCATGGTGCACTGATCATTGGCAATGTCACAGTAAGACTGCATGGACAATGGAATCTGTTGTTCAAGTCGCTCTGATTTATCAGTGGTTCCAATGAGGGACGGCTATCAAATATTGATTTTCTTGTTGTGAAAAATTGAGTACGGGCCCATGCCCAGCCATGAGCGCTCGACTGCCCGCCAATCACGTATGAAACATTGAGATTTCTTGGTCGTGAAGAAAACAGAACACGACCTTCCGTGCCAGTGTTAGACTACATATACTGCATGCAGCCTCGAGAGTCGTTCCATCGTTCCGGCCGTGTCTTGAATCTGAACTTTTGCCCGATTTGTTATTAGTAACTTGAGGGTCTGTCGGCTGCGCATGCGGTGCAGTAACTCAACCTTGAGGAGCAGGCATTCCAGCAGACTTGACATGCCGCTCGGTCGCTGAGGGTCCTTATCCAAATACTGGGTGTTGTCGAGGATGACGTAGATCGCCCTGGCCGGTGACCGAAACAGGAGGTCGTCGAAGATCTGACATATCAGTTGCAACCCTTCTGTATGGTTTCCGTAGAAATTCTGTGTTAGGCGCTCCTCGAGTACGTCCTCTTCCCAGAGCATCGAGCCTACTTCGCGACCAGGTATCGACAAAAGCAGTTGCAAAGTGAGGGCTCTCATGACGCCTACCGTCCCTGGGAAAGGCCGGCCAGCATCGCCATGGAGCCCGCAAAAGAATCCGAGTGCCAAAACTCCGGGCTGCTTCCATTGTAGCACTCGTGCCAAGAATATGGCACTTATCGTACTCGCTGGGAGGATATCGTTGCCCGTTGGCGCCTCCTTGTCTTCGAGAATGAGAACAGCAGAAAGTGCCTCCTTACACCAGTACAGGGCCTGAGAATCAAACCGCCTGGTTTCTGTATACCTCCGCTGGCTGTAAGGGCTGTTTTGCATGATGTATTCGATATCTCCCTTCCGGTCGGCTATCACAAGGTCCTTCAGCTCCTCCATACTTGACCCTATCACGTCAAGCTCAGTCTGATGGCATAGCCAGTAGATGAGATAATGCCTGTTTATATTACTCTGGACACCTGGCAAGCACGCTGGTTAGCCCTTTAATCTAGTGAAAGGCTTTTGAAATGAAACTCACGAGCGTCGATTCGAGACTCTTCAAGTGTATCCTCATGATCACCAGGGTCGCTCTCATCTGGTCCGAATTGATTATAGTGACCCTCTGGGTTGTTTTCAGCCGGTTCAAATCGTGCATAATGGCCATGGTCGTCCTGATCCGGTAAATGTTGATTATAATCGTCGTTCCGAGTCGGTTCAAATGTACCATAATCCTGGTAAAAGCCGCTTTCTTCCGAACCAGATTGATCATAGTGACCCTCTGGGTCATTTCCAGTTGATGTAAATTGTCCATGATGACCACCATGGTGGTCTTCGATTCGCAAATGCTCGAATTGTTGATAGTATTGGGGCTCATCGGATTGTTCCTCAGCCCACTGTTCTTGCTCTAAAGGACCACAAGGTTAGCTAAAGACACCCTTTCCTATTCCCGGGACCATTTGGACATGCAGAGTTCGATTTCGGGCTACTCACGATCATACTGGTATCGAGACATGGTTATCGTATCCTTAAATGAGGTGCTCTGTCTGAGATTGGTTGGTATTGTTGTGCAGGTGAGCTTGGTAAGACTTTGTTGTCGCGATGGGCGTTTCGTGGTGTTTGGGAAGCTTTTGTTGGGGGGTTCAGTCATTAATTGCAGTTTTTAAATACTTATTTTCCCCTGCCTTCGTAGCTAGCAAGAAATGATTCACTTCCCCTGACCACCTTACGCTTTGTCACGGAGGGAACATTGGTAAGAGACGGTTTGGGCAGGTAAATGAATAAGAGTTCCCAGGTGTGACAGAACTAGATATCAGTGGTTTATTGCCACTCGCATTTACCTACAAGCTACAGCAGAATCTCTTCGTCATATAAGTCTCGTCCAATGATCCTTGGGTTCATAAAATTAGCTAATTGTGCTCGATATATTATTAGAAGACTAGTCATTCGGGCATTAAATTTATAGGAAAACAGCTTTTGTACAGGATCTAGCTCAATAGTTCGTGTAATCCAAGAGTTCTATATAGCATTTGGGTAAAGTTTCATATATTGATGGGCCATTCAGTAGAAGGTCATATCAGACCAGGGATAGCGGAAAAAAGGAGTTTTGTATAAGAAGTTCTCTGTCATAAAATACTAGACGCTGCTCCTTTTCTACCTCATAGTTATCTGTCGCCAGCTGGACACACAATCAACATCAAGATTCTGGCCTGGAAAGTTGGCACAGCCCTTGATAAGCCTCCGCTTGGCGACAGCGCACCTTCCGTTGTCTCTTCTTCCAGCGTTCAACGAATTCTCGTGGCGGTAAATCCCTGCATCGCTGCGGCCATTCTTTGTCGCAACTCTACTATCGGGTTTGTAACCAGCAGCTTAAGGACCTTTGGACCGTTTGGGGAATTCTGCGCCGCCATGACCTTGCATAGCAGTTTGTCTACAAAGTCTGGGCCAGCACCATTTATCTGCGTGATGTTGTCAATGACGATGATGATCTCTTGTGCCGGTGACAGGAACATGAGGTGATCGAATAATTCGTGTAGCAGCTCATAGGTCCGGACAGGATCCTCAGTCAGACCCGTGGCTAGAACGTCTGGCGCCCAGGGCAGACTGACAAATTCCAATGGTGTATTCAAAAGTAATTGCAACAGAAGGTTTCGCATGAGACCTCGTGAGTTTTGAAATGGCCGGACACCTGGATGAGGATCTGTCAGAAGAGTCATGCCAAAGGACTCTGGATGACGTAGCCCGCCGAAAAATCCCAGTACAAGGCGTCCACCATCCGGCTGACTAGAGCATATAAGCTCACAAGTTATGATACTCGACGACGTGGGGGTCTGGAACTGATGCCTTTCGTGGTCGAGATAGTCGATCACCCCCGAGAACGGGGACTCGAGCCAATTGCGATACTCTTGACTGGTTGTCATGCGCCTCGCCTTGTCGTGCTGCTCAGGAGTGCTGCGACTCATCACTGTTTCGAGGTCTGCGGCCAGGTCTCCCGCAAGCTGGTCTTGCAATGCGCCCATAGTGGGTGGTCCATCGAGGACCAGATTACAACCGGCCAATAGCCACGTGGCGAGGTCCAGTCGGCTTATATCATATTGGCGCCCTAGCAAGTGTCGGTGCACGCGTTAGCGCCAGGCTCTCTTGCTTCTTTACATTATCTGAATGGAAAGGGAATCGTTGATTACACTTACCATTGGGAGCATATGGGGGCGTATCCAACCAGAGACGGCGACGCTCGCATTGAGACATGTTTGTGGTATTCTGTGACTGAGATTGTTTCCGTTGTCGTTGTTGTGCAGGTAGGACGGTTGACTGTGCGGGGGTGAGGCTTTGTTGTCGAGATTGGTCGAGTGTGGTGTTTTGTGAAATTAATATTGGAGGATCTACCCATCGGCGATGATGCTTAAATACTTGAAATATCCTGCATCAATGGTAAGTGATGGTGATGCACTTTCATTTTCACAGACGAGTCTCGATAAGCAACAGCTTGGATCGATGAATAAGACTCTCCTGGCATAGCAGACTTGGGTGTGGATGATTCACCGCCATTGAGGATCACTCTTAACCATTGTGGCATCTCTTCTGTCAGCTCTCATTCACAGACTTGGCTTGGGGGAAGTGACCATCCACTCTCTCAGATTCTGGGGAAAGCACGTCCGGAATGGGAGGGTATGAGAGCTCCAGGGGAAACCTCAGCTCTAGCATGCCAATTCACCTTACTTTCTATTCCTGAAAGTCTCCCGACTGTTGCCGTACTGAACGATCTTTCTGCTGATTGCTCTATTGTCTTTGAATCAGACTCCATACCTCAAAGGAGTAGCTGCCCTAGGTATGATAATAATCTTACAAAAGTCGCCGTACCTCAGTCACGCGGCGAGGATGTGCTTCTTTTTTCCTTTTGTCTTTCCCACAACGGTACTAAAAATAAAATCATTTGGCTAAAACAGCACAAAATATTCCGGAAAAGCTTTTACATTCCCAGCATTTTATTCGAGTTCAATATCCTTTTCTTAGTCAGTAGATTTGCGACCTTCAAACAAAACATATTCCGTAGCCTGTACGGAGACTGTCGTAAGTATAGTACACGTAGACCAAAAGACCAGAGCTGTGGACTTTCATTATCTAGGCGAAACGTTCCGTATAAGACTCTTTGCCCCATGCCCACCTAGAATTGTGTAGAGAAAGCAGTACAAAAGATGGAATGCACTAATGGTTATGGCATACGAAATACAAATATGCAGCATTGTAGTTCAGTGACGTGATGCGCTATCAAAGCTTTCGGCAGCTTATTTTTCTGAACCTGTATCCTGGCAACCTTCATGCGAAACGAATTCAATGCAAAATCTGGCATATGTTCCTGCTTCTCGTTAGCAAAACTATTTGCTAGGCCATATGGTATAAGTCGACAGCGAAAACCGAGATTTCAAAGAATATAAGTTGAACATTACATTCTCTACCGTAGAAGAATAAATGCGCTGCTTTAGCTGACCGTCGGTACTGGCCACATATGGACTATAAAGATCCCGGCCTCAAAAGTGACATGGGCCTTTGTTCACCTCCAGCGATCGGTTGACTACAATTGACCTCCCAATCTTGGATTCGCTTCCGCTTGACACATTGGTAGCTTAGAAGATATTATTAATCTTATTGTCACGCGCGGGGTCCATCGGCTCAAAGCCATACAAATGAACCAACCTCTTCTATAGGGTATAGACTCTCGAGAAGCTCGCGCTGGTTCTCCGAGCAATTCGTGACCAGAACCTTTAGAGGTATGTGCATGGGCCGGACTCGAGTCCCACGCACCATGGTGAAGAAGGCCTCCAAGATATATTCCATATTACGGTCCGTCGCGAACCAATGCGTGTTGTCTATGACGACCCAGATGGGATACTCTGCCAGTGCGGACAAGTTGCCGAAGACGGTGAAGATCACGTGGAGATTTCCTGCCCTGAGCTGCTGCCGGACTTGCTTGGGTTCCAATGGCATCTCGAGTTTGTCGAAAGGCAACTGGTAAAGCAACTGCAGTGTGAGGGACCGCAAAGCTCCTACAGCGTCCAGGAATGGGCTTCCACGATCGCCTCGTCTGCAGAAGAACGACAGCGTGATTGCACCACTGGGGCGCAAGTACCTCTTTACGAGGTGAGCGCAGAGATAGCTTGCTGTCGTGTTTCGCTTTCCTCTTACGGCATCATCGACTACCAGGACCTGGGACCATTGACTGTCTCGCCAGGCATCAATGGCAGGATCGTCTAGAAAGGAGTGCCAAGGCCATAGATTCTGACTGCCCTGCAAGGCGGTTTGTGCGAGAGCGTCCTCGGTACTTGCATCTCTATCACGTAATACTCCTTCCTTGAGCTGTTCATCGTTTGACCATTGAACGCCGCTATCATGGACTAGCCATCGCTGAAGGTCGCTTTTGGTGATAAGGCACCTCTCCTCATGCTGCTCAGGCTGGTTCTGGTCTATACCGCCATTTGTGTCAGTCCCAAACTCTCTTGTTCTTTTGCAGATTTGGCTGAAAGATAAACAAGGGCAGAAACTTACGATTATTATTACCGCCATGGCCTCGGTCATCTGGAAACTGGATAGTAGCTTAACACCATGTGCATTAGCTTCAGATCTCTTCATTCTTGCCTTGTTCAGATTCTTGGAGAGGACTTAGGAAATACTCACGATCATTCCAGAACTCCGTGAACATGTATTCTGTTTCATCGTGGGCTCTGCTTTGCTGGGGCTCAACCTCGAACGCAGTGTACAGATTTCCTGCTTGGTCGCGGGTGGCTATGGGTCCATCGTCCCAGAACTCGGGGTACATATCTTCTGTTCCTTCGTAGCCTCCATTTCGCCACTGCTCGGCCGGGATGTACACCATGATTGATGTCTTCTCAGGGGACTGGCTTTGTGTGAGATCTGTTCTCGTTCGTAGGGTAGCTGACTGTTTCGCTGCGGAAATGTTGGTGCTGTCGTTTGGCTGACTGTATTGGTGGTAAGGCTTTTCTGGAACGCTCATCCATCATCCATCCTCTTTAAATAATTATTCTCAACTGTGCCAATGTGCCGCGAGGATGATTCAGGCCTACGGCAACGCAGTTTCTGGCCAGTGGATCATTACCACAAGGGGTGATCCAGATTGCCGCATCGAACTCGCACCTGACTACGGCGTGTGATTCACTGCTGTTGATGGCTTCCACTTGCCTCTGCAACCTATGATATTTTCGAGCTAGATCAACTGGAGCCGGTCTCAAATTGAACAGAGGTAAGTATCAAGAAGATCATTGACATGGAGGTACGAATGCAGCCTATTGGCTCAGTCGCCTCCAAGCATGAAATGCATCCTCATCATTCCACAAGCCTACCGTGCTACTACAAATCCCTTCATGGTGCTTGTTGATGCCAGATATTCGGCGTAGGGCCGTAAAAGAATGTAAATGTGAGTGCCAAAAGCTAAGTTGGATCGACCTCGGTTGACGGCCTCGGGGTTGCCGTTCGTTTATCTTGATTCTTCTATGCGAACAGCAAGCACTTGGAGGGAAACAGGTGTAGGCGCATACAAGGCTTCTATTTTGAACTCATGATGTCGCTCGAGTGGTAGCTTGCTACGATTCCTAGCTACCTGCCTGTAGCAATGCCGAGTACCTTCTACATGGACTTGGAAAGCCAGGATCAATTATACTCAACTATAAGTCGTACTGCTCTATTGAATGCTCTCGAGGCCCCTGGGATCGTTTCAAGTGTGAGGTGGAGGTATAAATGGCTTCTAGCAAGCACACAACATGCCTGCATTGGAATTATTTGCGTGCTGTACTCCCGGTCGCCCACCTACTTTTACTCCCCAGCGAAACACATCCATCGTCGCAGCAATAATGAGGCCGCCATGACCATGCACTCAAAAAATGACGTGCATGGATGATGAACACGGCCGTTTTATGATCGCCCGGACAGTCCAAGGACCCCGACGGGCGCGAACGCATCCCAGTCCGCCGGTAAGACGAACCACGCCCCGGGAGCGCCCACGGACCTTTTTTGGGAAATAAAATCGATCGACACGCCCATGCCTCGGCCGCGGGCATCAGCATCTCATTTCATCTCATCTTGTTCTGCCTGCGGCCCCAGTCGTTCTTCTCAGACACCACAAGAGTATTTTAATGCACTTCCTAGGTAGTGTACATCACTTCGTTTTCGTGCTCGGACGGTGCGCCTCGAAATCACCGTCGTCTGATCTCTGTAGGGCTCAAAAGCATACGGGAAAAGGGTCCGTGCTCGCCAAAAGGTAAAACGCACCATTTCCCGAAAGAAGACGCCCAGCACCAAAACGATAGAATCATAGGTCCTCCTGCCTACCTAATCTGAAGTTTGATATGATTATTTTCTTCCATCTTAGATTCCCGCCAGCCCGATTGCCCCGGCGGGAGAAGGAATTCTAAGCCAAGCTAGAAACCAAGGAAACCAGAAGGAACTAAGAAACGGTCGCTTCACGACCCCAAGCCACAACGGCTAGCCTATGGGTATGAGATTGGTAACAGATGGATCGGAGAATGAGAATCTCGATCCTGGGTGAGTAGGAAATAAAATACTCCCATTCAGAAACGCCATCGTGTACATTTCAAGTTCCAAGGTTTCAAGAAAGACTCGCTCTTTCTGGCAGGAGAATAGAGCCTGCCTCTACAAATACTTGGCGGCAGTTTATAGCGCATCGGAATCCGTGGCGCGCCAGAGAAAGAGTGGAGATATGCAGAGAGGGAAAACTGCAAGGAAAGAGAGAAGCGAACCAAACACGATCAGAATGAAAATAAGCGCGGGTAGATTTCGCTTTGTGTTCAAACTTTGGGGGCCAAATTGTTATGCAAAGCAGAAAAGCCGTTCCCGACCCGAGATTTGTAGGTGTTTGGTACGATTACAAAGGAACAAAGTCGCCGAAGGATCAACGGTATGTCAATCTGCCCTGTATGCAATGCTCGTCTTTGCGAAGAACCCCCCTCTCAGTCATACAACAGACTGCTGCCCATATCCTTGCTCTGGACGCACGTCGGGACTCCGGTATTTAATGGGAATAGGCAGAAAAGTGCGCTCTCCGCAGAGATCTCTTGTGATGTACTTTGTCAACGGCCTCGGTCGGGCCCGTCGCATCCCACATGACGAAGGCCATCTTTCCACGTGTGTGGTCCGACCTACCTATCTGTCAAACTAAACCCATCTATCTGCAGAGGGAGATCCATGAGGGAGTTTTGGGAGGGCAGGTTTCAAGACCGGGCGGGGGCCTTGTATATTTTTGACGTGTGCCGCGGGCAATTTACCCGGCCGTTTCGGCGGGCGAGGTACTATTGCTCAAGTACCCAGCCGGGGTCTGCGACATTTCGGCCGGGTTTCCTCTGGGAGGGGAGGGAGGGGAGCCCGGGGTGCGGTCGAGGTTGTGCAGAGGTATGAAACCACGGCGTAGCTTACAGATTCTCATGTCATCTTTTCTTCGAGACCGAGTTGAGCATCGATCATGAGGAATGAGGAGTGATATCACTGGTAAATCATGTTATGCTGGGATCGGGCTTATTTGGATCGGTTTTATTTGATTCGGCTACTGACACCCTATATACGATGTACGGCTACCAGTGAAGCATACATCTTGCGCATATTGATTGGCCCTGCCTCGAAAGCTGCGATTTCGGCCAGTTCGTGGAAAAGAGCCTTCAAGGCGTAGTAAAGCGCTGCTCTCATCATGTTCAACCGCCGACCACGCAGCGCTTTGTGTCGTTCATACCCTAATACTTATTTCCACAGATACGAGGACGCGTGTGTCGCTGTCGCCGTTGATCTTCCAACAAGACAAAGAAAATGGGTATATCCTCCTGTATATTGCTCAGATGTGATCCACCTAAACTCCGTATGCTGCGTTATATGATTGAAGAGGGAAAAAATTGAAAAAAGTGCTTCTGAAGCAATGCATAAAAGATCCAAGTGGATCGAGGCTGGATCTTTAGCCGCCTCGTGAAAGTAGGACCGCCGGTCCATGCGTGTCGAATTCAACGACGAATAGACCGTCAATGCCTATTTTGGCGCAAGCGCCGTAGATATTATATGGATGGGAGCATGATCTTTCTTGAGAGAGAAGTATCCATGAAATTGGCCCATCGGGGTATCGGTACAGGACTATGACCGCTCCCAGGCACCCCGGAGCAGCGGCTCATGATAGCAGGGAGTTCATCTGGAACTGTACGGTGGACAGGATCTAGCCTTGTTGAAGATTGATCGTGATGAGATGGTGAGTTGCTTCAACCGATAGCCCGGCCGATTTCAGTCCGGTGTAGGGGCGGGGGCGATAGCACGGTGGTCAACGGCTCGTTTTCGTTTGCGGAGACGTACGGGCCTCTTTCGCCGAGCGAGATTCGGGGTGGTGCTGCCGAGTTCGAATAAACGCGTGTAGGCACCCGAGTGGTTGGGTGATCACTCGAGGTACGTGGTGACACGGTCATATTCTCGCCATACCATGCATCGCCAAAACTCCGGATACTGCTGCTTCTCGAGCCTTTCGAGGTGTGTGGGCGACTCGATGTACCAATAGAGACGGGAGGTGCCTTTGAAAGTTTCGACGGTTGACGTTTTACCATCACAAATGGCTGGTCACCAGGAACCGTTTCATCCGTGAGCCCAGTTCGGGCATTGGGTGCCACAGCAAGCACTGCGGCTGGCGGTTGCGGAACCTCGAAACTCTGTTTCCGGCTGAAGGACGATGGTGATTGAGGAATTGTGTCGATCGACGGCCGAGTTTGGCTTTGATATTGTATCACGGCATTGCCGTGAGCTCTCCGCTGGGTATAGGTCGAGGCAGAGTTGCGAGATGTGAACCGCGTACTACTCTTCTCGTCATTGGCCCGTCTGATTTTCCAGCTAGCGATTTCCTCGTCGTCAATGGGGGTTATTCCTCTATTGAACACCTTGGCTCGCCTTCGTCTGCTCCGAACACAGAGGTACGCGGCGATTGCGACGATGATGAGTCCGACAACTGATAAAACTGTGCTCAGAATGATGACGAGCGTCTGATCGTTCCCTATGCTGGCCATAATGCGAGGAGGCTCGCCTGGGTGGGCGAGACTTCGTGTGATGACCTGGCGGAATCCCAGAGATATTAAGTGGCGGCGACGGGCTGGATCTCGGCCAGACTGACACTACCAGAGTGACTGCACTCGCACTGTCATACGTAGTCGATACGCTGCTGGGTCAAATAGAGACATAGGTGGTGACCATATCGCTCATTTCGATCCAATATCTGCAGGGCAAGACACTGTTGTCATTCGCCTTTTTACCAAGCCCGTAGACTCTGTATAATAATGATTAGCCTCGAAGAAAGGAAGGTGGTAGATGGAATATTCGCCGACTTGAACGAACCATCATCGTAGCCAAGAAGAATGGTAGCAGTATCACTGCGGACATGATATGATGACGATGAGGATTTGAAATTGACAGTATGAAGCCGAGCCCAGGTCTTTCAAATCGTGACCAAGGCAAAAGACAAAGCACTGGCTTATGGCAAAGAAAAGGCTTCGTGTATCTCACACGAGGCAAAGAAAGCAGAAAGGATCAAGGAAAGACATGACTACTAACTAACCTAGCTGCTTGTTGAATGTGTGTACTGAGCCTCCAGACAAACCGGTGCCGAGCTGAGTGAATTGTTGAAGCAGATATCCAAGCACAGTTGAAGAGGTATCCGTTTGGAGGGATATAGAATACTATGAACCCCCGGACCGACGCTTTCACGGGCGAGAAGAGGTTCAAAGAGGCACCTCTTTGTTCTTTCTTGGAAGGGGTTGAGCTTCTGAAAGCTGCAGCCCAGCAGCTCGAGATGAACACTGCTCACACAAAGAAGGGCGGGAGGGCTTCGGCAGATATAACCGCAGACGATGGAAAATGAGGACGGGAGGTCGACGGACCCGCAACGTGGGGATCGTGCAGCACCAGAGACCAGGATACGTTCCTTGCCTGCGGGCTATACTAAGTAGTAATGTCATGATGGCGACCCCATCCATTGCAAGCCCATCGACTATCCATCGGCTGGTGGTGGAGCCAGGGACAGAAAGAGATGGTATCGTATGCAAGGTATAAAGGTACATGGCGCACCCATGGCGAATTGCGCTTGCATTAGCTTCTGCGCAGTTCCGAGGGCCCTGGCTGCGAGCTTGGCAGGCTAGGGTCGTTTGTTTCGAAGAAGAGCTTCTCTGTGTGTGGCAGCCCATTGGACAAGTCATTTAAGAGGTTGCAGAAACGGGCGCCGTCCAGGCCAGGCCCTGCAGCAAGAGAGTGCCCTCTGCCTGCGAGCGATCGCTGCAGTGTGTGTGTCTGTCCGTGTTCGTGTGGTGTGCTGGCCTGCTCTGGGGATCGGACCTTGCGCCGTTTGACAGAGGGAGAGGCCTGACTGCCACACGTACCACTGGTATGTGTTCTCCGCCCCGTGGCAGGCCGAACAGGGTCATCCGCGAGGTCGCATCATACATGTAATAATACTTCGCATGGGAAAGCAGGTAGACTGCAGTAGTTTTAGTGGTGTATGGTGTAGTGTAGTGGGCGCCCAGCCAGCTCGCCCGCCAGCCAAGCCAGGGTTTTCCGGCGTTCGCTCCTCAACCTCGTGGGAGAGTGGGAGAGAGTGGACACCGCTCACGGCCGGACATCTGACATCCACGAAAGGCCGCCGTTGTGGACTGGGACGTTTTGTGCTGATTGTTTTTGAATGGGTCGTCGATTGATGAGTCGTGGGAGTTCATCCCTCTATTCGGTTCGGATCCCGTAGGATGATCAATCTGACCATCTCTCTGCCCGTCCGACCGTCGACGTCGACTTGGACGGCTGCTGACCACTCACTCATCACATTGTGCCGTCCCAGGGAAACCAGGCCCCGAGCGGTGCCATGTGTTCGATTCGGGCAGGCCCTTTTCCCCTTTCTGACAGGATCCGGACCTGCTCAAGCCTCCGACGGCTACAGCAGACTAGTGGAAGAACTGAAAAAACCAGGCACGAGGAGCCTGAGAAGGTGGAGGAGGAAACGCGGACGAACGAGGACCACTGGAGCCAAGGCCCAAAACCCCCTCTGACGTGGTGGGGTGAGAAGATGAGTGCTGGGTGCCGCTAGGAGGGCAGAGACGAGGGGTCTTGCCAATGACAGCGCCCGATTCAGCGTCCCATCTTGGGTGCCCTGTCCAGCCGAAACGAGGCCCTGGACAGGCTCGTCCACGCTAACCGGTACAGCTATACAAAGTGTACCTGTGGCTTGACATGCCAATCTTATTACCTGGTAAAACACCTGTCTTCTAGTGCTGTTCACGATGTCTGATTTGTAGTTTCTCCGTTGCTAGACTTGGCTATTCATCTTCTAGAGCCCAGCAGCTAGAGAAGAACGGGAAGAGAATACTACCTGACCATATCGAATGCCTTGCTCGGAGCAGTGGAGTTCCAGCAGTACGGATACACGTGTGCCCGCGAGGACCCAGCCTGATGAGAAATGCACATGGACGACTGGAGTCTGGAGTCTGGACATCCTTCTACTAGCCAGGCACCCAGAGAGGTAGGTAGGTAGATTCTAGTCAGCCCCCCGTGCATTTCAGCTGACTGTGTTTCCATCGAATCGCAGTGCTCAGTGCCTGCCCTACTTCTGATACACACAGGATTCTTAGGTAGACCTGCATGGCCGACGATGGAGGGATGGAAGACCAGCGAGCCAGCCATACAAAAAAGAATCAATGGTCTGGCAGCCCATTGACAAACTCAATTCTACAAGCGACACATCGTGCATCAGCTACTGCTGCATCACCTCAAATCATCGTTGAGGTGGTACATGAAACACTGCAAGTACTAAGCAGCCATATAGTCCAGCCTCGCCGCCGCCATTATTGTCTTGTCATATTGGTCACTTCACGCCATGGCGGCCCGCCCCCCTTGCCTCTTTGACGTGTAGGTAACGTAACGATCCAAGAGGTGAGGAATGAAGAGAATAAGAAGAAGAAAAGTTCCAAATGTGGTACAGTAGATCAAATCTCATAGTCGCGCAACTTTGGGCCTCATGACCAGACAGAACTAGTTCAGGTACCACCATGGAGAGAATCTCAAGCATCTCTAGATTCGGATTAGTAACCTGTGGCCATCGTCGCTTGGCTTGTCGATGCCGATGGCTGGGCTCGGCACTGCAAAATAACACAATGAGCAAGCTGACCGCCCTTCTCCCACGGAATGCCTTTCATCATGCTCGACCGAGACTGGACCAAGCCTGGCGCAGTCCAGCGCCTCAGAAAAAGCCTTACAGCTGCTGGGGCGGATCACTGATTTTCGTGGTCGACCTCGATTGGATCTGCTGGACGTCTCAGCCTTTCCGTGGAGGAGTGTGATTGTTATAGTCAGACCCGGGAATCTCAACAGCACCGGTCAAGGACATTCTAAAATAAACAACTCCTTTTCCCCATTGAAGATTCACGTTTATGCGTTGCACAGAACGTTCTTCATCTCAATTGCGTCGAGAATCAAAACTTTAACTGAGTGCTTGCGCGTGTATGCAATGCATCTGCAACTCAACATCGGGGTGCGCCAACACTACTATAATCCCTCTCCGCGTGGCTTGCGAGGCCCTGCATGAGTAATGTAATCCACATACACACGATATCGTATCTATTCCGACCGAGTGCAGGTCTCTCTACAATATCTGCCCACAACAAAGATGTTGGAAATTCTGATCTTTGTCAAATGATCAGCTACTTCGTTCATCTTTCCAATCAGTTATACCACTAATCGAGCTCAAGAGTCAAAGCGGCCCCGATAGTTTGGCACATCACAGTACACTAGAACGGCGTCGGTGCGCGATTCGATAGCGGATCAATGGTCCATCGCCATGTGCTCTATCGTGCCCATCCATACACTACACTCCGTGCATTACGTATCGCCGGCGATCATGTCTTGAGCGCGAGACCTTTTTCGCACTGACTCCTTGTCGGAGAATTTGTGTCGCTGGTCGTTATTTCGTAATGGCCTCGTGTGTTGTCCACATTTGCCCAGAGTCCAACAACACAAGAGGCCCAACTCGAAGGGACGGACCGCGTGCACATACCAGAGCCTGCCATATGCCACGGCCACTTCGCAAGTATGCTAAGCTTGGTTTCCTCATTATAGTAATACTGTATACACATCTCCCAGCCCTGCAACGAAAAGCCGCGGGGCCCTGGTAAAGGAATTTTTTTTTCTATCATATTGCTTCTCAAAAGATCTACCACACGTGCTCTCCGCCGTGCAGACAAAGTGCCGTGCAAGTCAAAAAGGCTTGCGTGGACGCAAAGGCGCTTGAAACCAGAAAAAGAGCCGCCGCCATTAGATATTATAGTGAGACATTGATCCTCACTATACTTGCCCTCGGTGCTACAGCAGCGTCACTGTAAGTAAGCTTTTGGTCAGCGTTTTGAGTCAAGTGCGTACCTCGTCATCCCGACGAATACGTTAACGTATCGATCGCCTACTCGTCTACCACCTGCAGAGCCGCCGCTAAACTAAAGCCACTTAATAAGGTAGTCGCACAAGAAGTCAGACCAATGCACATCGTATGTAGATGGGGTTGCGTCTGTGCGCTTATAGAAGTCAAGAACATGACGGCTGGCAAGCAGAATTGACACTATTGCATCAGACTGGTTGTCAATGTTGGGACGAACTTTGCCAGTATACGTAAATAGCATAAAGTGATCGTCTTCACGTTATGGGCTCGCAGACGTCATTCATAAAGCAGACACACGGGCTGTTGCACCAAGACTCCGTACCGAAACTTTTCTGGAGCGAGGAACAGCCATCAACCTCAAGCAACCAAAAGCTCGGCTACCATCACCCCACACACACACTATTTGCAAGCCGCTCTGCTACTACTGTAGGATCGATAAATTCAGAATCCCATGTGTATCGAAACGTGAACCGGCCAAAGACAACCCCCTGCCAACAGCCCGTTTCTCTGTTCCTGGCAGGCAGATCCCCGATAGCTCCAGGGACGGCGTTGCTTATCCTCGGCCACTACGGCCACTATTCCCGACTTTCTATAGACGAGATATATTTCCCCTGGCCTCACCGCCTGTTGGCAACACACATTCCAGAAGTCCAGCCCTGTTCCAAAAAAGATTCCCGGCTGCCCTGACTCCTGCTTCTTCCTTCTCACCTTCTTAGTGGCGACTCTCTCAAGTCCTGCCTCGCTGAGAAGACACATCCTTCTAGGTCTCACCCGCAGTAGCCAAAACACACCGTGCGCGGTAGGTCCCTAATGCATGTCATCTTTCCTGCCAAGGAATAATATCGCCCCAAGCGCCTGGCTGCAACCCTCTCAACCACCTGCCTGTCTACCTTGCCTTTGATGATTCGGAAAACATATGTAGGCAGACAGATCTTGGTGTGCGTGCGGGGGGGAAGGGAGTCGATTCTGTTTATCCGCGCTCGCTCGCATTCGCGGATACGAGCGAGGGCCTGTACGCAGAGGCGAGTCATGTGTGTGGCTCGGTTACCTGCTGGGCATGGCTTGAACGGCGGCTAACTGGACTCTGGGGTGACATCGCAGCTTTTTTTCTTCTTCTATCTCGCGCCGGAGGTTTACACACCCTTGATTGACAACAACCGGTCTCGTTTGATCCATCGGAGGCAGTCAGTCTCTTCTTCTCCTCACGGACACTGCAAGATAGCCGGCTGCCGATAAGAAATGAAGCTGCATGCGCGGCAGGGCTCAGCAGTGCCGTAATCAGCTGCTTGCGAGTCCACTTACGAGTATGCGTGATAAGAAGTCGATGCTATTGCGAGTATGTTGGCACATTCGTGGTTCTGTTCTTGCTTCTTGCCAGTTTGAATGATTCTTTGTCTTGCTTCTTCATCCATCGAGTATTGAAATTTGAAAACAATTCCATCCTACCAAACAGGTAAGCAGCGCGCGGGAGAACATATTGCTGGCCCAATGGCGTGCATCGCAACTAAGCAACTTGATAAGATCTCTTTTATACCTCCACAGTTTTTTGCTCTCTCACCATTAAGCGCCGCCCCGTGAAGATCGTAGGATTGCTTACAGATGGGTGGGTTTATTAGTTTTTCCTGCACTGCAACTGCGGACGGGTCTTTCACATGTGGTGTAGCGTCCCAATCTCACGCACGCGACATGATTCAGTCCTCTTGTGATCTTGCCAACGGTCGCAACGGCCTCGTCGATATATACCTCTTCGGGACTCCCTAGCACGTCATTCTGATCGTCGCACTCGCATATCTTTCTTCTTGATAGCATCGCGATGTAGGGTCCGAACTCTAACCCGTCCATTGTCTTACAATCATGACTTGCGCTGTCTGCGGGGTGAAGATTGATATTCGACTCGTGCAAGTCAATGTTTATTCGTTTGCAAATGGCATAATACTATTGACCCTGATTTGTAGTTCATCTCATCATTGTCCATGTACACATCTCGGGTAAAAGCCGAATCCGATTATGCCCATATGACTCGCGAACCATGTGAGAATTTAGGACCGTAACATGGCGCCGGTGTTGAGAAAGAAGATAGCGAATGTCTTTTCGTAGACAAGCAGAAATCTTATTCATACTACAATTACTCAGGCCGAGGGGGCAAATCCTTCAACCCTACAAGCCCAAGCTTGATCATGATATCCAGATATTGTTTCCTCTCGGAATGGTACTTTGCTTCGGCTGGGATGATGCCCCTGTCACTAAGAAATTCTTCAGACGACATATATCATATGACTAATGATGCTTGGGAGATATTGCCATTTTGGGGAAGCGAGAATATGGACAACTACAAGTCTCTGAGTAGTATGGTGAGTGCGACGCATTCGAATATATCGAAACAATCTCACTCGAAAGATGCGCAGTCGAGTCTACCTCACTGCAACCAGTTGCCGACTACCAAGTTTGTATCGCGACTGATTTAAAAACTACTTGCTCGCCTCTCGCAGCGCTCTTTGTCACAAGGCACGCACGAATATCCCCTCGCGAATCTGCGTCACGCGCCTTGGCGCACCTGCACAACTTTGGCGATCGTCAGGTCCTGCCTCTGAAGGGCACCGCAGCACGATGTAACCCGGCTCGCCAACTGCACTCTATCCGTGTGGCACTTCTCGGGCATTTCTCCGATGGGCCACCTCGGGACATGTCCTGTGCCTACGACCTCGTGCATCTGTCATTGTTTTGCAAATGTGACAGGTATTTGTGGCATCCTTTCTCCCATTCGCAGGGGCGCGCAAATGGTTATTTGCAAAGCGGCTTTATGAGATATTGGAATTTGATTTTGGAAGCTATACCCATGTTTCAAATGGTCGAAGCGTACCGTCGACTCAGTTTTCATGAGAGCATTGCAATCGCAGTACGTTCCAATAGGTCTCATCACAGACCTCTCTTGCTTCGAATCGATTTCGCAAATACAGCCCCTCATTTCTGTCGGTATTTGCTACCGTGGAGGAATGCGTATTGGCATGGCCAACCTAGACATGTTCGGTGTCTCCTCTCCCCGGACTGCTAGCGACGAAGAGGAAGCCAAGTTTGGAGAAACCGTGGTAAGCGCTCGGGAAATTTTTCTTGCTTTTGAAACGATCCACCCGGACTCTGGATTCGGTTCGGGTCTCTCTCGATATTAAATAACCCCTATATCCCGTCCGATATAGTCGCGATCTTGTTTGTGGCCCCGCTCTGGGAGGAAACATCATGCGGTCTAGAATGTCGAAAAACAACGTCTGGTCATGAGATGTCTTGTATTGGGAAGCTTGATGATGGTCAGCCTAACGATCTAGATGAGATGGGGGATGAGGGCAGGGCCTCGGTAAGTTATATTGAATGCTGGAAACTTGATCATGAAGTTTTTAGTTCCATGGCTGTTGTTTTAGTTTTTTGTGGCACGTAAGCTGTAGACGGGACCGAGAGATCAGAGGTCGGTACAGATGTAGTGGTCAGTCCGGTAAATGACAATTGGCAAGCAAAGGAACTTCATCACTACGACCATAAAACTTTGGATCTGTGAGTGCTGAGATTCTCCCGGAACATAGCTCAAGACCAATTCCGTCTCTCTGGAGGGCAGATTCATGCTTCGAGATTTTGAGGACTCTATTGGTCTGCTACGTCTGCTTACCTCAATTTCCGTGTTGGTAAGTGATAGCTTTCCATATGCAGTGACATTGTGACTGTGTTGTTTCGGAAGCAAGACTGGCACTTGAGATCGTTTTCACGACCACGCTTGAGTGAGGTTCTATGCCTCTTGCGGAATATATGGACGAAGAACGTCTTTAGTCTTCCTCGTCGCTCGTTTCCTTCTGGTCGTTGGACTTGTTCTCGCGTCTCAATAATGATGGCCACGTATCATTTGTTTTCACATGGTATTTTAAAATGGCCGTGCCAACAGATATTATGGGTCAATGTGTGTATAACGGGTAAAATCATGCAAACAGTTCAAACATTGGCACGTAGCCGCCTTCGTCTCACCACATCTGTCCTGTCTGAGAGAAGTAAGGGCATTGCTACAGCATGAGAGGCGTGGCAAATATACACTTCAACACACAAGTGTATTGGAGTCAGATGGAATGGCGGCGCAGCTTAAATCAATAATAATTTTCAAGTGATCTCCTCTAGACAGCAAATATTACTTTTACGACGACGGGAACCACACTGAGTAAACCCGCTTGCACAGCCTGACTCCGACCACCCATGGCGCCACTGGTGGCCGTAGCCTTGGCCGCCGCGCTCGTCGAACTCGCAAAGGCAGCATCCGAGGCGCTCGCCGCGCTCATGATGGACGCGGTGTACTTGGCGTACTCGGCCGGCCACGCCGGGCCCTCCCACTTGAGGCAGCCGTCGGGCACGTAGCCGTCCAGGTCGGCCTGCGAGCCGAAGCCCAGGTCGCCGGGCGCGATGTCGAGCGCCTCGCCGCCGGCGTCCGGGCAGTAGTTGACGACGTCGTCGACGCCCGCGCACTGGTCGATGCAGGCCTCGGCCGCGTCCGTGTCGACCGAGGTCCCCGTCCACGCCGCGTTCATGCACCCCCGGGCGCACGCGTACGCGGAGCAGGGCACCTCGCGCAGGTCAAAGCCCGGCCAGAGGTCCTCGGTCGACGTCTCGTAGGGGAAGAAGCCGTCGTCCTGGCTGCCCTCCAGGAGCTGCATCCCCGTCATGTTGAAGCCCTCGTAGTTGTTGTCGTAGTTGAGGCCGGACGAGTTGTCGGCGTAGCGGATCTGGCGCCACACGCTCTTGGTCAGGTCCCTGGTGGTGTCGTGCCGGGAGAACTGCTGGCTGGCCAGGTCGTACCAGGCGCCGTCCGGGCCGGCTCCCCCGGGCACGGTGACAACAAAGTCGGTGAGGACGGTGCCGCCGTGGTTGGTGGCTTTTGACGCGTCTTGATTAAGCGGCATGCAGTCGATCAGCTTGCACACGGGGCCGCTGACCACGCAGAAGGAATCGTCTCCGTCGTCGCAGACGCGGTTCGACTTGCCGGCCAACCACACGGCGATGCTGTCCCAGCGCGGGTCCGGGTCGAACTGGCCGTCGCCCAGATCGTCATGATAATGCGTGTAGTTGATGCCCTTGACGAGAAAGGGCGTGTCGGCGGTCACGACCTGCTGGGAGCAGTACCGGTACGGCGCGAGGGGATCTTCCACCGTGCAACAATCTGCTGCGCCGCGCGATGTCAGCGTGCCGAGCAGCAGCGCCGTCACCGAGACATGATGCCGCATCGAGTCCGAAACAGCCAGAACCACTGGGCTGCACTGGGAAAACGAGCGACTGGGAAACGAATGACTCCGGGCAGTAAACAGTCAAGAGAACGGACGAGTCAAAGTTCTTGCGACGAAAGGGGGGATGCGAAGACGAATCCTTCTAATTTTAGACTTAAATTTAAGCGTGAATGCGCACGGTTCTGGGCTAGGCAGGGCGGCTGATGCCTAGACCTAGATCATCTCGCAACGCAGGACATGAAAAAGGCCTGATGTTTGTAAGTACGTTCGAGTTGTGTCTACATCAAAATTGGTATCTTCAAAGTGGAGGTGGAAAGTTGGACGGAAAGCAACAACTCATGATGATGTGCCCCGATGGTCATGATCATGCAATTCGACTTACAAACAAAAGTAGAAGCACGAATTCAGCCTTTGATAGTCTGGCTAAATCATGAATGGAAAAACCCCGTCAATCTTTTCTATAGTCGTTGAGATGCGTTCGTCACGTTTGACAGATTACCCACTGCGAAACGCCTGACCATCAACTCTTGATATGATCATCAAGTACCAACAGACCTGTTATCTCTAATCACATAGCTTTGGGTTCACGAGTTTCAATCAATCCTTGCCAGAGCAAACCATGGGTATTATACGTGTTATATAAATATATATATATACGTGTAGTAATATGATAACCCTATCTCGAGTTCCATTATAGCCGTGTTGAGAGACCAAATATCCTGAAACCTTCATTCACTTCGTGTGCTTTCTTTGTATTCCGTCATTTCATAGCCATCCCGAAGAAAAATCATAAACTGATAATCATTGCAAAACCGAAATTCCCAAAGTCAAAACTCCTCGCTCAGATAACCAACTCCACGATATGGCCCGCAGGCGCTCCCAAGTATTGCGGCGATGCAAGGACCTATGCTTCATGCACATATCCTCCAGTCCCTGAGACTTAGTCCCTGAGATACTGCCTCCTGTGACGATCCTCGATGACGATCTCCCGGTCGTGGCTGCGCGGCCTCGGCTCGAACCGGCGGGGCGCGTCGACGTAGCGGAAGGTCTCGTAGTCGGGCTCGGCCCGGACGGGGTAGGGCACGGGGTAGGGCACGAGCTTCTCGCGCTCAATGTAGACCTCGCGCTCGCGCTCGCGGCTGTGGCTGTGGCTCCGGCTCCGGCTGCTGCGGGAGGACTTGTGGCTCTTGTGGCTCTTGTGGCTCTTGTGGGACCGGTGCGACTTGACCGAGGGGTCCACGTCCACGGCGATGACCTCGATGGTGTCCTCCTCGACCTCGACCTCCCGCACCGGCTCCGGGTAGTAGGGCTCGATGGGGACGGGCTCGGGCAGCGGGGCGGGCGGCGGCGGCGGCGGCGGGGGCACGACGATGGGCTCGCACGGGATCATCGGTGGGGTCATGGGCCTCGGCGGCGGGCAGATCACCACGGGTGGAGGCCTGGGGGGCGGAACGACCGTCGTGATGCGCGTGCGCGTCGTTACGCTGCCGTTGGTGGGAGGCTCGAGATAGAGCCTCTTCTTGTACTTGTGGTGCCGCTCCCTGCGAGGGGCTTCATCGACGACCGAATACATAATGTCAGATTTAGGTTTCGCCTGGAGAGAGGTTTGGAAGAGGGCAAGAGTATAGACGACCAAATGTGTATATGAATATGGTGAATGTTTGAGAGTATAGAGTAGAGGAGAGAGAAAAAAGCAAGTGATCGTCGTAAAGATGATAGACAAGGAGTTTAGGCAGAGAGTCTAACCTGTTGACACAAAGCACCACATATTCCCCGGGTCTCACTTTGTGGGTGGGATAAAGTGCTCAGGTGCTAAAAGTATACCAAGTGGGAGGCCGGGCGAAGCGCAGCGAATCCGGGAAGATGCACGAGATCTGAGTTACGTCACCGCACGTCTCTCGGCTATGGCCCGAGCTTCAGATGCAGGGACCTGGGGTCGAGATGGTCGAAAACAGGAAAAAAATTCACGGTGTAGGCAAGAAATCGGTAAACGACTTGTTCTTCGTGAAGTTGCTGGCGAGGGCGAAGCGATGATTGTTTCTGCCGTTCTTGCAAGAGAAGGACAATGCAGAAGATATACTGCTATGAGTAATTAGCAGGCGGACACCAGAATATATTTGTGTCCGCTTGCATGCTGCAAAGTATACCTTTGGGTATACTCTAACTCCCATTGACCCCCGACCCGGCGATCCCCCACAGGCTTCATGACACTTTGGGCGCAAACCCCTTGACACGGAAATGTCTCACAGCCAAGATTGACGCGAAGGAAAGAGAAAAGGAGTGAAAAGGGCGCAGAACCCTCAACCCTCACATGAGGGTATACGAGATGATCGCGAAGGGCCATGACCCTGCTAGCGTTGGTGGTGAGCTGGGCGGCCAGATCATTGGGTAGAGAGACATGGCGTTAGGGGGGTGGGCAGATGGTGGCTGTCAGTGGTCGGCTGATGGTTTGGCTTTGGCTACCCTTCGCGCGGCGGGCCGCATGACCACCGGCGGAAACGTCGAAGAACTTTCCCTCTGTCCTTCCAAGTTCCTTTCCGCGCAGATCTTGCACCGTCTGGAATCTTCGGGTGGCTGCCTTTGTCTCTTGGCACCGCCCGTAGACGACGCGGCTTCGCTCAATCTCCCGGGTCCGCCAGGTCGTTGCAGCCCAAGGGCAGGGACGAGGCTGACACGGCATGAACCCTGGATCCGTGTCGTTGCAAGGGAATGCTTCTCTCGTTGGGTGAGCGTGTTTGGCAGCCAACCGCTGTTTAGCAGGAGATTACGGATATAGGTAGCCCAATAGTTGGTCTTTCAGGTATTGAGCCTCGCTCGAGCAGCAACGGCTACTGCAACAAATCTCGCCACTTTGTAGATCGTTTATTAATTGGGCTTCGATAACACTTCAAGTAAAGACCTGATGGGTTCGCACAAAGTTTTTAACTTTCTGACTTACCTGCCGGAGTCGATCACTTCTGTTCAGAGAGGCTCAATTGCCCAAACGTGGATCGCCAAAGCACAACATCGCGGCCTCGGCTTCTTCGTGGTGCCATCGCGTACACATCGGATATCGCATAGGGCAGAGAGATCTGGATGAGGCAGTATTTCGTTGGGTATTGACAGCGCCACGATTCACTTATTTCCCCATCTTGTCGCTGCACGGCGATCGTGACAGATCTGGAGATCTGAAAAGAAGACGGAATGATCAAAATACAAAAGTTGGAAGGAGTCGGGCGATAAACTCTGCCACTGCACGCCGGATGTGGGTATTGCATTCCTCCGCATCGGCTCGGAGCCGACCGAGATACTGAATCACCGTCTATATGCCTGTGTCAAGTTCGATATCAATAAGAATGAAGGTGTATTGTTCTCAATCAACTGCCGATGACAGAGCTGGCGTGGCACGATTTTAGGCATCTCACAGCTGAGGATTATCGGGTCGCCAGTTGGTTGTACGCATGCCCACATAACCGGACTCATTCATCAAGTAAGGTTTGTTGAAAATTCATTTCCCGTCTATAGTGGTATCATGTCTTCGCAGTTTCCCGTGATAAATCGTGAATCCTGTCCCTTATCAGAACTGGCTGTAGAACATCTGGTATCATGCCGTCATGTCTCCGTGTACAGCATCGAAAACAGAGATCCGAAAACGCAATCCAACTCCAAACGCCCTAGCTCCTTGCGACATCAAGAGATATGATGCCTCATCGTCTCCCGTCAATCTTCCGTTGATCTCGTCTCATTTGTACATGTCATACCCCGCAGCGTAATCGCTGACAACCCTGCATACTCGGATTCTCTTGCCGCTTTTCACATCAGGGGACTTGCCCACAGATCCCTTTCTGGGGGCTCCTCGGCGGGCAGATTGTCATATTTCGGAGAGAAAAAAACGGGAATCTTTGTGGCCTCTCGTGCGTAAGCCGCCAAAACATCCAGGTCCTCCCTTGCCTGGGCAGTCTGCTGCGCTTGGGCATTGAGAATTTGCTCCTCCTCATAAGCTCCAGGGTGTCGGAGGGCCGGAGTGTTGTCTCCCAATGGGAAATACAGCATCGGTCTCCTCGAAGCCATGAACGGTCGGCTCCGTTGTCGAAAAGGCGCTGAGTTGATGTAGGCCAAGAAGTCCCCGATCAGCTCCTGTGATCTAACTCCGACCGCAGGGCTTCCGCGGAAGACTGAATGGTGCACAGAACGGACCTCTGGCGATAAGGTACTAGTTTCTTGACTTCCATATGCTCTGCTGCCGTTTGCTTCGATGTAACGTTGCTCGGAGTGTGCGTTGACGATTTGCTCGATGGGAACAAGAGGTCGGGATGGGGATGGTGCAAATGTCATAGTGTCCATGTCGTCGCCATCCGAATGTATGGCGGTACGAGCGGAGTCAGATCGGCGAGTGATCATGACCGGTCGCGATCTAGTTGTGCCTGTTCCCTCATCTTCCCCGTTCTCGCGGTCTGCAGTTGTGACGCCATATTCATCGTGAGTAGAAATAGACCGCAGCCGCGCAAACTCCTCCTTTCTTGCACGCTTGCGCTCTGCGCGGGCCTTGAAAATGTCGCTGGGCTCTTTGTGGGTCAACTCGGGCGACGGCAGCAAGAATCTGACCTTCTTCTTGCCGTTGTTATCATGAAGCGGTGCAGAATCGTTGCTGGATCCTGCCTTGATGGTGTCTGGCTCTGGAACAGCGAATCTGACCTTCTTCACGTCGCGAGCTTGATTTGGTGAAGACTTGGTGTTGGGTTCCTGGTAAGTGGCACTGATCTCGGGCGATGCAAACCGGACCTTCTTTTTCTTTCTGTCCTGAAGTGTCGAAGAATCGAGTGCAGAATCGACATGGGAATCTGCATGGGCCGTATTGGGTTCTGGTAGCGCCAGTAGGACCTGGTCTTGTGGTGTTGTTTGGTCTGCGCTGGGCTGTGCGCGATCGTGGTCGGCGAGCAGAGTTTCACTGGGAGTGTGAAATGTTTGTTCGTCGTCTGACTCGTTATTTTCCGTGTCTTCATTGTTCACCTGGGGCACTGGCCGTTCCTGCCCGGCTGGTGGTGATTGCTGGTTCTGAGATCGGACGAAATGCTGTGCAGATTGTGGGCGGCTCTCATCAAAGGAAAGACCGACCCCGCTGTCCAGGTAAGGCATGGTAGGTGAAAGCTCGTGGCTGAGATTTTCCAGGAACTGGCCGCTGATGGTTTGACTATGGTTGCTCATACTGTATGATAGATGACTGTCAAATAGGCGAAAGAGTTCGGGGTGTCCGTGGTCGTTAAGGGCTGAGACTGGAGAATGGTGACCTTGGAGGTGAATGATCTGTCGCAGTGTAGAAAGTACCCAAAGTCTGAGGAATCGTGAAATCGACAAAGATACAGCTTTTGTAGATGACTTGATGAATCTCCTTGTCGAATATGGGAAAAGGGTTACGGGTTACTTGTAGCTTTTGTGGGATAAAGTAAGAAGAGAAATGTGTGATGAAGAGATTCTGTAGCATCAACCGCACATTGAGAAGATGAGGGTTGACTTTAAATAACAATCGGTCCACCGGTTCTGTGAGCATCCCAGAGTGAATAAACTCAAATGCTGTTATTCAGAGGCGTTGGAGTTGAAGGGACAATAGCGAGGCGCCATGTGCCACTCCACGCCATTGGCGTCCGGATTTCCCAGAGTACTTCGCAATGACTTCAATTTTGATTTTGGGAGAGGGGCGGATTGAGCCCCGGTGAATATACAAAACCTAAATATTGTATTTATTTCTCCCGGCAATTTGTCGATTGTTGGCTCGTTACGCGCCCATGTGAAGAAGGATCAACACTGGATGCTGAACATGTTCGCCAATCAGGTTGATTATTGACAACAATGCAAGCAAAGAGTATATCAAGCAATAGACCCGACAATACTGGCAAGAGACAATGTGGTCTTAATGCAACATCCAGCGGCCTATGTGCCCATGAATAAAAGGCAACTAGCTGTCACTCATTGTAATTCTGTGAAACTTGGCAAGACCTCTTCTGGTATCCCAAGAAAATGATACTTCATATTTCATCTTTTGCTCGTGCCGTTTGGTTTGGTGGCTTGAAGAGAGAAAACAACAATGATAATTCTGATTGTTTGCTATCGCAAAACCTAAAATACAATGCCACCACCCTGCTACCTCTCGGAGTATGCCATCACTCTCTAGAGTTATTTTTCTTGATGATGAAGTCTGAGAATCAGCAGACTGCTGATATGGCCGTTGACAATACCGTGTTGCTTTCAAATTATTCTGAAAACGCAGGTCTTCTTCAATTCAGGTTGACGGTGATCGGCGTGAGCAGCGCCACCAAAGGGAAAATGCTAAGCTTGTTGATTTAGGGTGTCAAGTTATACATCAATAAATAATTTAATGAAAACATAGTCAGAGGAATGTCTATTTTTTCTCTAAAGGCCGGAAATCAGTGGGACTCTTCTGAAGCCACAGGTAGATGACATCAAGATTTTGAACAACTAATATTGATCAAGTGCTGACATCACGGTATCAATGGCTAGCCAGGTGCCGTGGAGTATGATACGCGGAGAAAAGAAAAGGCTCCGTCGGAATCACAGAAATGAGGAAAATTCTTGTTGGATTTCCCTTGACGTCCTGAAGAGTCTAATATGGTGTATTGTTGCTGCTGCTTTGATGATAGAAGCTTGGCTAGAGCAAAGCGAAACGAGAATCGCATAGCCAATGACAATACACGGGGCCATTACTGATGATCCAAGCCGGGAGTAGAAGCAAAGATCCAATACATCCCAACCCGTAACGAATAATATGATCATATAGTCGATAACACTATATTTTTCTCCCATCGGCAGGGTACAACTCTATTGGCTGGCGGATGTCTCGTATAGTCAAGGAGCCGATCTGCTTAGTCCAAGCTGACAACATGCTCCGCACATAGGCGGCGACCCCTTTCGAGATATAATCCATGCTTGGCTTCTCCGGATATAAGCTGCGCTCTCTAAGGGGGAGCTGCAGCGTCGCATCCCTTCTCGAAGACTCGTGCGATTCCCCAGTCGTCGCATGAAATGAGAGACGGCCAGCCAGACTGTGAACCCCGTTCGCATGCAGGTTGCAAGCACGGACCGTACGTGGCGAGATGGTCAGGTATGAAACGCGGCCGAAACTGCGCCCAGTCTATTTTCGAGAAGAGAAGACGCACACAAACGAACATGAGAGAAGGCTGATCGTAAAAGAGAGCACGCGACCCTTGTTCTACCTCGCAAGTCGTCTTCAGATGAAGATGCAGCGCGTGGGGCGCGTTTCCTCCTCTTGCCTGCGAAGTAGGTAGCAAGCAGCAGCAGCAAGCATTCGTATGGGAAGCAGAGCTGAGAAACATGTTGCGCAAGCGACTGTCGCAAGCAGTTCCGGGTAAATTGATTCTACGTCGTCGTTGTTTGGCATCAGACGTTGCATTCAGAATTACCTTTTCTACCAGAGTCTCGCCAGGTATACCCCGTAGATTAGAAGACGAATCCTTCGGACTTCGGTCATCTCGGCAAGCAGGTTTCGTACGAGAGATGGGGCTCCAACGTCTGCGGTCACATGGCGGGAGGAAAATACGGAGTACGACACGAATTGCCATGTAGATTAATATACGAACAGCATGCGAGATGCGGATCTGGACCGTTTGAACTTGGCGACGCGACAAGCCACCAACGATCTCGACGACTGATGTTGTCGCTATTCCGGTAACCGTGATATGAGACGAATACTTGAGGTGACATTTTAATATACTTCTTACACGGCTCGACGGAGAGGACCCTTGCTGCGCCATCCGGAATGGGTGCATATCGATATCGGCTATCAAACCGAGCTCACTAGAGGGCACGAGGTCAAGGGCACGCAATATAAATCATCAAAACCAGTTCGGTACTTTCCGTGGAACAAGACAAATGAAAGTCGGTGGTTAAATGACAAGATCATTACGGCGAGGCAACGTTGAGATGAGTTCTCCTAGCCTCGAGCTTGCCATCGAGACACGCACCCTACGGCGTGTCAGACCCCGCGCGTTCGAGACTCGAGAGCAATCATTTGTACCACGCAGCCTGTCTCGACATCTCGAGCAGGATAAGTAGGTAGGCGAGGAACCATCGCGGATTCGCAAAAGGCAAGTTTTCGAGCCCGCCGTGTTTGCTGTCGAAATTTGGGCCCCTCGGCCCCAGGTTTCACGTGGTGTCTTCCCGCAGGGCTGCGGACGGACCCTTCGAGGCACGTCGATGCGGTGATTTGAAATCATACAAAGTCATTGCACGAATGTTTCCCCGTGGCCCCTTTCGAATTCTGGAAAGCAAGAAGTAAAAGTCCATGAAGCGTGTGTGGTGAATTAAGCATATTATTGAGGGGTTGATCGTCGCTGGGGTCGTCGGTTTGAGAAGACCTGGAGAAACGCGATCAAAGCTCCCGCCCAATAAGCTAGACATCCATATGTTACCTGCCTTATTGGAAGTTTGCGTGTGGTTGCAGGATTTGTTTACGAAAGCCGGCGTTTCGTTTCCTCTCTTAATGTTAAAGCGTGTTGGCCAAAAATCGGGTCGGCGTATTATATTCGGTGGGGACCTGCCTATACCTTCACCCTCGAACCAAATGTTGAATGGATGGATATTCACGCCCAGATTCGCTCGCGCATGGATCCTCCAGAGTGCCTAAATGGCATACCTACTCTGGAGCCACGGGGCAGCTCGGTCGCCATTCCGGCAAATTACTTGCACCCAGGCTGCATGGAGAAAAGCCATGGGCGGATTGCCACATCACTGATCAGCTCTCGAGTTTGTTACAGGTCACAACGCAACTCTGTCATCTGGGACGTACACAATACAAAACAATGCTCGTGCAATGAGAGGTCGTAGTGGCACAATGGCCCATCACACCGCCTTATCGTGGGTTGCAAACCAGGCTCATCAGAGGGTTGGGAGGGGAGTGACAGCAGCGAGGGGGGGGAGGATGGGATTTGGAGGGGCCCGTCGCTGATTGGCGCACGCTAAGGACAACCTAGAATTGGCTGATAATCCCCCGATCGATTGCACACATACACACACATCTGCTTCGTGGCTCTTGTTCGGATTTGGGTTAACTCAGGGGCAAATTGATGGTTATGGGCCAAAAAAGATTGGCCAGCCGCCCACGCACAAATCCTACCGCTACATGTAACAGCCTTTCTTCAGCAGGGTCGTGAGATAAGCGAAACCTTGCAGGAGCTGCCACGAACGAGAAGGAAAAAAGAATTCTGGCGCCTCGAAAGGCCGCATCATGTGTCTGTCCAGCATCACCTGGCCTGCTCGGTTGACATCTGGCGCGACGTGTGGAAATTGCGGCCAGTAATTCAATGTTTCTCCAAGCGCTCAGTTCCCCGGAGAGCATCCAAGGTGTAACGCGGGAAGGCGACTTTGTGGCTGCTTGATTGGCCCACTGCCCATAACGCTCCGGTTTCGACAGCCCATGGCGTTACCGAGCGGCGAGCGCCTGATCGTTGCGAAGAGGGAAGACAGACACATGCGTCGGCAGAATCGAGGTATTCCGTGACCGTAGCACTGCTATTACTACTACCGCTAGGTATGCCGTGGGACTCGCCCGGGATCTATGGAAACGGGCAGACAGGACCTTGAATGGTCTGGGGAGATCCTTACAATTGTTCGTCCGAATTGGGAAACATGTGGTGAACTACGACCACAAATTTGCCTGCCTCTGTACAAGCTAGAATCCTGGAAAAGACATGAAAGCCCCGTCGCAGCAGAAGAGCTAGCAATATTGCAGACTTGACTTGGGAAAGATACATGAGATAAAGTCACTTATTAGACTCGCTCGTGGGAAGCACATTGTCTAAATCCCGGAAACGTGGTCAAAGGTAAATAGAGAGAGAGACCGGTGATTGGCAACATACATCAGCAAGATGACCTGTTTCAGTCGTGGGGGCTAGTGCCAGCAGAGGCAAGATTGTCTGGGAGCCGAGTGGAGTGGTGATGGTGGGTTGGCGACGGTGATCGTGATGATAGCTTCCAGTTGCGATCTTAGTCGCAGTAGCGAGTATTACTTGCATCTGCCCAATGACCGGCAGATTTGCTAAAAAGTACGAAGCACGAAGCTAATGTTATTGCTACCAGGCATGTGCCAATGGTGCTGATGAAAGTGCCAGCGAGGGATCGTCAGGGTCGCCGGCCACCCTAGAGCCTCGGCTATCAGCCTTTGCCAGATCCGGATCTATCTGATTCCGTTTTGGACGATCGTCCCAACATGTCAAGGAGGGCCAAGGAACGGCAGCCAGTCACTCGGCCTTGGAGGGGCAGTGGTTTGCTTTTTGAGCACAATGGCACGGTACGTACCGGTAGTAGTAGAGCCTGGCTGAGCGACCTGCTGCATTGATACGGAATGTATTTCTGAAGACTTCCGGCCGGAATCATGTCGACCGGGCGGCGGAGAGTCTGATCGGACGGTATTTGGGGGGTTTCTACGGGTCCCGGATGGGTGGGATCTGTTCGTCTGTGCTGGTTTGTATGATCAGCCAAGTTTACCCGTCCGCGTCTGTTGCCGAGGAGGAGACGATCTCATGACTCTGGCCCGTTGTGCTTCAATCGTTGTGCTGAACAATTGGGATGTCAGTATCATAAAGTCTCAGACTGTGTTCACTGGCCCTCCAGTGCCTGTCCTGGTTCTGGTCCTGAAGAGCAGGGCGTCGCTGGCAGAAATGCTCCGAGTGGTCCGTGATCCGTACCACAGCGCCAGCTTTAATTTATCAATGAACAGGACGCATTCCTTGGAATCCGGGGTCCCTTGGAGGCCAGGAGTGGGCCACGCAAGGTACGTACAGTGGCATCCTTGCTCATGACCTGGCGGGTATGCAAATTGAGCTGAGTGCCATTCAGGTACGAAGTACGAAGTATGCACTCTCGCAATGATGAGAAGATATTTTACATAGTCCGTAGGTACTTCGCACATGACAAATTTGATTATATGCATCACTATCGCCTTGTTTTCCCAAGTGCGCGCCGGCATATTGAAGTCTATATATAAGTACAGTATCGTATGCGCTTTGTATAGAGCGATATTCGTAGTAAGATGACTCTTTTCGTCGCAAGTCCTTGTTGCCTCCCCGGTTGTTGCTCATTCTCTGCCCAGATGTTTACTGTTGGTATCTGTGATGTAGTATACAATGTATGTATACCCAACCTTTGGTGGGTATGCGATGGCCATGTTAAAGTGGTTTGATGACTCCGTACTGTGTACCTGGGAACGCCAATGATATAGTTGAAGACACGCACTCGTGCCTCTCGTTAGCGCGGCAGTGGCCTCTTTTTGCAATTTGACGCGTGTTCCTGAACAAGCCTTTTTTGCTTTTACTTGCTGTCTCTGCGTCTATGCGGTCTTCCCAGCGCTGCAAAAGAATGGAGAAGGGCGTTTTTAAAGTTGCGATGGGCTAGCCGCTCCACGTGCCTGACGTGAGTAACTGGAGTCGACACTTTTTTCTTGCAAGATGCCGCAGGCGGATGGGGGGCCAGAGAAGCTGCCGATATGCAATATACTGCACTAACAGCTGAGAAGGCGGCCCACCAGCGCCATGCCACGCGATGGGGGCAGGGCCCAGGCAACCTAGCGGGCAGGCTGGAAGCATTCCAATTCCAGGCGAACCTCTATGCTAATGCCATGATGCAAAAGCTAACCCAGGCGCATTGATCGAGCTCGACATGCCAATCAATGCAGCAGGCACTTCAATGTGAGGTACGCAAGTCGGGACAGTAAGTGCAGTAAAACGTAATCTAGGCCTGGTCAAGCTGGTCAGTCTCGCGGTGCGTTTATGACTGCTCGTCATTTGCAGTTCTCGCTGATCCAGCTCCCCAAGGCTCCATCTCTCTTTGGGTTGACAGGCATCATAGATAGGGCCCCCTACCAGTATCTACGGATACCTTACCTATCACCCTTGGGCCGTCACCATGCGTCGTACCTGGCCTAGGTAGCTGATAGGTAGAGGCAGCTGGGTAGTATATACTATGTAATCAATGTACCAAGCTGGATACTTCGAGCATGATAGTCCTGCCGCTCGATATGGTTCGAATATGTATGCAGGTACTTTGATCACCAGGAGGAGAAAGGCTCGAGTGCCTCCGTAATGGGCAGCGCCCCATCAGATCTCGCAGCCTTTCACTTGTGGCAACTCTTTATGGTTTAAGCCCACCCACCGCGGCGGAGTCAACAGCTTAGCGACTCATGGTCTTGGGCCAAGTATTGAAGATAATCACACGATGTCGTGCTTAACTCGCATCGAGAGAGCTCTAAAGCGTACCATCCAAGGCTGGAATCCGCTGGATGCGCCCCTAGTGCTCCCACTGCAGAAATAGCTGCGCGCAAGCTTCCGGGGGAGAAAATCCATCCTTTTCTGGGTGCCTGCCCATGGGAATTAATAGTTGAAGGGCGGCATCCTCGCCTCTGGCGCCTCGATCCCCTTTCCTCCTTTCTGCTTCAACTATTCCCTTGAATGGGGGTTCGTGTCTAAGAAATCGCCGACCAGCGTCAGCCAGCAAGGAAGGGGGAACGAGTAGCAGATCACAAGGAAGAGAAAGATCCCCTGCGCCAAGCACCGACATTTGCTCCCGCGCCGCCCGCCGCAGCCGGACTTGTCGAACCAACGAAATTGACTGAGAGCCAGCACGACCTCCAGTCAAGGCATTCCAGAGCTCGACTCCCGCGCCGACGAGAGAAATACACACATACATACAACGTTGAATCTGCCGTGGGATTACATTGCTTTAATATATCAAGTCTTGCAGAGCACCGCGGAAAGAAAAAGCCCAATCAGATCGCACCATTCGCCTCCCTATACTTGGGCAAGACCACTACAAGGACCTGCCTAGCACCAGTGTTACAGTACATACACATCTCCCATCAGGGGAACCTCGACCACGGTATACATTACTCATATTGACCTAACCAACCTGCTAGGGCCTTTCGAAAACCTGCATTAAAGACTGGTTGCGTTTCCAGACGCCGGAGATTCTACGACCACATCGCGAAAGAAACCTGCAACGTCAATCAGGGTCATCCGGTCGTCTCGAAACCACAGCGGACCGCATTGGGCCGGGAGTGCACCCAAGCCCTGACCTTTTCGAACACCCCCCGCAGCTGGCCAGCGATACCCAATTGGCTGCCACCATCGCCGTCCCTTTACACCCCCCCGTCACAAGGTGCAAGGTGCAAGGAGCGAGGTGCATCGAATTAGCAGGCCTGTCGCCCACGACTGAGAAGTTCCCAGTACAACTGTGTGGATCATGTCGCAGCTTGCGCTCCAGGGCGATGGCCAGTCAAGGGCAGACGCAGACAGGGACGACTTTGGCAGCGAAAGAAGAAGTGAGAGCCCGTCGACGGCCACCTCCCACCTCTACTCTGGAAGCCCAACCCGAGCCCAGAGTCCCCAGACGACCCAGACTCAACACCAGACCCAGGACAGTCCAACCATAGGCAGGGCCGCTGTGAGCTTTCTCGACGTCTCTGATGATAGCGACGCCGTCACCACAATCCTGACGCCGCCGCCTCCGCCGCTGACCATTACCATCACGGGTGCAAAGTGAGTAGAACGACCCCAAAACTTCTCTGCCTGCCTGCTGCAGTGTTTTTTTTTTCTTTCTCCTTCGTCTCTCGCTCGCCCGATTGCATGCACTGTATCAGCGGTTCTTTCTCATGATACTCGGTTCTCGAAATTCCCACTTGCTGCCTCCCATACAAACCCAATGCAACCCTCATCCCAGCAGACCCGCACCTGTCTCTTCTGCTTGGCCGCGTTCTTTTCTTTTTTCTCGTGCTTTTTCTGGTCACCTTGCCCGAATCTCTCCACACGCTCTCCTCGCTTTGGGCCTCCCTCTCCCTCTCTTGCAGACGTCCATAGTAAAACCGTTGTGCAAGGACGCTCTGGTCTGGGCTCTATTCCTCCACTCTACCTGCGAGAAAAAGAGTTTGGCATCTCAACTCAATCGAACGGGGCTTGCTTTCCACAGCACCGTTGACTAAGAACCTTGTTGTGAAACTCTAAAAAGCCAGACGCTCCATTTGCTGTCTCAAGCTTGGAAGCTCTTCAGCGCTGACTCGAAATCCCCACTCGCCTCTTAGATCAGTACGGAAACCTGCTCCCAGTCCGCTACACGCGAGCACCGCTGTATCACCGCCGTCGAGTGCGAGTTCTACTCGTTCCACCTTTCCCTCGCCCGTCCACGAGCTGTTCCCACCGAGCCCGAGCCGCGGGGCGCCCAATCAATCTCAACGACTTTCTCCCTCGCTCTCTCCCTCCAAGGACGGCCTCTTCAAGCATCCCTTCGCCACTGATAGCTGGTACCATAACCAGAGAGAGACGCCCTCGCCGCCGGCAACACCAATTTCACTTTTTTCCAAAGCAACTGGGTTCGTATGGTCCCGAGGAGATGGCGACGAGAATTCAGTGTCTAACAGTGCTGGTGTAGATCGCATCTGGTCCCCGCCTCTCCGAATGCCGCCAGAAGAGTTTCCGATCAGATAGTGACGACGAAGCTTTCAGGAAGCTCCTCCGTCGGCAATATACCAGCAATGGCTGGTAGCTCAGGCACGACGGGCGCGATACGGGCGGACGCGACCAATGGGCCAGTGAGGACCTCATCGCTAGATTCTGCCGTATCCAACATATCGTCCAAAGACTCCAAGGATGCGGCAGCAGGGGCAACTGATATTGCAGGGCTAATCAAGACTGCGGGAAGTCCCGAAGCCGTTATTCAGTATCTTTTGAAGGAGAAACACAGTCAGTCTCAGCAGAATGCCCAATTATGGCGGCTGGTCGACAAGCAGAGAGCCATGATCCTTGGCCTCAACAAGGATCTCGAACGGGCCTTGAAGGATAAGGAGAAATATCGAAAGAAGATGAAAGAGCTCATGACGGCACACGAGGCTCCCCCGAGGATCGATACGCGACAGGCTCCTGTAGCCATACCGAGGGTAGACGTTGGCAATTATTCAGAACAAGCCGAGGTGCCTACCTCGCCGTCGAATCTAGACTCGGACAGCGTCAAGAACTCGCCAATTGATATGGCCATGGCACCCTATCCGATCACACCTCCAGCAGAGCAAATGTCGAACGCGCCGCCGTCCGCAGTTGGGGATCTTCTCGACCCGTCGCATACTATGCCAAAGCCATCAGAACACGCTCTTGACAAGTTTGACCACGAGGAAGAGGATCGTGCTGCTGCCGAGGCAACTAGAGCTGCGCAAGCCGTTGAAGATGCTCGGCATTTCCCAATGGCAGCACTGCCTCCGACACGAAGCCTGCCCAGTTTACCACCGAGCGGACCACCGCCGAGCGGCTCGCCACCGAAACCGCCAGTGTCCCCCAAAGAGTTGACCCCAATGCTTGACCAGCTATCTCAATTTCCTCCGCCGTCTGCTCCTCCGCCTCGCAAGCCGCCGCCAGCTCCCTTACAGCTGCGAAAAGAGACCAAAGTAGCAGCAATCGCACCCGAGGAAGAGAATGACTCCGACTCGGACTATGACTCACTTTTGGATGTGGACGAACTGCCGCTCCCCACTGAAAAGCGTGGTCGTCGGCGGACGAGGGAGGAAGATGAAGTCGAGAGGGAAAAGTTGGCGCAGCTTGAGGCCGAGAGGCGCAGTCTGTCCAAGAAAAGCAAGACTAGCAGTCAAAAAGGAACCCCCAAGGCTTCAGAATTCCCACCTCAAGAGCCAGTGCCAGCAAGCCCTCGCTCGGCAGCCTCGCAGCCAACTCCCATGCGGGATCTCGTTCCAGCATCGCTTGCTGGTGTCCTCAGCGGGACCAGTCAGCCCTCGCTGAGCGCGCCATTGATGAGTCCTGGATTGCCCTCGAGCCCACGTCCGGGTGGCATGAAGTCCCCACCACTTTCACCACGTGGAATGCCAATGTCCGCTCCCCTCTCTCCTCGTGCTCCTCGGCAGCCGATCACCCTGCCACCAAACACACCACTATCCAGCACATCAGCGCACGAACCTGCCGGGCTCGCGTCTCCAAGGCCACTGAACTTCTCCAAGGGCTCAGCAGGGCCGGGCCATCAAAGCCCTGCAGGTAGTCACGACAGTGGAAGCGACCGGACTCAAATCTACAAGGGTTTCATCACAGAAGAGCATCCAGACTTGCTCATTCCGCCAAACGCCTTGCCCTCGGTAGATGTCAAGGTGGCGTCATCACGGATGAAGCCCTCCAGAGCCAGCTTGATATCGCTCACTCAACTCGAAGAAGATCCCGTGTTCACCTTGGCCATATTCTCTCGCGCCCAAGGCGTCGAGCTTTGGAGAGTAGAGAAAGACATTGCTTCTCTGGCTAAATTGGATCAGAAACTCAAGCAGTGCCCTGCCTTCACAGCAAGAACTCCAGATCGATCACTCTTCAGTGGACATGCTCCTGCCAAGCTGGACGCCCGGAGAGTCGCCTTGAACCAGTACCTGGATGAGCTGCTCAATACGCCTCTGGACATGACCACTGCGGTCGAGCTCTGCAAATATTTGTCGGTGAACACTCTCCCGCCGAATGCCGACGAAACTGGTTCGCCCGCAGAGAGCGGAAGTGAGGTTAGCTCGCAAAAGACCAGCCTCCACGGCCGTCCTCTCAAGAGCGGATATCTCACAAAAAGGGGCAAGAATTTCGGCGGTTGGAAAGCACGCTTCTTTGTTCTCGACGGGCCTCTTCTCAAATACTACGAGACTCCTGGTGGTGCACATCTGGGAACGATCAAGTTGCAGAATGCTCAGATAGGCAAGCAATCGCAGCACAACAGTGATGGTTCGCCCGCGGCGCCCGCCAACAACGAAGAGCTGGATAATCAGTACAGACATGCCTTCCTAGTTCTCGAGCCGAAGAAGAAGGATTCCTCTAGCCACGTCAAGCACGTGCTTTGCGCGGAAAGCGACAGCGAGCGAGACCAATGGGTCGATACTCTGCTTCGCTGGATTGACTACAAAGACCCAGAGGAAGAAGAAGCATCTTCCAAGCATGAAAGGGACCGTCAAGCGTCAAACAGTACTCCTCAGCCTAGTGGCGCGAACGCAAAGAAGAAGCACAGCCAAACAGCTGCAAAGGGTCACAGCGCCCGCAGTGCTAGCCAGGACGGCTTGATCGGCATCAGCTACGAAGGCACGAAGCAGGGTGATGCACCTGACGGCGCGCCACCTCGCCGGCGAAACACGGATACACCAGATTCTCAGCAGGCGCTTCAATCAGCAAGCTATACCATCTCCGCGCCTCGGGACCCTCAAGTCATCTCTGACTCGGCATTATGGGGCGCCAAGGCGGCTCTGACTCCTCAGGTTCCCACGCTGGAGGAGAAGAAGGCACGCAAACGAAGCTTCTTCGGGTTTGGTCCCAAGACACGATCTTCCTCCGACGACCAGGATTCTCTCTTCAGCGCTTCGAGCCAGTCGGCTCAGGGCAATGAATACCGCGGTCCGGTCCGCCAGGTCTTTGGTGCGCCTCTGGCCGAGGCGGTTCGTTACAACGGTCCCACCGACATCAATGTTCCGCTACCTGCAGTCGTCTACCGTTGCATACAATATCTGGATGCCAAGAACGCCGCGTTCGAAGAGGGCATTTTCCGGCTCAGTGGATCCAACGTTGTCATCAAAGCCCTGCGCGAGAGATTCAATGTCGAGGGCGATATCAACCTCATCACTGACGAGACATACTATGACATTCATGCTGTCGCATCACTTCTGAAGCTCTATCTGAGAGAATTGCCCACGACCATTCTTACAAGGGATCTTCATCTTCAGTTCCTTGCCGTCACTGAGATGACTGCCCAGAAGGAGAAGATTGCCGCACTCGCAGATCTGGTTCAATATCTTCCGCAGGCAAACGGCACACTCTTGCGCTACCTGATCTCGTTCTTGATCAAGATCATCAACAACGCAGACGTCAACAAGATGACGGTGAGAAATGTTGGAATTGTGTTTTCACCGACTCTCAATATCCCCGCGCCAGTGTTTGCACTCCTGCTCCAGAACTATGAAGGAGTATTTGGAATCACAGCCGAAGAGTATGAGCTGCTCTCACCGATTCCCAGCTCCGATGGCGATGCGAGAATCCCCGAGCCTCCTCAGCAGCGAAGGCCATCTTCCCGAGCAGATGCGACATCATCGCCTCTGCCGCGACAGCGCTTGGTGGAACAGTCGCAACAGCACCACCGTTTGTCACCCACTCCGCCGCCCGCCGCAATGTCAAGTGGAGGACGCATGGCACCACCAGGCCCCCCACGCCAAATGGGCTACGAGCCTCAGTACATGACGCAACAACCAAACGGATCCAACGTCTCCCTGCGCGCACCTTATGACACTGGATACGTCCCGGCCGGTGGTTACGAGAGCAGCGCAACGCATCTTACTCCCAACGCCCAACCTGCTTATGATCGCCCACACTACCAAGCTTCCTACGAGCAAGATTATTCGGACTACGACCAGGCGCATTCCGCACGCGCCAAGAGGAGAGAGAGTTCAATGTTTATGATGAACCTGAACCCACAAGGCTCCAAAAGCCGCCTTCGCGAATAGAATCGCGGACGACAATGGCCTCAAAGGAGTGTCCATTTGATTTGATTTTTTAAACTTCACAAGAGCGATTTCTTCACACTTTTGACGCAAACGAACTTTTTATATTATCTCACGAGATACCAACTTTCATTCGGCTTTGTCATTTCATACCCTTCAATCATCTAGCATACTGATGTTTCCGGCGATATCTTTGAATTACCATACCTTTCAGCATAGACGGCGGACTTGCTTTTATTTTTTCCAGCATTCCAGAGAGCTATGGACTGGAGCCTAGCAATTCCTAGTGTCTAATTAATGCTTCTCAAAACTGGAAAGGAGGGAGAAGTGCCGGCCCGAACGAGACTTCTTGGAAAGTGTACCACCACCAGCATAGCCACACGCAAGTTTTTATGCAAGCAATCTTCGCTGTCGACACTTGCTTTCTGACGACTGTACAACAACTTAATGAGCTGGGGATGGATGGTGTTGGTTGGCAATACTCACGCCTCTGAGATTGAACACTCGTACGGCGATTTTAATCATATGGCGTCGCGGTTTCAAACAGCAGTCGAAAAGATGAATGTTTTTGTTGATTCACGAACGTATGTGGACGTGAGAATGAAGGATGCCGAGCCATTGAACTTGAGTTGTTTTATTTGGAGAATTGGATACTTCAGCAGCGAAAGAAGGAATAGAGGAACAAAAAACAAAAGAGACATTTGCCAATCGCTAGTATGCAAACAACAGTTATGCCTTGTGACTGATTCTTAGCCTCAAGAACATGAGATAGGATGTCGATGATTCACACCTGAGCAGGTACTGGCTGATAACCTAGGAACTGTATACATGATGGTAACTCCCAACACTCACATGAATGTCTCACTTCAAGGTTACACGGCCGACACCGGGTCGCTGATTGGGTTGACACGACCAGAGAACGGCCATGAACCCCTCAGATACGAACACGTCCATCGTGTGACCATAGAGATTCAACTTCTTATGACATGAATCTTCCCGTAACATTGTAACAGAATTCCATGGCGGATTCTCGTACAGGTGTTCAGAACCGATAATTTGTTTCCTGCCTAGAGGACTTTGATGCCTGAACTACGCCTAGATGGAGAATGATGGTTGACCTCGCCTGTTTAGGTGAGAACCTTGATGGCCATCTGAGGCACTTGTAGCGGCAATATCACAAGCGAATTTTTTCTTCACAGGATGTTCCCTACACAGCACCACAAATTCAGACCGGAAACCACCCAATTCACACTGACAGATGGACAAGTCGACTGGCTGAGGCGTGATTGTGACTTGCTTCCGCTTGGAAGACCGATACTGAATCAACCCATTACCAATTGCTATAAAGGCAATGACCTTGCGAAGTGGACGAACCAGTTTTCCCAGAGACATCACACCTGGTATTGTTCCTCTATTTGTTCACGGATCTTCTCGAGCTCACCAATAATCTTTCTAGCTATCACCGGCTTACCTGAATGTCACATACTATAGTGGCACTATACTCGCGCCTCATTGCCCACCACCAGGAAATAAGCTTATTTTAGGTGACCACCAGTGGTCTCGTGTCTAACAAGCAGTCCCAGAGACGATATACTACCACACCGCTCACAAAGCAACGCCTTGCACCATACTCGACTTTTGCGTGGTGCAGTAGTTTGTAAAAGCTGCCAGCACGTTATTCTTTTTGCGCAAAGGCTTCTCAGTTATTTGGCCGGAACATTTATTTCCCCGCCTGCCATGTCCAGCATCGTCGCTCTCATACGCTCCCTCTTCTGCTCCCAGGAGGGAAGCAAGAGTAATGAGAGGAGCCGGGATCTCGTGAACCGTATCATAGCGGCTCACGACGTGTTGGCCGGCCTGGACGATCTCAGTCCGGGCCCGATCACCAACAAGACTCTGGGAGACCTTGTAGCTCTTTGCTGTGAGTCGCATGACTCTGCGACTGTCAAGAAGGTAAATTCTCTTTCGTTCTTCTTTGTTTAAAAAAATTGCATGTCAATTCTTCTCCTTACCTGCACGGTAACCTCGAATAAGGGAACATCACCCCTCAAAAACATATTCTCCAAGAATAAGACTGACAGAGCCATAAAAGGTCCTCGCAAGCCGGCGCATCGCAGCCATCCTGCCCTCGCTCCGCCGCATATCCTCGCAGTCCGAGTGCTGCCTCGAGACGCACTGGAGCACGCAGATCGCCACGACGGGGCCGGCCTCGCGCCCGGGCGAGACCCTGGCCCTGCTCCGGTCCTTCCCCTACTTCCAGAACTACGTCGAGCTGGCCCGCCTGGAGCTGTGCGCGCTGCGCGCCGTCGAGCCCCAGGACCCCCGCCGCATCGCGTTCCTCGGCAGCGGCCCGCTGCCCCTGACGTCCATATGCCTGCTGCGGCTGCTCCGCGGGGGCGACGTGGGCGGTATGGATGAAGTTGATGATGATGATGGCGAGATCGACGACGGCGGTCATGACCACCACCACCACAGTCAACCCCCGCCGCCCGTCGTCCAGAACCAGGAGCCCGAGTACGACACCCCCAGCAGCAGCACCTCCAGTAGCAGCAGCAACGCCCCCTCCGACCCCGAGAAGCCGCGGCCCTGCGTCGTCAACGTGGACCGGGACGCGGCGGCGCTGGCCGTGTCGCAGTCGCTCTGCGCCCGGCTCGGGCCCTGGGGCCGGGGCATGGCGTTCCAGGAGTCCGAGGCGCGGCTGGCGTCGGGGCTCGGGGGCTTCGACGTCGTCTTCCTGGCGGCGCTGGTCGGCGCGTCGGCGCGCGACAAGGAGGACGTCGTCGCCGCCGTCGCGCGCCGCATGCGGCCCGGCGCGCTCCTGGTCGTCCGGAGCGCGCACGGTCTGAGGACCGTCTTGTACCCTGTGAGTTTTGCCCTCATTCCATGACTTTTATTTATACTTGGAATAGCTTGGATTGCTAACTGGTTTTGATACAAAATAGGAGGTGGATTTGTCCAGCGACAGGCTGCGCGAGGTGTTGCAGGTGGAAACCGTCACGCACCCGTACGGAAAGGTGGTCAACTCGGTTATCATAGCTAGAGTAAAATAATAGGCCTCTCACTGTCTTGAGAGTTACTATTATTGTTTCAGAGACGAAGTAAATACATCATTCGGATCTGTCTGAATTTATGAATATGTGCCACCAGTAGCCCGGAAAACTGTCAAAGGTGGTAAAGTATCCATGCTGATGTAGAATTGTGAAGCATGGCAATTTGATTGTAAAGCGCAATGCCATTATGTGAGCATGTTTCTGTCACACTCGCATGGCCACAGATCGGAGGCAGAATAGTAAAATAAGTGCAGCGGAATTGTCTATGATCAGTATACTAGAAGATGTCTCTGCTAGTTGTCGATTATATCAACGGGGCGGTTGCCCGTAGACTACCTGAATATTATATAGGTAGCATATAGTCAAAGATGCAGTGCAAGTATTCGACGATAGTATTATGCATCAAGATACTGCTGACAATTGATCAAGGACACACTGATAAATAAACGATTCTTAGACAATTCGCAAGCGCAATCATACTTACAAGTAAGCGCTTACGATCCGCCGGTCGACGATGCCGAAGTGAACTGTGGGCCGCCCACACTACCGAGAAGCCCCGCTGCTGCCGTCTTCTCGCACCCGAATCCATTGCCGCCGTGCTGCTGTACAATCGTCATTTCTTCAACATCATCTCATGTGCGAATTCTTGCTCGGCTTCGCGGCGGCCAGGTTGCGAACAAGTTTTGACCCCGTCGAGAACATCATCTCTTACAGAATTCATCGGCGGCCTGCTTAGGTAAGGACCATGTTGCGCCATTTCCCCGGCGCCCCTGGGACCCCGTCCCGGGTAGCTCTGCTGGGAGGGGCATGCCTTATCACGGCGGCGGCGCTCTTGCCGCTGGTCAAGAAGACCACAGGCAGCAGGAACCGATATATTGCCTCGCCGCGCCGCGAGCTGCTGGAGACTCTTTCAGACGACGAGATCAAGGGGCTTCCCTATCCGCCGGACGTCTTGCCAGGCGGGAGAGACGTCGCGACGCCGTACGGGTCGGTCCGCGTCTTCGAGTGGGGTCCCGAGGACGGGGACAAGATGCTGTTTCTGCACGGGATCAGCACGCCGACAATATCCCAGGGAGACCTCGCGCACGAGATGGCGGCCAAGGGGTACCGAGTCATGCTGTTCGGTCGGTGCTCGCCCGTCTACTTCACTCGCTCGAGACTTTCGCTTCTGAAAGTGTGGCGCTGACGAAACATTGTCTACACAGATTTGTTTGGGCGCGGCTACTCTGATGCCCCTTCCGACGTGCCATACGACTCCAGGCTCTACGTGACGCAGATTCTGCTTGTGCTGGCCTCATCTCCGCTGTCCTGGTCTCAGTTCAGTCTTGTAGGCTACTCACTCGGGGGCGGTCTTGCTGTCTCCTTTGCGCGGTATTTTCCAAACCGACTGGACTCGCTTGTACTTGTGGCGGGCGGCGGCCTCATCCGCCGCGGCCACGTTGGTTGGCAGAGCTGGATGCTGTACGACTCTGGGCTGCTCCCTGAGTGGCTCGTCAGCTGGCTTGTGAAGAGGCGCATCAGGCCGTCCGCCGAGCCGCCAAAAGCCGCTGGCGGGGTGGACCTCATCGCGGCGGAGAGTCAGGGCCAGGGCCAGGGCCAGGGAACCGGTGGAAATGGAGACGCCAACGGCGGACCAGGCTTTGACAGCGCCTCGATATCGCGACGGCGGCCTCACGTGAGTGTGTCCAGCGTCGTGACGTGGCAGGTCGATCACCACCCGGGTTTCGTCACTGCATTCCTGAGCACCATCAGGAATGCACCTATATACGAGGCCTACGAGGACTGGAAGGCCCTAGGTGCTATACTTGCAGAAAGAAGACAAGCAGCGGCCAGCAGCAGGCCGCCGGGATTACCTAATGGTCAGGTCTTACTAGTTCTCGGCAAAGATGACCCGGTAGTCGTGCCCTCGGAGACTATCGAGGATGGAGAAAAGATCCTAGGCAAAGCCAGCGTGGAGTCGGTGGTGTTGGGAGCTGGCCACGAGTTGCCTATATCGCTGAGTGCGGAGGTGGCTGACTGTATAGACTCGTTTGTACACAGACAAAACCCATAGAAGTGCCCCTCACAATGGGCCTGCCAGTCGCTCTGCTTTGACACTTGGAACATGATCAAGCCCAAGTGTGTCAAGGAATATACATCCGGACTGACCCACCTATCCGCGATTAGCTGCTTGGCAAGAACGCAATGGAGCTCCAAGTATAGTCCCTTTGAACAACTAAACATAGACACTATGACTCGTATAGCGGACAGGAGGGGGGTCGCATTTTGGGCTGGAAACTAATGTAGTGCTTGCACCAGCGAGTAGTGGTGAACTTTGTAGGCGGAGGCATGTCAAAACAGACCTCGGGAATCTCTCGAGGTGTGGCATGATTGTCTCGGGCAAGGAGCTTTGTACTGTCCGGCGGCAGCGCTCCCGGTGATATCTGCTGAGGAGTAAGTGCATAGTCGAAGAGCAGCCTCTGGAGAATGTGCGCCGCGGCGGAGCTGTTCTGTACGCATACCCTCGCGGGTTGCAACGGCGATGGGTCAATTAAATAGTTCTGGACTGTCTGAAACCATTCACAGGTCTGGAGGTGGGTTCCACAGCCGAGCTGGGCAGAGGAGGAGTATGCATCAGCCGATGGCTAGCTGGGGTGGGCCGAGCTGGAAGCTTTGAGGAGTCGAGCATCGTACGGGCATCAAACCATGTGTGCATAGGTGCTGGAGCTTGACTGCCAGCCATGTGGTAGTGATGCATATATGGCCGAAGATATACGTCCACCGGGAGCTTTCTGCAAGCAATATCAAGCCGCAATGGAGCTTGTAATATGTACGCTCGTGTGCTACCGGACCAGTTCACGTAATCCGTAGGCCGTGCAGTTCGACAATGTGGCTCTTCAGAAAGTCAATACACCGAGGAATGCCCTTGATGACTTCGTTACCCCCACGAGATAAGCATCAGGAATGGCACGACGAACGGCACGATGTCTTGGTGGGGTCGGGGTCGCGGAACGGGCTGTCTGGGAGCTCAACCTTACGCTCAGCGGTGTATCTGGAACGCAACTCTGTTTTCTAGGAGCCGAATCAGGAGGCTGAGATTTGAATACGGCAGCAGCATGTCTGGCCAACGCTCAGGACGGAATATAGACATGGCTCATCTCACTCAGACCCAACACGAGGAGGATGCAAGTGTGTAACTGCCGACAGCAGCTAGCATGTAGCAGTAACCAGATGGCAAGAGGAGATAGTAATGCAGATGCCCTGAATCGGTGGCCGTAGATTGAAGTGGAGAAGCTCGGTCAGTCCTGTCGGCGTCTCCTGAGCCGTTCGTTCCTGGAATATATGTAGGCATGTAGTACTGAATAGTAATATGCAGCACAGGTCGTACGGTCGATACGTAGACGTCTGCAGCGAGGTGGGTAATCATGCGCGTGGTTGAAGAAGACGGAAAGAATTGGCAGATGAGACGGCGCGGTAGCGAGGGTAGATCGAGGAGTCAGGCCAGGGACCGGCGGATGAGATGAGATGCAGGCGCACAGTGCTTCGCCGTTCGATTGCTTGCGTGGGTCGATCACTGATCTCTGGCTCAGCGTAGCATCGCATTGTATAGATGTGTATGCGAGATGGCGAATTCAGTAACGGTAATGTCGTGCTGCACAGCCAACAGAGACCGAGTTGGAGACGAAGCAATCTCGAGCCTCCCGTTTCGAGTATTCGTTCTGATCATCAAACATGGGAGACCTAATTCATTTAGATTGGGCGGGTTGGCAGCGCACCAATTGATGGTGAATACCTAGGTACAGCTTTTTAGCTTTCTAGCGAGGGGCGACCCTTCTGACGAGAGAGAGCGAACCAACGTGGCAGGGGTCCAATCAAGGGAGGTACGTCACACTGGTCAGCGCGGCGCGCCCACTACGGCGCTCCAAACTGACCCTCTAGACCGCGAACAGCTAGCGGGGAACAGCCCACCTTCTTAGGGCAGCCTGGGCAGCCTGGCAGCCTACCGAGACCCCAGTTCTCCCCCGCATTTCGCAAGGTTCGGCGTGCGGTTCCAGTGTGGTGCACTGCAATGGAGCTTGAAATCGCGGTAGTTCGGGGTCGTGCGATCCCCTCATTGGCCAGCGATAATAGCAACCTCTCTCTTGTCTCTCGAACTTGGGGGGCGGGCCTGTCTATTGATGGGATGGCCCCGGGGGATGTACATGTATATTCTAGTCAGTGTGTGTGTACGTAGTATGTCCATCAGTCACCTCGTCAAATTCCCATATCTTCCCCCCCTTGGACGCCCTCTCTCCTTTCTACAACCTCTCTACCCACACCAAACCCCCCATCCATCAAGACTACGACAGTCACCAACATCATACCAGACAACAACACCCTCGTGTATCAAACCCTCAAAACCTCGAAGGGGTACTACCCCGCCCCGAGCTCCCAGCAGCAAGAAAGAGGGTCCCGCGCCGAAAATATCAGAGCATCCAGAAAAGAACAAGCCCATCATCTGCCCATTCTTCTGTTGTTTGAATCAAAGAAAGCAACACACTTGACTCCGCCTGTTTGTCACACCCCAAAACCCACCTTGATCTTCTTGTCCCCCTCGTACGCACAACGACGGTCTCATCTTCTTTGATTCGATTTGAGCCGTCTTATCTCTGTCTGTACCTTGTACCTGTTGACCCGCCCTTGGTCATAGCTCCAGCTCCTGACTGCTGTTGATCGATCTACGTACTTCACTTCTACAATACATATACCCATTTCCGGGACCATCCTTTTCTCAACTCACTCGAGAGACACGCACCGCATCTCGCAGCGATTGGCATGTACGCAACGTCACTCGGCGTCACGGTATCACCTTAAAACAGAGAAAGAAAACAACGACTTACTTCAACAACCCCAACCCATCTCTTCTCAATCATCTCTTTTCATCCACCACACATACATCAACACATCTGTTATCAAATACTCCAGAAAAAACATTCTTCACCATGTCCAACGACCGAGACAGCAGCCCCCCTTCTTCCGGCTCGCGAGAGCGCCGCGGTTCCGTGACCTCTGCTGCATTCTCCAGCCTCTTCCAGCGCAGCAACTCCACCTCCACCGGCACCAACGGCAATGCGGCGGCTGCGGCCAGGGACCCGCGACGACGCCTCTCTGTCACTACTCTAGGTCTCTCCGGCGGTCCCCCCGCCCCCGCGTCCGCCACCGGAGCTTTTGGAGGCATCCGCCGAGGCAGCATCTCCACCAACAACTCGGATTCCATCGACGAGAATGCCATCGAGGACGACGAGACCTCGAACCGCACAGCGCCCACCACCCCTTTCGCCCGCCGTATGAGCTTCGGCGCCAACGCCATGCGCTCCATGCGAGCTCCGGGGGGCTCCAGCCCTGGTTCTACTGGTAGGCCTGACCACCCAGCTCGTCGCTCTTCGGGCGGCTCGACCCGACCGCCCATTTCAAGTTCCGCTACAATGACCGCTGGCCGTAGAGTCAGCGCTGCCCAGGCAAGCACAGCACTACCTTCAAGATCCCCTTCTGACATTCTCTCCGCTACTCGTACAGACCAAGGCTTCAATTGGTCCGAGCAGCTTAGATCCCGCGCCGAAAGCAGCGTCTCAGGCATTCGCCCTTCCTTCAGCATGTCGTCTGGCGGTGGCTCTCCACCCCGGGCTGGTAACGGTTTCCACGACCGCGCCAAATCCGTTTCCGATATGCCCGCTCCTCCTCAGCAAGCTGCTGCCGTGAAGCCAAAGCAACCAGAGCCTCGCAAGCCCGACGCCATGCAGGAGCGCATCCTCAAGGGCGACTTCTACATGGACTGATGAACCGTTGCCTTCCAGCCCCAGTTGACGCCACATACGCAAGACTGGTGCTGGGCTACGGACCTCGGGGAACCGGAGGCGATCAGCCCATCTGGAACCCCACGCAATTATGCTCACGAATTAACAATCCGGATCACCATATCTCGCTTGCTATGCCATGATGCGGGCACGGGATATAGGTGGCAACATTTTGCCTTTCATGTTTCTGTTGCACCACTCCATTCACCTTGACGTCACTCGCTATCACAATCGCAATCTGGCGTTAGAAGGGAGAAGGACAGGAACTTGCTGCAATCGGAGGAAAACCACCAGTTGTCGGAGACACGACACTACCTGAAGCGGGCGTCTAGAAACAGATGCAACCGACTTTGGGACCAGGTCACACTGAGTGAAGAAAAAAAGGACAAAAACAGCAAAAAATCAATCTGGCTGGGAAGCTTTGCGTTGATTTTGTCATGCCAGAGAGCAAAGTCTGGATACAAGCATATGAAGCTATGCTTGGGCAGAGGGTCTCACGATCTGTCATGACTGGCGCTTTTACGGTGCAATGACCAGACAGTCTTGTAGTATTTTGTCATGGGAACTATAACATAAGAAATATAGCAAAAAACAGACTCGGATAACTGCGACACAAACTCTCTTCATCTATGCACATGTGTCAATGCAAAAACTCCAAGTGCAACTATAGTCGTCCTTATACCTCGTAGTCCTGTCGCTTGCACAACTTTACTTGAAGCGACTTCTCATTACTTCGAACCATGTCTGAAGCAAATCGGTCGCATTCAAGAAACCCAGCAGCCAGGGCATATGAACCAGGCGAATATTGAGGGAGAAGACTGTAATCATAAAGCAGCTTGTATAAAAGACGAGTAAAAATACAGACAAGCTATCTTGAGCTAATTAGGCTGGATAATCATGGGCGCCGAGGAACGCCCCATTCCCAGATAAAATGACCTTGTAACTTTTATTTACAGACACGCTTATTCCCCAAAACGCCTGTATAGTAGAGACCGAATCGATGCTGAAAGCGTCATCAACGCTAGTGAAAACAAGACACGTCGTCCCATCACTGGTAGTTGAAAGCCGACTGTCCTCCCATGTTGTTGCTCGCGTCAAACATATACTCCATGCCCTGCATACCGACATCGGGGTCCATGAACCCGCCGAAGGTCAGGCCCATAGCCTGCTCAAAGCCATCGCCCAGGTTGGAATAGTCGAAGTCGGCCGAGAAGGAGTTGTTCAAGTAGGGCATTACTCCGCCCATATTGGTCTGATCAAACATCAACGTTGGAGGAGGTTGTATCGTATTACCCATCCAGCTGTTTTGGAATGCCTGGCTCGTGTTCAAATTCGAAGGTGTGGCCGTGCTGGTTTGATCGCCGCGGTTGCCGGTGGCGATCTCTGAAAGTAGCTGTAAAGGTGTGTTTGCTGGGTTGTATTCGTTGGCTGGTGGCTGATGTGGTTGCGGTGGCGGCGGCGGCTGCTGTTGCTGCTGAGTCGGACCCGGTGTACCATTCTCTGGCTTTGGTGTCGATTCATTGCCTAGTGGTGGCAGTGATGGAGCCCCAGGCTCTGCCTTGCCCTGCTTTTGGAACCAACCGCGCAGCATGGCCAAGACGACGATGAACTTTGCCGCCGGTCTTGACTTGTCAGCAGCAGCGACCTCGGCAAACTTGGCAAGAAGCTTTTCGAGGTATTCCTCGACCTTCATGTGGTCCTTGTTGATGACCTTTCCAAGCTCGGAGTTGGGCATACTTGCACTGAAGTACATCTTGATCAAGACGACTACTGCATATGCAACACGAACGAAGTTAAAGACGGGAAGACAACGTATACTGCATACGTCCATGCTCAAGAACGTTTCAAATATTCCGTCAATGGCGGTCAAACAAGAACTCAGGGCTCCAATATGTGCTGCTGTAAGTGATTCGTTCAGTCCCGGTACGGGATCTCGAAGGGCATCTGCATTATAAGGGGGCCGAATCTCGTCTGCCTTTTCCACGTAGAGTGCTATCTCGTGCATGTAGAGACTGAGAACGTGGAAGCTCAGGAGAAGCGACGCTAAACAGGTCAGTATGATGATGAAAACCCAAAGGCTGAGAAGGACTCACGTTGTTTTTCGGTCTTGGGGATGGAGTCACTGTACTTTTCCAAGTCTCTCTCGAATCCACGGAGAGCATATTGTACTTTGGGTTCGGCAATGTTGACGAAAGTATTTGGATCGTCCATAGAGAACTGGATTCCGACTTCCTCGGCCAGCCGATGCGTCCAGACAAGATGGCACAAGTACTTGTCCGACGGCGCTGCTTCGGGAGAGGACTCTAGTATGTCCATGCACTCCGTCATGAAAGGCGCCCACCTTATGAGGTTCGGCCGATGCAAAGCCATGGCAACGTTAGAGGCCAGGAAGTAGCATGCCAGCCAAGCACGTCTCGATTCGATCGTGGTGGGCTCCGGAAGTGGGTGTTTTCGCAGTGGGTGATCCTTCCAGGTGTAAGGGATCATCTTTTGTTTGCTGCTGCTCCGTTTCCTGCCCAGGCCTATGTCTATAGCCATGACGGCGCCCATGTGCACGAGCTGGTAGAACTTGAGCTCTTCAAAATGTTCTGGGGGATGATACCAGATGACGCCAACTTGGAGCGCTTGGACGAGCTCCAGACTCTTCTCGCCGTATACGACAATCTTGTCTGCGAATATTTGCACCAATTCTTTCACGAGTTGGCGCTGGACTTGTGGCATCTCGGAGGATGCAGCCGCTATGATGGCCAGAAAGAGGATCGGCTTGTTCTTTCGCACCTCTGCCGCCGTGGTACCAGCAGGGAATACGACGGCAGGTAAATGTTTGGTCATGTGGTCTGTATACCGGACGAAACACTCGTTGGCCTGCTGCATGGTCATGAGGCCTCGGTCGACCAAGTCCGTGGTGTATTCATTTCGATTCGATGCTGGTGCCGGCCATACCTTCGACACTTCGGGAGTGCTCTCCCGTGTTTCTGTGTGCTTCCTCTTTTGGCCTGCCGCGACCATCGGCGGCAGGAAGCTCACATGGCTGTCCTGCTCCGGGCTGTAGTGTGATTGCGGTTGCGATTCCCGGGGTGATGCCTGGGGCGGATGCCATTCACGCGTTACATTGGGAGCATGTTGCTGCTGGGCACCATTGAAGCTGTTCTGATCGCCGACGGGAAGCGGCTGTGTGGGCGGCACGCCTCTGGTTGCTTGCAGGCTCGCTGTCAGGGCATCAATCTTCTTTTCAAGCTCGGCGACCCTACTGTCCGTCTTCTTTTGTCGCTTCCTGGTGGGTTGTGTGATGATGCATGCCCGGTTGGCCTTCCTGCACCTCTTGCAAGGTCCGTCGACGTCGACGGGCTCGGGCTCGCACTTGACCTTCAGCCCGCGACAGGCTTCGCAGGCACGAGGTCTCTTGGGATCGTTGGGGTCGCCGGGTGCGCCATCGTGGCCAGCGGCGTCGGGGGTCTCGCCATCTGGTGCGTAGGGGTGCGAAGCGGCTGTCACTGGGGTGGCCGGAGTTGCGCCATAGCTGTGGCCCGGGGGTCCGATTGAAGCTGGGCTGGGGCCCAAAGTCGATGCAGTCGTGGGCGAAGCCGTCGGTGCAGATGCTGCTGGCGGCGGCGGAGGTGCTGCTACAGCAGTGTGTTGACCCGGGGCATCGTGGGCGACATTCGAGCTCTGCTCTTCGGCGCCTCGTAGCCTAGGGTCAATGCTATCGTCCATCCCGGGGTTGGTGGGTATACGCTGGCCAGCTCAGCTCTGGCTGGACTTTCTACTGGGACCGGAAGCTCGGTGAGATAGTGTTGCGAACTGGGCGGTGGACCGGTGCCTGTAGACGCCGAAGGGGGAGCTTGGGTATTGGAAATGGCTTGGACTGGACCTAGGGTCGGTAGGTAGGGTAGCTGAGACTCCCAGCTGACTCATCCAATTCCTTCCTTCCCCGCCACCTCGATCACCACGTGATTTCTCTTCTGGAATCTCATTTTATTCAATTCGTATTTCCCTCTTAATGAAAGTCGTCCGATGTTCGATCATTTATGCTGAATTTGGCCTGTTATTGGTAGACTTGAGTGTCATGACAAGAACATGGTCGAGACGGACCAGTATGACGAACGATATCCATAGATCGAGACTATAACATGGATGGAGAAATTATATCATGGCAAGACCCATAGCCTCATCTCTCTTTTGCTTCTACTTACACTCCAATGTCACATTGGTGTTTGTATCCGCCCTTCCTCCGCCGTGCGCCAGCAGAGCAAAAGTGTATAGGCCCTTTTCCAATTCCCATTCGTTCCAGCGATTCAATATCCGCAAGTATCTGTCAACTTCTACTGCCAATGACACTACTCTCTCCTCTCCGGCATCCAAGTACACGCGTTCGAAAGATATCAACTGCTTGGTAGGCTGAACGATGGACGAGACTCGGCCCAGAGCGTATACTTGTAATACGTGACTGCCAGCCACGGGGCCAGTGTTCTTCACCTTGGCCGAGAAGGAGATTATGTCACCGCCGGTGAAGCTCCCGCTTGAAGCCGAAAACTCGGAAACCTCAAATGTCGTGTACGACAGGCCGTAGCCAAACGGATACGCAGGCTCGGAATCAGCGTCCAGATACGCGATCTTGCGGGCCAGGGACTTGTAGTTGTAGTAGACCGGAAGCTGGCCGACGTGCTTTGGAATCGTAACGGGCAGTCGGCCGCCGGGGTTGACGGAGCCGAAGAGCACACCGGCGATGGCCTGGCCGCCCGACTGGCCCGGGAAAAAGGTGCTGAGGACCGCCGCGCTCTGGTCATAGAGCTCGGGGATCGCAAACGGCCGGCCCCCCTGCAGGACGAGCACGACGGGCTTGCCTAGCCGGTAGATCTCGCGAGCGAGCGCGTCTTGGCCGGGGGAGAGCCCCAGCATTGCCCGGTCGCCGTTCTCGCCGTCGCTGTTCCAAGCGGCGCCGACGGCGAGGATGACGAGGTCGGCGTCGTTTGCCACCTGCACGGCCTGCTCGACTCCATCTTGGTTGCGATCGACGAGGTTCCAAAAGAGCAGGACCTGGTGATTTATCGATACCACGTTTGCAATCTTCTTGTAAAGATTAAAGGCTTGGTACTCGATCCGGATATGATATGTGGCGTCTTTCCGAAACGTGAAGGGTGCCGCACCAGGTGGCGGTATTGTTGCGTTTTCTCGAATATACGAAAAATCCATGATATTGCTTAATATCGTCCCGCCGGACGTCAATTTCTCAGTCCCGTGGGCCAGGATCATCTCTCCGTCCACGAATAGCCTGCAGGTCGTGTTCTCTCCCACGGCCACGCCGAGCCAGCCTTCGACTTCGACGTCAACAGGCGACGTGAGGGTACCCTCCCACACGGCGCTGAAGTTAGTCGAAGGGAGACCGGGAGGCGGGTATAGACCCCAATCGAGAGCTGGTACCTCCAACCTCTCGGCACGCAGATCTTGGAAGTCTGTCGTCGCGAAATAGGAAGCCCAGAGCCCTCCCGATGTTCCTCTAGAGGAGAGCAAGTATCCAGGAATCGCGTACTGCGCATGGTATTCCCAGGAATCTGCTCCCCAGCTTGACTTGACTTCGATCTTCTTGTCGCTATTTCTCGCGTAACTCAGTAACCCTTCTCGCAGTGTCGATGCGGCTTCCGCCGGTACCTGGCCCCAGGTACCAGAGTATCCGCCGTGGTTGAGCGTATCAGAGAATGGCCCGATCAGTGCGATCTTGGTGGCTCCTTTGTCCTTGAGCTTCAGCGGCAACGTCGAGTTTCTGTTCTCAAGCAGTACGATGCTTTTCTGTGCTGCCTCTAGAGTCAAGTGGCGGTTGTTTTTGGCAATTTCCCGAGGATCGGTTTGCAATGGAAGGTAGGAATCCTTGAAGAGGCCCAGATCCCATTTCACGCCGAGTATCCTGCGAACATGCGCCTGCACTTTTGATAGGGAGACAGATCCGTCAGAAATTAAGTTTTTGATCGCCTGTGTTCAATGTTAGTGGGATTCAGAAGGGGTACACATGGTGTAGAAGACGGCATAATACATTAATGTACGTCTCCAGAGGATAGTCATAGAACTGTAGCATGCCGCCGGCATTGAGCCACTGTTCAATGGCATCAAGTGGAGATTTTGCCACTTGATGGACAGTTTCCAGCTGTATGATTCCTGTTGTTTGATTAGCTTCAGCATTTCTTCTTCGTGTACATGTGCAAGAAAACTTGTGACGAACCTGTATCATCGGCCATAACGAAACCATCGTAGCCCCAGTCTTCGAGTGCCTTGTACAACATTGGATGAACTGAAGCTGGGATATCGTCGACTTCGTTGTAAGCCCTACATGACATGTAAGCCATTATTTAAAGCAAACAGGGAGAGAGTAGGTTGCCCGTACATCATGACACCTCGCACTCCTCCAAGGTCAATGGCAGCTTTGAAAGGCATCATGAGATCTTGGAGAACCTGCCGGTTACCGCGTCCAATGAATGGCGCCGCGTTATGGCCAGATTGGGGCGACCCGTGTGCTGCAAAGTGCTAATGAACGGTACGTAAGTTTTATTTTGGCAGAGTTGCATAGCTTGACTACGCACCTTCATAATTGGCACAACCGCATCTGGCTCAGCCAGTGAATTATTCTTCGACAGTCCTGCTGAATATGCAACTCCCATCTTGGAAGTCAACACTTTATCCTCGCCCCATGCCTCTGGCTCCATTTGTCAGTACTGAGGATGTTGCACCTAAGGGATTGTATCAAGAACTTACCTTGCATTCGGCCCCATCTTGGATCCAGACCAAGATCGAGGACAGGAGAGAAACAAGCATGGACGCCAATGGATCGAGCCTCGGTGGCGATGGCGCGCCCAACACGATATACGAGATCAGTATCAAAGCTGGCAGATAACCCGATACTTTGTGGAAACATGGACTGCTTGAAGGAGCCGACGCCATGGAGACACTCGCCGGTCTGCATCAGCGGGATTTTGAGGCGTGACCGGTCGAGATTTGTTCTTTGTAGATGGTTGTAATCAGAAGCATTCATTGGGTACCTTTGGCCACGTAAGTTCACTGTGTCGGTTCGGCTGAGGAAAGCGGTCCGTACCAATCGTGCATCAGACCGATTGGAGAGTCTGGACTAGGACTCATAGTGGAATCTGTATATGTCAGTACAGTATGCCTGATGTACTCTTTATATAGACTTACTCCAGAGACCAGCATCTGATTCGGGCCCGATGATATCGCCAGCAAACATGAGATGTAGCTGCAGGACTATTTGGGCCTGGTCAGCTCCCTTATTGAATCACAATATGCCACATATACAGAATCACTGACCCAGATCCTCGATTGTCATATTTGCGATGAGGCTTTCCAGGAAGTCCGCCTTGTTCGCGGTAGAAGCCCCATGGCTGTCGAAGTGCTCTGGGCTCGTTGCGCCGCCCAACTGTATTGGAAACTGAGAGGCGAATGCTCCAAGCGGCCCAGCCAGCACGAGTGCTGCGACGTTTGACCACATTTCGTCTATTCTGCGACACCATGAACTTATCGCAGTGAGGGCAGTCCTGCGTAACAGTATCGCATCGCCATGTGAGTCGAGATCGGGTCCGTCCCAGCCACCTTTTATCCCCGTCTACCGAACCCCACTATCGGGAGATCCGATACATGGTCTTTATACTCTTCCGTGTTTCTACACTCGTCCTGATCATGTCGGTTCTTATTGTACGAGACAGTCGAGGTCAATGTATATGAGCATTATTGAATTATTCCGTTCTCGAACAAACGTAGATTATTTTCAGGGGTGGTCTGGTCGACTGCTCCGAAAAGGTCGGCAATATAGCAACATAAATCTTGGAGTCGCACCCCTGTCAATGTTTATGAGAGTCTCCATGATGACCTCCGATTTTCAGCTACTAAACTGCAAGTCAATTTTTGGGGAATACCCTCGAATATAAACACCTGACTAAACGCTTTTGATTTCCCCGTATCGAGAGGAAAGTCGCTTGAAATTTTTCATGTGAATGCTTGAGGACTCAGTATTCCAAGACGATGAAAACGAGTCCTGGGCCGTCACTGGTCAGGTCAAAATGCATCGTATTGGGATTCTACCTGTGATTTGAGAGACAACGCCGGGAACAAGGTGTAAAGTCCGCAGACAACTGGATAATTTTTGGCCAAGCCGGTTACTGATTAAGATCATTACAATACTCCAAGATCCGAGCTGTTGAACTTTAGTTCTTAGGATCATCCGCCAGTCACAAGGAAACCCAGCTCCGCCTAAGCTAAGCGCGGGAGTCGTTATCCAGAATCCGCGGACTGTGCTTGTAGGTACCCCAAAAGCTATATACAAGGCTACTGACTATTCGACATCAAATCTCGAAAGGATGGCACTGCTGATCAATTCAGGCTTGCATGGATACCTTCAAGATTAGAGTTTATTGACGATACTTGTAGCTACGGGTAGCTCCCAGCAGATTTTGTTATACTGCAGAAACGATGAAAGCTCAACAGTATGGTGGCAAATTCCAAAGCAGTGAAATTGATCTTCTATACTAACGACCAACAGGTTCAATCCCGTCACTCGAAAGATCGAGCTGAACGAGGTCCCGATACCCCAGCCGAAACCGCACGAAGTGCTCGTAAAGATCAAGTGCGCCTCGCTATGCCACTCGGACGTCATGCTGTTCGCGCCCAACGACGCCCTGCAGATGACCAAGGATGCAAAACCCATCACCATGGGCCACGAGGCGACGGGCGTCGTTGCGGGCGTGGGGTCGGACGTCACCAAGTTCAAGGAGGGAGACCCGGTCGGATTCATCTGCGCCGAGCAGTCCTGCTTCGAGTGCCATCCTTGCAAGAACGTGTAAGTCTGCTCAAACAGCAAGAATCATGCAACCTACCATAACCCTTATCTGTGCGATACTGACCAGTCACCCAAGCCACAATCTTTGGTGTGAAAAGGGCGAAGTCAAGATGGCCGGCTTCTCCCTCGACGGGTACTTTTCAGAATATGCGGTCGTCGATGCTCGCAACACGATGATCCTCCCAGAGGGCTTATCTCCCAGCGAAGCTGCGCCTCTGTTTTGCGCCGGAGTGACTGCCTACAACAGCATCAACAATATCAAGCTCGACCCGGGCAAGTGGGTTGCCATTATCGGATGCGGCGGTCTTGGTCATCTAGGTACGTGCAGCCAACAAGATATTATTGCTCCCCGTCATCGTCACCATCTGACAGTTATCCGAAGCGATCCAATATGCAAAGGCCATGGGCTACAGAGTGATCGGCCTCGACGTCGCCGAGGGTGCCCTGGAGGAGGCCAGACACTCGGGGGCGGAGCACGTCTTCAACTCCCTGGCGGACGCCGACTACGTGCAGAATATCCAGGCCATCACGGCGGGGGGCGTCGACGCGGCCGTCAACTTCACGGCGTCGGGCCGGGCGTACGCGGCCATGCCGGCCATCATCCGCCCGACGGGCATCCTCATGGCCGTCGGCATCCCGCAGGAGCCCATCAGCGTCAACATTTTCGATATTGCCATGAGTCGCTACCAATTTCGCGGCGCCAACAACGGGACGTGCTACACCATGGTCGACGCCATCAACTTCAGCGCCAAGCACGGCATCAAGCCTAGCATCGAATACTACAAGCTCGAGCAGCTGCCGGAGATGGTCGAGAGGATGGAGGCGCACAAGGCCAGAGGCCGCATGGCTGTAAGGTTTGACTAGGGCGTTTTCGCTGGCGGCGTGTAAAGATTATCTCATGTGGCAATACGGATGGCTTTGCCAATGGAGGTATGCATACCTTCATGAATGAATCAGTCCGCGAACTAGATCTGGGGTATAGATAACCTGATCGTGGTTCGAGACATTCTGGATTATCTATCGCCTATGATTTGTTCACCTGTTACAGTGCTCGTCGGACTTAGCAGCATTTGTCGTAGTATCGAATGATTGACGCGGCCGATTCACCGTCCGATTGGCCCGTAATCCATCTTAATTACTGCTAAGTCCGGTAGAGTTCATGCTGCTAAGTCCGAGAATGATCGATGCGCAGAAGTCTGTATGTAGTGGAAACAGCTTGTCTCCTTTTTGGTATCACATAGTTATAATAACTAGTTGCTACAGGAAGCATGAGCAGGTAACTGTAGTGTAGCATAGCAAAACGATAAGACCACACGGATCTGCGCTCCAATTCGTCGACTGTGCAGCAGCCTTTGACTATTGCTAAGTCCGAAAAACCGTTGTTACAGTTAATCACTCGTTATAATATAATAGGGTTTGTTATGATACATGGGCCGTGTCAGTATATCTAGTGGTTTCTAAACTGAATAGGATCTCGAGTACACATATACAGTCACAGACGAATATATAATTCTGCTCGAACATCTTATGGATTAGTGTTGCGCCCATATCATTGTCTACTCAGGAAGACGCAAACATAATTATGGCATCTTCGACGATCAACACACATGATCTATTTGGCGTGGAAGGTCTTGTGGTTGTCATTACTGGTGGTGGAAGCGGTATATCCACTCTTGAAATGAGACCTCTTCTCCCATGTGACTAATTGTTGTTTACAGGCATTGGACTTATGATTGCCCAGTCACTCGAGGCTGCTGGTGCTATCGTATACATACTTGGTCGCCGTCAGGATACGTTGGACACGGCTACGAACACCGCTGTAAGTTATCACTCTTGAGGAGTAATCAGCCGTCTGCTTCTACTTCAGAATCGTCACACTTGAGTCGCTATTTGATTACTGATACGTCTATCAGAAACATGGAAAGCTTCACGGCATCCAGTGTGACGTTTGCAAGAAAGAAGACCTTGAGCGCGCCGCATCGCAGATCCAGTCGAAACATGGATACGCCAACGTGGTCATCGCCAACTCTGGCGTCCTGGGTCCGGCCATGACAGGACTCTCAGAGAATCCCAGCCTTGCAGATTTCCGCGACGGGCTCTGGAACCAGGACTTTGATGCGTTCAACCAGACGTTTGCAGTCAATACGTCTGGTGTCTTCTTCACGATCGCCGCGTTCCTGAACCTGTTGGACGAGGGAAACAAGAGAGGCAACCTGAAACAGAGGAGCCAGGTCATCGCGACGAGCAGTGTTGGTGCCTATATGCGCACTTCGCCGCTTTCGAGCTTCGCGTACGACGGCTCCAAGGCGGCTGTGGTACACATGATGAAGATATTTACCACAAGACTTGTGCCCTATGGCATCCGGGCCAACACCATAGTACCGGGCTGTAAGTCTTCTTCTTCCATGCGAGCTTCGCGTGCGCAAACGCTGAGCTTCTTGTTCTAGGGTATCCGAGCGAGATGACCACAGAAGTCATCGACCATCAAGACAAGGTCGGCTGGTCCAAGGATTTCGTGCCTGAGGAGCGGGCCGGGGACCAAGAGGATCTGGCGGGCGCTGTTTTGTTTCTCGTGAGCAAAGCTGGTGCCTACATCAACGGCAACGTGCTGGTGACGGATGGTGGAAGATTGGGCGTGTTGCCCGGCACGTATTGAGCCGGCAAGCCAGTCTTGGACGGAGGACCACCTTGGAGATTCGGGCTCTGCCTAACACGAATACAACATTCAGTTCTACCTAAGCGAGATGCCAAGATCGCATGCTTTAGTGGTGGTTTGCAACGTATGTTCCGTTGCCAAGACTGACCTTCCACATCGGTGGCTCAATTGACTTTCTTGTGTTCTCATAGACCCTTGCGTAATTGCTAGGATTCATCACGCGAAGCGTCGGTCACATCATCATCAACTACAGACTTTTGGTGAGTTTCCTCCAAGAAATGCGGCAAGTCTTTTGCGGATGGTTACTTGGCAGCATTTCGTCTTGCATATTTCTGCACCAGCAAGGCGAGTGCCCACGAGCAAACCAATCGCATCATTGCGAAGCCAATATAGACCTCCCCGAGCTCTTTTCCCAAAAGGTGATAGCAACGGTCAGCGTGCCGCTCATGGAATACGATTGCCAAGTTTAGCCGGCCAAAGGAGAGCTGGGCAAAACGATATAAATGGTCCCTGCTGCTGTAAATATGCCTTCACTAGTGCCTGTCTCCTCACTACAGAATTGACCAAGACATTCCCGCGAGAATGAGGTCAGTACTTGTCACCGCGGCGCTCTCACTGCTCTCGAGCATCCCAGTATGGGCTGCGGAGGGCGCGGTCTCCTACGAAGGGTACAAGGTCTTCCGCATCAAGACTCACGGCCAAACGTCTGCCATCAGAGAGCAGCTCGCGCCTCTTTCGCTCGACGAATGGAGTCACGAAATCGATCATGTCGACGTTGCCGTTTCTCCAGAGCAACTGCCGGCCTTTCAACAGCTTGGCCTAGAGACGCACGTCATGCATGAGAACCTTGGCGACTCAATCGTTACCGAGTCCAGCTCGACGCAGAAGTGGAAGCGCCAGGCCAACACGTCGGCTTGGTTCGATACGTACCACGATTATGCCGACCACGTCCAGTACCTCGCTGATCTCCAAGCTGCGTACCCAAACAATTCAGAATCCATCTCTTCTGGGTACTCAGTTGAGAACAGGAGCATCTACGGCCTCCACTTCTGGGGCGCTGATGGCCCGGGAAAGCCGGCGATCTTGTACCATGGTACTGTGCATGCCCGAGAATGGATCGCGGCACCGGTGAGTACCTGGAGTCCAATATTTCATGGCTATTTCTGACATCTGTTCAGGTTGTAGAATACATCACGACGCAATTGCTGGAAGGCTTTGAGGGTGGAAACGAGGACGTCCAAGCTATTCTTAACAAATATGACTTCTACGTCTTTCCTTTTGTCAATCCTGACGGTATGGTGTATTTCACTGCTGAATTATCAGATGAAAACCTGGTCATGCTAAGCGAATACAGGATTCGTATACACCCAGACAACAAACAGACTTTGGCGAAAGAACCGCCAGCTGCCCCCTCCCGGCGCCAACGCGACCTGCTACGGCCGCGACATCAACAGGAACTGGGAGTTCGCGTGGGACGCGAACCCCGACGGGGCGTCGACCAACCCGTGCTCCGAGGTGTACAAGGGCCTCGCGCCGTCGGACGCGCCCGAGAACGCCAACCTGGACAAGTACGTGCGCCAGCTGCGCGACGGCGCCGGCATCAAGCTATTCATCGACTGGCACAGCTACGGCCAGTACCTCCTGTCGCCGTACGGATACCGCGACGACCTGTACGCGCCCGAGCTCGGCAGGTGGGAGCGCGCGTCGTCGCTCGTCAGCGAGGCCATCCGGGACAGCTCGGCGCGGCGCACCACCTTCACCTTTGGCCCCAGCGGCGCCACCCTCTACACGACCACGGGCGCCGCCCCGGACCACGTCTATAGTATCGGCGGGGCGGACTTTTCGTACACCATTGAGCTCCCGGATACCGGCGACTATGGCTTTGTGCTGCCTCCCGAGCAGATCAGGCCCACCGCCGAGGAGCTCTGGGCTGGCCAGCAGGTCTTGCTGAGCATATTGGACGAGGATCTCAGCGGTTAGGAGTCTGGTTTGGTTCTATCATGGGCGGAGGAACATTTTTCATGGCAAAATCCTCAGTCAAATGTGTTTGTGTTATAGTAAAGGTATATGTGCTCAAACTCTCGTTTGAACCGTGATCTTTTGTGACATGAAGACATAACACTGGAAACAATAAGCCTTGAGTCTTTACTCGGAAGCTTCCTTTACTCGAAAGCGCCAGACAATTCAGTATAAATTATCCAGAAGACTCGGTTGTTAGCACTCGGGACCAATCAATCCAACTATAAGAATCGCTCAGGACAGAGCTGAAGGCAGATGAGACCCGGTCGGCTAAAATTTCCACAGCGGTATAACGGCTGTCAGTCTTGACTCTATTACATAGAAGCCTGCCGCCATTGAAAGTGCGTCAGCTTAATATTACGGACGTATTCTCGCGTATAACAATTCAACTTTGACACAAACATCGCTAGGGCGCTCGACATATCTCCTCAAGCCAGATGCCACCACCAGCTTTGTCTTAGAGTGGCATGACTCCGAGCCAGTCAAGCCACGTGGGAGATGATCTAGGCTACGCGAGACCGGTAGACTATAGAAACCTTCTAGACGGTTGTTACTATAGCTGAACTGACACCAGACGCCATGGCCCTCAAGTATTGCAGGAAAAGCAACTTCAGGTGCTATACCAGACCACCAACTCATCCTGAGTGGGTGGCAGCTCCATTTAGTAGCGTAGCCATGTTGAGATTGTGACAAGTCTGAGCATGTACAAACTATTCGAGATCATTATCTGCCAGCTTAAAGCTCCTCGCGAATGAGTATATAAGGCTTGTTGTTGTCGATCCCCAGTCCAACATGTTCTAGAATCAAGTGAACAACCCTCCACGTCGCGCTCAAATGCTGAAGAAGTGAACAACAATACAAACACATCATGATCAAGTTCATAAGTCATTCCTCTGTAGCAAGTCTACTGGCCTACGTAGCCGTGGTGACCGCCCACGGTTACGTCAAGAACATCGTCGTCAACGGCGTCTCCTACCAGGGCTACGACCCGACGACCTTTCCGTACCAGTCGAACCCGCCGATCGTGGTCGGCTGGACAACGTCGCAGACAGACCTCGGCTTCGTCGACCCAACAGCGTTCGGCGCGCCCGACATCATCGTAAGCAACTTCCGATTCTATTAACTGCCCACTCTGGTTTATCTCATAAGCACGCATTCCCCAATGTAGTGATATTGTAGGGTAAATAAGACAAAGCATCCAAAAGAGCTACTCGAAACTCCTCTATCATCTCTAGAATGGGTAACTACTGACATGTTTTGTAGTGCCACCGCACCGCGCGGCCGGCGGGGGGCCACGTCCGGGTCGCCGCGGGCGACTCGGTCGCCCTGACCTGGAACACGTGGCCCGACTCGCACCACGGGCCCATCCTCGACTACCTGGCGGCGTGCGGCGGCGACGGGCTCTCGCCGTGCGAGGCCGTCGACAAGACGGCGCTGCGCTTCTTCAAGATCGACGGCGCCGGCAAGGCGGACCCGGCCGCGACGGCCAGCCCGGGGTACTGGGCCGACGACGTCATGATGGCCAACGGGCTGACGGTGAGCGACTTCTGATGCTGTTATCTATCCGATCTGGGGGTTATGAGCACAGATTACCCAATATGGTGCTATCCTCGGACAATAGTACCCAGAAGAGATACCCGAGACTCATACATCACCACAAGAAAGGTACTTACTAACACGCGTTGATATAGTGGCTGGTCCGGATCCCATCGACCACCAAACCGGGCAACTACGTCCTCCGCCACGAGATCATCGCCCTGCACAGCGCGAACCAGGCCAACGGCGCCCAGGCGTACCCGCAGTGCTTCAACCTGGAGATCGTCAACGGGACCGGGACCGACGTCCCCGCGGGCGTGCTGGGCACCGAGCTGTACAAGCCCACGGACCCGGGCATCCTGTACAATCTGTACACGACGCCGCAGCCTTCTTATACGGTACCCGGCCCCGTGCTCATCGCGGGCGCGAGCTCCAGCGCGGCGCAGTCCAGCTCGGTCATTACGGCCAGCGGCACCGCTACTGTCGGATACACCTCGACGACGGGCAGCGGCAGCTCCTCTGGCACGTCTACGGCCACGACCTCGAGCAGTACGCGGGCCACGACCGCCACGAGTACCTCGGTGACGAGCAGCCCGCTCAAGACGACCACCGCAAGTCCGACTTCGACCTCGGGAACGACAACGACAACAACGACGACGTCGGCCCGGACGTCGTCCTCCAGCGCCGCCTCGAGCACCGCCGCCATGCCCAGCCAGAACCTGGTGCCGCTGTACCAGCAGTGCGGCGGCAAGGGCTGGGGCGGGGGCACCGAGTGCGCGCCGACGCACGTGGGCTGCCAGAGCGTCAACGATTATTATTCCCAGTGCACCCTGGTCGCGGGATAAGAGCTGTAAGAATGAGGCATGCGGGCGGGAGGGTTACCGTCGAGTTCGCGAGCAGTTTTGATAAGGCAGGCGTAGTTCGACTTTTTCATAGTTGACCGGTGTGATGATCTTGTCAAGACGAAAGGGTGTGTTAGATCTTGGGCCGGGATGGCTCACCCGTATTGTAGAGTACGTGGGAAAGAGACATGATATCGAATTTGGTCGGATGGTCGCTTCTGACAAATATCTCAAGGAGACCTCTGCCTCTTTGAGGGGGAGAATTGCGGTTTTCGGTCATGCGATCAATGTACATATGGCTCGCTCAATCGATATTTCCGGTATCAGTTGCATCACGATCCAGGCAGATATCAATGATGATTTCCAGCTAGCAACCACTTTACCCGGTGATGGACCGACGGTATCTATCGCCTTGTATAGCACCTTTCGGAAATGAGCGGGTCTCTTTCTTTCACATGCTCGCAATACCAGGATCTTGCAACAGCAGGCCACGGAGTATAGCCGCCATCGTACAATATACACCAAGATGACGCGTTTGCGGCTCAGCGCCTCGTGTGCAATCGTGGGGTATCAATGCAACGTCTCTATCTAATCGACATCACCGGGAGGAGTAGCCGCGTGCAGGGCATGGAGTTGGGATAAGTAATGTGCAATTGAATTTTTGGGAGTGTCTGGTGTCTATGTACGCAGCAGACAATGCCTGTCTGCCGCCATCGTAATTATGTATCGTCAAGTCGTAAAAGATCGTGCAGTTCATGTCTGTAGTTCATCATGGCGGTCTGGCAGCCACATCATAGGGCATCAGCGCTGGCCGTTCAATAGCTGACGCCAGTGTATATCCAAGTCAGCGTCGCTGTTTCCAAGCCCGGCGGCTCGGAATCGCCGAGGGCGCCCTCGTCCGCCAGCTTCTTTATCCAGTTCTCAAACGTGTCTTTCAGGTCATGTACCTGATAGCCGCGAGGATGCGGATCGATGACTTGCTGTTGTTGCTGCTGCTGTTTCGTTTGACACATGGTCGGCTCTGGCTTGTCGGCCTTTTCCACCTCGGGCTCGTAGCGTACGAGCCGGCTCTGATATGGCCGCCGGAGGAAGTAGTTGTCAAAGTTGAAGTTGATGTTGAAGTTGAAATGGTATGGTTCGTACCAGTCATAATGCCGCCAGGGCAACGGTTGTCGGTCAGGGTCTTTTAGTCGTAAATTAAACGCAGAGCGCTGGTAGACCACCAGTATGATGGTTTTCAAGCGACGAAATTTGGATATATGCTCCATGAATTTCGACATGTTTCGTTTCGTCTGGACCGTCTTGTGGAACAGCCTAAGATGCAGCCCGGTGTAGAAACCCCACGATGTACCCAGGGCGATCCGACATGCCTTGGTCCGGACGGCTTCCACCTGGCTGAGCAAGCGGACAACCTTGAGCAGCCGCTTGACCTGCAGATACGAGTCCAACAGTAGGATATCTCGTGACAGATCGATATGCTTCACCGTGCTCGAGAAGACGAGGGGCTTGTATCGACGGAGCACGGCGTGGCGCGCATCGCGGCAGACTCTTGCAATGGCTGGCGGCGGTTCGTTGCGGACGTCTGCGAACATGAGGCGGCTCGAAGGCGTCGACTGAGTCTGAGCCGAGCATGGTGAATCCAGCACCTCGTATACTCTTGGCTCTGGGAGTGCGTAGCCCCATATCTGGTCTCTCAGCTCCAGTGGCAGCTTGGAGAACTGAGGAAAGCTCTGCGGCGGGCCGATCATCTTTTTCCAATACCCTCCACGGGAATGATTATTCGTAGCTGGGATGAGGCCTCGTGTGACTAGTCCTCCTACTCAACAACTTGGTATCGTTGGCTCTGGGTATGTATATATACACTCGAGGAGACCCGTGCTTTGTTGAAAGTGATGGGCCCCCGGTGACCGGCAACTCTATGTTGTATGGGCCCGCCGACCCTGGATAGTGCCGTGCTTGGAACCGAGTCTTGGTGGGTTGAATAACGGGTTTGATTCGAGTTAGAAAGTTTAAACCAGGGTATAGTGACTAGCTTGGTTATAGGCCGAGCATTGACGGCGGAGACTTGTTATACGGTACAGGAGGTGTTTGTTTCAAGCCATATGTAAGGCATTGACGATCAAGCAAACGCAACGGTCAGGAAGCGAAGTTGATGGGCACAAGGAAGCATGAGAAGAGCGTGCGGAACAGGAGCGTACAAATGTTGCAATTTTTCTAAGAAAAGGGAAAAGAGCCGGCTTCCAGCGGGAAGAGTGCGGCTGTCAAGCCACCGAGACTCATAAATCTATTGGATCATATAGCGAGAAATAGGGTTGGAGGCATGATGGAAGAAGAAAAAGCAACCAGCCTTGGGAGAATCGGGACATGACCATGGACCGTCGAGGCCGCGCAAACCCACAAGAGAAAAGGGCCAACCTTGATCGGAACGCATCCAGATGCGGACGTCCAGCGGCCTATTGTGACACGGCTCATGGTCAGAGCGCTGACGTATCCAGAGAGCCGGGGCGAGTCGAGGACGGAGGTCTCCAGGTCTCCTGCTGATGTGATGTATGACTGAAGTGAAGCGGTGGTCAAAGAACGTGGGAGACAAGGGTTGTAGATGCAGACTAAGATTCAGAAACGATCCCTCTGGAGGCCGGGCCCCCGGCTGATAGGTGAGGCCTGTACACAATAGTCGTGGTCATAGTAGTAGTATGGCAGTGTACTGTATGTATGCGACAGTATGGGGGCAAGCTATAAATGGATTATATAGGGTAGCCCCGTATTGAATGCTGCACACCCAGTTCAATAGTTCTTACCGCGCTTGGAACGGGTTTGTACGGAATCCCTGTCTGCAACTCGGCACGCGCGCAGTCAGTTCTAGTATGACATTGCCGTCCGCTAGCACGCAGCACGCAAGCAGACCACTGGCAACGCGGCGGGCGGAACAGCTGACTTTTTAGACGGACCAGGGAGACTCTCACTTATTCTGTCTGAAGTGGCCTGTCGGATCCGGCAACGGTTTTACGGTGCACGCAGCTTATTAGCGGCGACCATGACAGGGTGCTGTTGGTTGAGGTTTGCTAGGTACTGCGGCGTGACGTTACAGAAAGCAGACGGGCGCTCTACGATGCGTATGGATGGAGGAGTTGTCCAGAAGCTCCCGAGCTCGACCGTGAGAGGCGGGCGTGGTTGGAAAAGTGGCTGTGGAAATAAAATATAGTCGTCCGACGGGATCTCTTGGTAGCATGCAAGCTCCGTGGCCCCCTCACGAGGAAGGATGCTGGGAGGACGATCATGGACGGTTTGAGAAAGACAGGGCCATGGAGTCTGGAGTCTGGACTCTACGACTAAAGAGCCGAATAGGATGAAAATGGGACGAACTGTACGGATGAGTAGACCGGACGAGGATCCCTGCGCTTGTGAAGTTATCGTGGTTGTTAGGAGAGTGGACGAATCCGAGGCCGAAGAAACGTTTAATAGATTAAACATGGGCAACGGCGGCCAGGACCGACCGTTTGCGCACAGAGTATCCGTGGGCTCTTTGACAAGTTAATTCATCTAGGGTCAGGATTCCTAGGTAGTTTTCCGTAGGCTAGGCGTAAGAAAAAGGGCATGGAATTCCGCGCTGTTTAGGTCTTGCATAAGTGCTTGTCTGGATGGCCGAGAACCGTGCAGGAGTCGGCGCCAGGTTGTCTAAGTTGGAGCCGTTCAGCTCATGTAGATTACGGACCAACCTACTTGAAATCTCGTCTCATATATGGTCGTCGGTTCCGGCATAGTCAAAAACCTCAGCAATAAACAAAGATTGAGAGAGAGAAAAAAAGAGGTGCCATTCAATGATTGTTTCTGACCTTACTGCAATACAACTCGGCACCGCCAGCCCCGCGTTGATTCAGGTGGCTCGGCCTGCTACCATTAGCTTATCGATTATTACCCTTTGACTGGCTTTTAGGTGGGGGATTTCAATCTATCGCTGGCAGACCGCAGGTTGGGAGGTGCCCAGGTGGAAGGCAGGAGTCAAGGACTGGAGTTTCGCCGAGCGCCGCGCCCCGCTGCATCAACTACCTGGCCCAGCTGATTGGTCCAGCTCCAGTGAATGTTACCTACCCAGGTACTTGCCCAAAGGTACTGAGCGATGCTAAGGCTTTACCTGCTGGACAGTGGGGCTGCTCTTCTGCCTGGCCTGCGCCGGCTCTTCAAATTCGAGAAAAATTTCGAAAACCTCGACGGAGCTTCTCTTTTTTCCCTTTCTTGGGTTGTGCGGCTGGCATAGATTCGGATGTTTCCCCTTATTGCTCTGATCCGACTTCCTTTTGGAAATTGCCCACGGATATTTTACAGTGCGTCAATCTTGCCACAGAACAACCCAATTGCAATTGATATCTACTCGCTCCAGAGACGTCACTTGGTTCGTGGTTTCCTCACGGAAGCTGCTATCAAGAGCCGCGGTGAGAGTATCAGACAGACCATTTTTCTTCTTTCTTCTCTTCTGCTTTGCTTTGCTTGCATGTACTATTCGCCCGGCGCTTTTCTGGCGGTGTCTCGACCACCCTGCTGCCGTGAGCGCATCTCGAGTCGAGCAGCAAGGCAAGGCAAGGGCACCGCTGCTCTTCGTGCAGAAATTCCCCTTCGCTTTGACATCTTGTCGACCGCTCGAGCCAGCGACGTCGTGACTGCAGATCCCGATGACCTGGCCGACTCCTTTGGTGCTGCATGTCGTGTTCCCCACGAGGCTCGGATTGACTTGCCAGTTTCATGCTCGTCAGAGCTTCGTAGAATTTTTCTCCTTGCTCGCCACGAGATCCAATGTGAGATCCGAATACCTAGTACTGGTTGCGCGAGAGCACAGTCATTATAGTGCCATGTATGCAAGTCGACTACTGCAGCTGCGCAACAAGGATTGTGACATGAAGTCGTCAGCTCTTGAACTTGCCTGCGTTGTGAGCGCAACCAATGAGCCTGCCCAGTCAGCTCTCCAAGATGATCCTGATTCCTGACACGTTTGTCTGAGCCTTAGGATTGGCCCGTCATTCTGTCAGTCTGCGGATACAAGTTACATCGCATGTGCTTTCGGTATGCGCTGCCAGTGCATCCGTCGCTGGCAAGCTGGCTTCTAGGTGCACATTTATGATAGCAGCTGAGATATGCCCATAAGCCTCCAGCCATCTCATTAATTTGTACACGCTGCTGACAAGAAAAATCCTTCATGAAAAATTGGCATCTATTGTGCTTGCATAGCAGAGGGTATAGAGCCTGCCACTAGATCTCGTTATAGGCCCTCATATCAAGACTAACTAAGACCGCAACCGCGGCTGGCGGCATAAACGCATCAGGCAACTTCTCCGTCCGCCTCGTAGCCTTCTTACTCGCCAGGCTCGTCTCCGATCTTTTCCAGCTTGCCCATCTCTCGCTTCTCGCCGCCCTCTCCGATCAGTCTCACCCGGTCCAGCCGCACCTTCTCTCCATCGCCGTCGCCATCGACGACGAAAATGATGAGGCTGGAGATGTTCTGGAACCGCACGAAACGTAGGTTGATAGATGCGGTGCCCTTGTCGTTCCAGTCGCTCTCGTCGATCTCGATTTCCTGGGTCGGCTGGATGTCGTCGGCCTCGTCAAAGCCGAGGTTGTGAGGACGGTTGGTGAACAGCTTGATCGTCTTGGGCCTCATGGGTATCTCATCCTCGTCCTCGTCCTCTTCAGCCTTGGGCGGAAGTGACGTGATCTAGCAGTTTCTGTTAGCCACATGCAACCACACCCCAAAATATGATATTTCCCTTTCCATACCTGGATAGTGTGCAGCTTGACGGCCGAGTTGAAGGGAGTGAAGAGCAACAGCTGCTCGTCCGTATCACTCTCCACCCAGTCCTTGTTTTCAGAGGAGCTCTTGCCCAGCGAGGCAGGCTTCGGCTTGTTGAACAGGGTCCGAACAGAGAATTCGTTAGAATCAGCGTTCAAGAGCTCGAGGCCCCGGATGTCGATGATATCGGAAATGTCTGAGTAGCCTCGGGGGAGGTCGGCGCCCAACCAAGTCATGCCACCTCCGTTGCCGCCGCTGCTACTGCCAGCCTCGCCAGCCGTCTCGATCTCGTTTCCGAGCTTCTCCAAGATGGTCTTCAGTCTGTTGAGGTCGGCGCCCTTGACCTGCTCCACGATCTTGCCATCGCGGAAGATGATGAATGTGGGAAGACTCGTGACAGCGTAAGCTTGTGCGACCTCCTTGGCTCTTGCGCCCTCGGTGTTGACCTTTGTGAAAGTCGCAATGTTCGGTCTCGAGAGCGACTGCGAGAGCTGCTCGTAGAAAGGAGCAATCGACTTGCAAGGGCCGCACCAGTTTGCATAGACTGTGGGAGATCTGTCAGCTTGGTGTTGAACCTGGGCATGGGCGCTACGAGAACGGCATGAATTGGCCGAGAGAGGAACTATTCTGGCAGACCATTCCACGACACACAGCGTAGAATTTGCAAAGGTATCAAGTCCCAGTGATCCCATGCATACAGGTGCTTAAGGCGTGCAGGGAGGTCCAAGCAGGACGTCGACTTGGAGCACCCAGAAGACCGCCCCGAACTTGCATCGCAGGATAGTGGCGGGGTATCTCAAGGACAGAACAGAGAGGTACGGAGGAATGGCAGAAAACTCACAATCGGCGACGACAATGCGAGACTTGCTCAGCAGTTCACTGAACTGCTCGGGCGATTGGATCTCGACAGTCTTTGACATCTTGGCGGCGCAAATGTTGGTGAAGTTGTAAACACAAGATTGGCGACTCCGAAGCTTTGGAGCCGTGAAGGCAGCAGAAGGATGATGTCGCTTTCAACTTTTGGGCGATCCCTGTCAGGCACAGACCTGAGCCTTGTCAAGATCGGCTTAGCGCGGGATTTTGCCCAGTGCCCCGCGATGACATCTTATCCTCCAGTGCTCGCTGGAACTGGACAATGGCTGGCATCAATCGCTCGCGGGATGCGGCATCTGGAGCCTTTAAGTGCAGCAGCTACAGCCATGTTGGCTTGCTCTCAGATGGTCTCGTTTGCAATGGTTCTGTTTCCCAATCAAAGCAACAGTTTGAAAGCTTGACAAATATATCTGCTCTTCATGCGAAAATATATTCTGCCATTATCTCACGTTGATGTGGTGCTAGGCGTTCTATCTATCTGCTCGGTATTACCCGTCCTGCCTACCTTCGGGTCTGGTGGCTTGCCTTTTCTGAGTTTATTTGTTCTCAAGTGGTGCAACATACAAGAGCCCACGCTTCATAACTCAATCCCAAGCACGACGAGCCAGCTTGGTTAGGAAAACTTAATCTTCGTTTAGAATGTCCAATCAAGCTCTCATGGACGGCAATGCCAAGTCGCACCCTGGAGATCAACATGACATCCCCGACTATGAAGATCACAGTTCCTTTGCATCCTTGAAGGAGAGGATCCAGCTACACTACAATGTTGCATCCGACTATTATTACTCTCTATGGTATTGTGTTTTTTTCTTTCCCAGAAGATTGCTTGAAGTTACCACTAATCCTCTTCAAGGGGCCAACACATTCATCATGGATACTGGAAGTCACCAAACGAGACCAAGGAGGAGGCTCAGATCAACCTCATCGAGTATCTCCTCGAGCTGTCTGCTTTGCCCAAAGCAAGCTACGTGCTCGATGTGGGTTGCGGCATTGGGGGCACCTCTCGCTACCTGGCAAAAGAGCGAGCCTGCAATGTCACTGGCCTCACGATAAGCGGCAAACAAGTCGAGATAGCGAAGCGGCTGTCACTTGCTGAGGGTCAAGACGCTGGGAGTACGGACTCATCTGGTGGTGCTATATCACTACCTCCAGGCAGTGTCCACTTTGTTGAGTTGGATGCGGAGACGATGCTTTCCTATTTCGAAACTACCGGAAACAAACCAAAGGATGGCTTCGACTGTGTCTGGATCTCCGAGGCTCTTTCGCATTTCCCGAACAAACCGCTGTTCTTTGAATCCTCGTTTGCTCTCCTTGCGAGTGGGAAGTCATCTCGGCTTGTGATTGCCGACTGGTTTAAGGCTTCCGGCTTGAGCCAAGAGCAAGACAAGGCAGACATAAAGCCAATCGAGGACGGGATGCTTCTACCGCCCATGTGTACTGCTGATGAATATGTTAAAATGGCAGAGGCCGCCGGCTTCAAGCTGCACAAAGGTCCGGTCGATATAAGCAAAGATGTCGCAAAGACTTGGTAAGTTTGTACATGTTTACTTGTTGGATTCCAGTCCCCACGGCAGGTTCTCTGCCTACCATCTAGAGCGACGGCCATGCTGATACACAAGCCAGGGACATATCGTGGTCGCTCGTCTCCTCGCCTTCTCTGTGGGCTTTTGCACTCTCCTGGGGCCGAGACGGTCTTGCATTTCTTCAGGCGTTTCGAGCCATGAGACGGGGATTTGCGAATGGAACCTTTAGATATGCTCTCATTGTACTGGAGAAGCCTTAAGCTTTCCACGGCCGAGACATTTGGGTACATCATGTGCTATGTGTAATTAAGAGCTGATCAAGACCGAGCAACTGATTTTCAACAGTAAATCTTGTTCATATCGTGCGATCGTGGCCGTTGAACGACCTTGGTGGGCCGACTATACTGTATACTCCGTGCATAATAGTACTGATTTCTTGCCGTAGCGGAGCACATTAGTGCTGTATCGTAGCCCCCAAGCTAATTTATAGTCGAACACATGGCTGATTGTTAATGGAAGCGCACAACGCGCAACAGAGAGAGAGACTCCAATGGCATGCATTGGATATCTAGGTATCTGATTTCTCTGCAGGGCGACAAGCCGCTCGGCTGTTCAGGCCCTCTCCATTACCGCGCATTGGGCATTTTCATCTCATTGTCTCTGTCTCACGCTGAGGTGGCTGCTTGCATCTTGTGGCATAAACGAATGGGAACACCTGAAAGGTGAGCAGTCCCAAGTTCAATGTAGTACCTAGCAACCTTGATTCCAGTGAGGCGTCGAACGCTACCTAATTCATGTAGATATGCAGTCTCTGGGCATTGGGCAGACATGTCCTTGCTTCCTACCTGCTACGTGCCTATCCGAGGTTCCCGCATCTGATGATGACCTGGCTTTGCTGCTACCGTACCTTAGGGCGGTGACTTGTTCCATGCTTACGGACAGAACAGCCTTTGTCCTTGCGTAAAAGAGGGAAGGAAGCTGCAGCTACGGTACGTTCCAAGGTAGACACCGCTGAGCTCGCAGTAGCGCTACCATACCCGACCTACCTAGCTTTAGCATGGGCAGGATAGAAAAAGTCTTCTCAAAGGACCTGACCTGGCCGTTCTTGGTTTTCTCTTCTCCTCCTCTCTCATACCCGATCTTTCCACCTCAGCTCAACTTGTTTTGCGGGCTGAGGGAGGCACAGGAAGAATTTCGACAAGAGCACAGGCAGTAGAAGGGTTTGCCTGTGCCTCAGCCACCGCAGACAGCACCACACGGGCAGTAACTTCAGTACTGCAAGCCCGCAGCCAGGGGCCGGCTAGCGCACTACGTACTACAAACCACAGTGCGACCCCCATCTGGAGCTGGGCTCCCTCAAGCAAAATTGAAACGTGGGTACCTATCTCGTCTCGCTGCCCACATGCACCACGCACCTTCAACCCCCGGAAAGGCCAAGAAACACGAAGCAGCGTGCAATCTGTTATCGCGAGGAAATCGTCAGTCCGACACGATTCTCAACTTTGGCCTCTACACATCTATTCCCCAAAGCCCTGCACCGAGCACACGCACACATTCTTTCGTCCAGACCTTTCATCAGTCGCCTGCCTTCATTACGTCGCTCATTTTTAGTGACTGAATCTGACCCCCCTTTCCAGCTCGCGTGCATACATTTTAAGTGGAAGTGCCTTTCTTCTAAAAAAGAAAGCGCCATACGTAAGCTAGCAGCCCCCTTTCTCTGGCACCGTGGCTTTTTTGGCTGGCAACTTTCCCAAAATTTTGCCAATTCGAGGCGCAGCGCAACGTTTTCTAACTTTGAAGCTTGTTGCCAGATATCCGGTCTCTCTCCCTTCAAAGGACACAAACCTCCCTTTTGCGGGTACTTGAGTCTACCGAGACTTCGAGAACATCCTTCAACCTATTCGACCTGATTGTCCCCGGACTTCGACTCTCCACCTCGTACACATCTGAATCGTCAGACACATCTTGCCAACAAGAACAAGCTCGAGATTTTTGAGATTACGCGCAAGTCACATCTAATTCATCACAATGGCTCGCATCCAGATTCCCCTCGACGCCTTGACGTCGCGTCTCAACATTGGCGACCGGTTCGATGGCTTCAGAAACACCTCACTGTCCAGCAGGTTCTCGAACCTGCGCCCCGTTGGCGAGTTCCTCGACTTCAAGCGTCTCTCCAAGCCTGCCAACTTCTCGGAGATGCAGTCGCGAGTCAACTACAACCTGGGACAGTTCTCCAGCAACTACATGGTCTGCTTCTTCGTCCTGAGCATCTACGCCCTCGTCACGAGCCCGCTTCTGCTCTTCGATATCGTCTTGCTCTTTGCTGGCTTGTGGATCTTGGGCCGCCTGAATGGTCAGGACCTCGTCATCGGCACTTTCCGTGCTACTTCCTCGCAGCTCTATACCGGTCTGTTCGTCACTGTTGCCATCCTTGGCCTCATTGCCCCGACTTTCAGCACGGTTCTTTGGCTGCTTGGTGCAAGCGGTGTTGTCATTATCGGACACGCCGCACTTATGGACAAGCCTATCGATGAGGCTTTTTCTGGGGAGGCGGTCTAGGTGGTCGGCCGCGAGCTCCCAAACATGTGCCCCAATGGGGAAGACCATCGAGGCGTGAGCAGAGGAGTTGGACGCCTCAAGAGGGGGTACACGAATATTGGGCTTCGAGGCAAAGAGTGGTGGAGGAGTTGGACAGTGATGATACGGATACGCAAGGCGCCAATTTGGCGCGATCTAGCAATAGGAGGTTCGCCAGTGACCCCTTACGATTTACAGGGGTTGATTTGGGTAGAGATGGACGACAACGCAGAGCATATGCACACGACGGAGAAGACGGTTCTACGGAGGAAGATACAGAAGCGAGCTCTGACCAGGACAGCGAAGTCGACGACCCTGCCGCACTCGAGCTGGACAACGCCTTGGTACAGTCCGCTCTTGCAAGGATACGGAGGGCGCAGGAGAAGGGCAAGCAGGACGTCAAACTGAGCAAAGAGGAACTCAAGGCTCTGGAGCGCAGACGCAAGCGACTCGAGCAGGAAGCAAAAGCTAAGCAACGGCAAGCATCTGGTGGAAGCGACAGGCAGCGGAAAAAGGAACAGCGCATTGCTGTTCCACTCTCACAATTTGATGCGCCACCTTCGCGCAACACGAGATCGGCTGCTGCTAGGTCAGACGATGCTCTTCCGCGACATCCTTCTCCGGCCACAATGAACAATCAGGGTCGTGGTCCACCCATGGGCCTTTTCCCTCCACCGAGTGGCTCCCGGACACGACCTAGATCGGCTACGTCGTCTTCCCATCGTCAATCTGGCAACTCATCACCATTTGAGTATAACTATGTGAACACGCCCCCGACCCAACGTCAGGTTTCAGGCTCATCTACGCGATCATCGTCATCTCAGCTTCCGTATCCCCAGGACGACGTTGAGTGGCGACCGGCATCGGCTTCTTCTCGCGATTCAAGAGACTCACGAGACCCATTTGCCTATCAAACATCGGGACCGCGTGCGCCAGCAATTCCGTCCGGCGCTGCAGCCGCCAGACAATTTTGGGCAGGATCTCAAGGTGCTCAAGGCTATGGACCTCGCGGGCATGTTCCTGTCGCAGGCAGGGGCACACCTGGCAGCGAGACAAGTTCGGGAGGTGACGGTGATACGACAAGTGACGATCTTGGCAATGGTGCACATATTACCAGATCGCGTACCAGAACCCCCGATGCTGCCATTGTCGTTGAGGAAGCCTCGCCATCTCCGGAACGCGAGAGAAAGAGCAAACGATCTTCGCCTACAAAGCGGAAACCGGTTGGTGGTGGTGGAAGAAGGCGCAAAAAGAATTAGATCAATGTTTCCACGGCCCGTAACTTTCTAGGCCACTGCTCGACCTCTGTATACCCAAACCCATAGACTTTACTACTTCAATCATGTATATGCATTCTGCCTCGTCCTTGAAATTTCATGTGATCTCATCGTATAACACATTTATTTGGTGACAGTATCTATTCCAGTGACAGATCCAGTCAGATTGGCCCAATCCTAAAACCCTATATACCTGTGTACCTATATAATCATAATCTTTAAACAGCAGGGTATCCATAACCAACGTTTTTGTCATCCACTCCTGCTACTCCTGGCCAGAATATAATCTCACCAGCCAGAGAGAGACGTCGAGAAGGGCATAATATCGTAAAACCAGCCAAGTTCCCCCGATCCATCCATGTTGCCCCCCAAAAGAATACCCGGTCCCATTATATATGGGAAGCGCAAGGGCCAAGAATCATATACCAGACAATATCACGTCTACCAAAACATTTTCGTGACGCCCCTCATGAGACCGTCACCCCAGCCATCGTCGTCGTATCTCGACGACGCCGAGCGGCGCTCCCACTGCATGCCGCCGTCGCGGCCGCGCTCGACGTAGGCGCTGCCCCCAGAGCCGCCCATGCCGCTGGCCATGCGGACGGCCTCGCCGACGAGGCCGGCGCTGCCGCCGCCGCCGGCCCTGGCGGCGATGCCGAGCATGCGCTCGAGGCCCGGCGGGAGGCGGAGGCCGAAGCGGGCGAGGAGGGCGGTCAGGGCGCCGCCCGTGATCAGGGGCATGATGACCAGCATGAAGACCTTCATTGGGTGCTTCTTGGCATAGTAGATCAGGTCGCGGAGCAGCCGCTTGAGCTGCTTGTACATGCGCTGCACGAAGTTGGAGCGCGGCGACCGCTTGTAGTATGAGGACGAACGGCCTGTGTGCGACATTGAGTTAGCATGTTGTATATCAAACACTATGAGGTAGAGACGAGTGCCGGCGGCCGGGAGGGAACAAGAAGCATACCTAGGCCGAAGAAGCTCCGCGAGCTGCTGTTCCCCAGGTTGAAGAAGGACCCCCTCGAGGCATTGTGCTTGTTGTAGTGGCTGCCGTGCTGGTCAAAGCCAAAGAAGTCACCCAAGTTGGGTGTAGACTTGGAGTGGTGTCGGTGCCGGGACCGAGAACGGGATCTTGATCGCTTGTGCTTGTGGGACGACGAGGACTTGTGATGCTTGCGAGACGACTTCCCCGAGACGACGGAAGCTCCGTCCCAGCCATCGAAGAAACCCATGGTCACTGCTGAGCTCTGCGAATGCCTTCTCTCTTTTGTAAAAGTGCAATTGTATAGTCCTATCAACACCGCAATAAAGAGGTGCTGTCTGGGATAGCCTGGTCAAGATGGATGCCCCAGAGATACTCCCTCAAGCTCCGGGTGGGTATATGAATAAGTAATATAGTGATTCGTGCCGGACGAGATGTCTGCTCTGGCTGGCGCAGGGAATAGAAAGCCTGGGCGCCGTCTTGATCCACTGGAGACGGCACGAAAAGCCTGGCGCGCGCGGGAACGCGAGTCGTGAGTCAATTACTCGCAGCAAGGACTCCACTGCTGGGCTGTATGGAGCCAAGGAGCACACGAGTGATCCACGATGACTCTGCGGGCTCGAACGAGCAGATGCGACAATGTGTGCAGAACTGGCGACCTCGGTGGAGAAGTCTCGTCGTGGGCGACTGGGCTGACTGGACTCTGCTGGAGACTTGGGTCGCAAAGCATGAGTCGGCTCTTCTAGATCGTAACCTAGCAATGCAGAAAAGCTCCTTGCGTGCTGGCCAGAGTCGTCTCCAAGGCGATCAACGTGTTGCTGCAGAACGCCAGCAGAGAATTCTTCTCGTCGAGTGCACAACGGTGCTGGCAACCCAAGGTAAGGTGAGAGCGAGAGGCTGCCAAATGCAAGGTTGTCGATGCGATTTGACCAGTGAGAGAGGATTGGACAGACCCCCCGAAGATGCAAGTTGGTGCTCCTACCGTAGCAGTGCCGTGCTGCAGGAGCTCTTTTCTTTCACCGACAATTCGAGTGGCTGGTCACTCCTCCAAGCAATTCGAGCTCTCTTCCCGGCCGTCTGCTGAGAAAAAGGCTGGAAAGGCTCGACGGCTTCGTACTAGGACCCCTTGGGATCGCCGCAGCTACTGCAGCCCCTCCAACGGGATGCGGCGAGTTCTGTTTTGAGTATAAGGCGTCCGGGGGGTGATTCTCGATGGGAATGGATTTTCGGTGGAGCGATTACTGGCAGATGGCGCCCCTGCTTAGGTCTGCTTGGCCTGCTGAGCAGCCTGAGCTCCGTCCGGAGGTGCAAAGAGAGGAGATTCAGATCCGGGCCGCCAGGCACTTGGGCACTTGAGAAGCACTGGCCATACAATGCTGCATTGTGGCGCTGTATCGATAAGAGCTTTAAAGCCACGTTTCAATACGCGTCCCTGACTCCTTATTAGCCACATATATGACGTCTCCGCTCATGGTGGGATGTCCATACATTCGAGACAGACAAATGCCTTGATGATTTGAGTCTCTGGCTGGAATTATCGTTGACCACTTTCTCTAATACATACCTCCTGACGTCTATTTGCTATCGAGTAGCACCTAAAATCGCCTTTCTCTACTTTGCCCAAGATTTAGGCAGTAAAAATGGCTGGCACCGCCCCTCCCAACTATTGTAAGTTCTTGGCACCCGTCTCTATCTGTATGGTTGCCTCCCCCCACTAACCAGGAATGCAGACAAGGTCCTTGAGATCTCTGAAAATGCCTCTACACAACAAATTCGCGATGCCTACAAAAAGTAAGTTGTCTCGAGGGAAATCCAACTAGGTTAATAACCGATATCTGACATGATTCCGCAGAGCCGCTCTGAAAACTCACCCCGATCGGGTTCCTGCCGACTCCCCCGACCGCGCAGCGCGCACTCGCAAATTCCAACTCGTCAACGACGCCTATTACACACTCTCGGACGCCAGCCGGCGTCGCGAATATGACGCTCAGCGAAGGACATTTGGCTTCAGTCACGGGCGCCCCGGTACCACGTCGGGTACAACGTACGAGGATCCCTTCGAGGACGAGTTCGACGAGGAGATCCCCAGCGGGGCGCCTGGAGGTGCGGGCGGCGGCATTCCGGGCGGCTTCCCATCGTGGGCCTGGAATTACTTCACGGGCTCGGGCCAGTCCAAGACGGAAAACACACAGCAAGCCAGAGAAGAGGCGCAGAACGCACAATTTGGCGATGTATTCGAGGAAATGCTGCGCGAGGAGGGCATGGCCGAGCAGAACAACCAGGCGACTGGCAAGTTCTGGGGTATGGCTGGCGGCGCTAGTGGCGCTGTGCTGGGATTCATCATTGCCAACTTCCCCGGTCTGATGGCCGGTGCCGTGGCTGGAAACCGCTTGGGCGCCGTCCGCGATGCCAGGGGAAAGAGCGTATACCAGGTCTTCCAGGAGCTGCCACAGGCTGACAGGGCCACGCTCCTGACACAGCTTGCGGCCAAGATCTTTTCGCACTCCGTGGGAGTCTGAGGACTTTCGGATTGTCTGGGAAGGAGGGCCCGTTGACTTCGGAACAGCTCGGTTTTGACGGGGTGAACTCCGTCATATCCCTTTTGGCACTTGATGATAATGCGCAAGACTTTGAGGCGCTCTTGAGAGGCTATACTGATGGCGCGGCGTTAGGAGGTTATGCTTTGGTTACCTAGGTAGATAGTTCATGAGCATCAGAAATCCAGCTGATCACACCTATCATGTTGAAACTCGAGAGTGAACGCACGACCGCCTATGTATGATGAAGATCTAAAATGATAGTAACACTCAAAAATCTCGTGGATTATAAGCATTCGATAGTAGCCACGTGGAGAGAGTTTATGCTTACAAGTCATGGCCCTGAACTCTAGATCTAACGATACACAGATTGATAGAGTTTAGTTTCACAGAGCCATGTACAACAGAAAGGACTGGCTATTGACTACCCAAGTGACTATCAACCAATTGCAGATTAAACTTATGTTATCCGATGAGATTTGTTCTAAGAGGCGAAGAAACATCACTTCACAATGAATCGACGGAGATTTTCTGGTGATCTGAGCAAATAGCATCACGCACTTGCACCACCGGTAAGCTGAGTCGGATCCCTCGGTGTGCCTGCATTATGCGCCAATGCATTGCATGTGGCTGGCGATCCCCAAATGCACAGATGCCATGGTTAAGGTATAGCACCTACCTGTTCCCCCACCTGATACGAACTGCCGTTCCATTGGAGGCTTCTCCAACGAACAAAACAAATCTATAAATTCTTAGCCGCGGGGAACCGCAGACCTAATATCCCCTCGTCTTGGGCATTATCTGACATCAGACTCGAGTACTCTCATCTGGTACAGACATACCACAATATGGCCTTGGAAACTGCGTTGCTTACTGCAAAACAACGATTCATCGACCATATATTACAATCGACAGTTTTATCTCTCGTGATCGCCTTCATAACTTACGTCGTTCTCAATGAATTCACCCGCAGTCGGGCCCGGGTCCCCGGCTTGGGAGGACCGAAAGGCTGGCCGCTGATTGGAAATCTGTGGGACATACGAAGCAACGCGGCAGAAAAGTACGAAGAATGGTCAAAGGTATATGGTGATGTTTACCAGGTGCAGATGGGGAATGTGCCGGTGGTGGTAGTTAACAGCGCTGCCGCTACCAAAACTCTCTGGATATCCCACTCGCAGGCTTTGAGCTCAAGACCGACCACTTATACTTTTCACAAGGTGTGTTTCGATATAAAACTCTTGAATGCAACCATCCAACTAATGGACTTCAAGATTGCCTCAAGCACAGCTGGCCTGACCATCGGCACCTCGCCATACGATGATTCCCTCAAGCGGCGCAAGAAGGGTGCGGCAGTGGCATTGAACCGGCCTGCAATACAGTCCTATGTCCCGTATCTGGACATGGAGTCCAAGGCCTTCATCGAGGATCTCTTCACCTACGGGAAAGCAGGGAAGACACCTTTGGATCCTCTCCCTTTAATTCAGAGACTATCCCTGTCACTTGCCATGACCATCAACTGGGGCGTCCGGGTACCTTCACACGAGGACAGACTGTTCAAGGAGATTGTCGAGGTCGAAGAAGAGCTGAACCGCTTCAGATCAACAACTGGCAATTTGCAGGACTATATCCCCCTTCTGCGCCTGAACCCAATCAACAAGACATCGGCCAAGGCACGCGAAATGCGCGACCGCCGGGACCACTACCTTCGGACTTTGAACAACGAACTTTCCGAAAAGGTGGCCATGGGATCGAACAAGCCATGTATCCAGGCAAATGTGATCAAGTTCAAGGAAGAGACGCTGAGCGATGTCGAGCTCATCTCCATCAGTCTCTCGGTCCTCGGAGGCGGTTTCGAGACCGTGTCGAACACGGTACAGTTCAGCATGGCGTTTCTCGCGCAGCACCCCGAGATCCAGGACAAGGCCTACGAGGCGATTCGGGAGTTCCAGGGATCCGATGATCCGCTGTGCGATGCGGCGGATGACCAGAAGTGCGCCTACGTCAACGGTCTCGCGAAGGAGGCTCTCCGATATTTCACGGTCATCCCGCTCAATCTACCGCGGCAGTCAACTAAAGACATTGATTACAATGGTGTGCGCATACCCGAGGGGACCACCTTTTATATGAATGCAATGGCTTGCAACTACGGTAAGTGCCATTCATCCCATCTTGTTTAGCTTATCAACGAACCATTTTCTGACATACCTGTATAGACCGGGAACTATGGGATGACCCCGAAGTGTTCCGCCCGGAAAGATGGATCGAAAAGCCAGAGGCTCCCGTATTCACATTTGGTCTCGGGTACCGGATGTGCGCGGGTCACCTCCTGGCCTCGAGAGAACTCTACCTGGTCTTTATGCGACTGCTGAGCAGCTTTCGCCTGGAGCCCCACGGGCCGGTCGACACGAACCCGAGGACGGGAATGAAGAACCCGCGGGACCTGATCATGGCGCCGGAGAGATATGAGGTCTTTTGTGTCCCGAGGAGTGAGGGCCGGCTTCGTCAGGCTTTGGCGGATCACAAGGTTGACGAGATATGTCCTGCGGTAGACATTTCGTTTTAGATACACTTCTTCCCGCAAGAAATTTGTTTCGAGGATGAAGAGATACTGCTATTGACATTATCACACACCACTAGGCTGTGAACTACTCGTTTCCTGCCAAATTGTCATGTATACGTGTATGCTCCTTCGAAAAAACTCAACAACCGCTAATAATGGGGTCAACTGAATCGGAAGGCTAATGTAGCTGTATCATCGATCCGAGCTGGATTTCGGACGTGAAAGTGTACATGCACTGTAGGCAGAATCAGATAAAATTTGCGTTGCTTGGTGGTAGCATGGGTGAATATCTCTGCCACTTTGCAACAATAAAGACAATAAAATTTGCCTTGAGCAGAACATTATTAAAAGTGAGCGAGTATACTCTGTACAACATGCCCCGCTATTCGCCATCTTCGTTGTTGTGGGGAAATCTACAGAAGGTCCCACCCCTTTGCGACCCCTTTTTTAGTTGAGAAAAAGCAAGCGCGGATCCCTACGATTTGCTAACGTTTCAGCGGCAAGTCCCGGTCGTCCAGTACCGAAGCGACACCTTGCATTTGACGCGGATAAACATCAATCACAGGCGAGAGAAAAAAAAGTTGGAGTGCTCCTAGAAAAAGGATCGTTCTCCTTGTACATACCGCAAATCCTAACAAGACTTCACCTCTTGTTCGCAACAGCTGTACATGGTCAGCGAACGAACCACGCCACCATGAGGATTTCCACCCTCTCCGTTGGGCTTCTTGCCCTGCTGACGCCTCTGGTGTCGGCTTGGTCCAAAGAAGGTATGTAGGCCACGCTGCTCGATCCCTTCATATGCCGAGCAGAGGCATTCGCATCTTGGACTGCAAGACTGACTGAATTGCGACGGCAGACCACGAAATCTTCCGCCTCCGCGACGAGATCATGACCCACGAGGGCCACAATGTGACCTTCTACGACTTTGTCGGCGTCACGCCCTCTGCCTCGCAGGATGAGATCAAGCGCGCCTACCGCAAGAAGTCCAAGACTCTCCACCCCGACAAGGTCAAGGCGCAGCTCAATGCCCGCAAGTCCAAGAGCAAGTCGAAGTCCGGTACTACTGTCACGAAGGCCCCTACCCAGTCGGAGATCAAGGCTGCCATCAAGGATGCCGGCGAGCGGCAGACACGCCTCGGTGTCATCGCCAACATCCTGACCGGCCCCGAGCGCGCCCGATACGACCACTTCATCTCCAACGGCTTTCCTACTTGGAAGGGCACCGGTTACTACTACAGTCGCTACCGCCCCGGCCTGGGCACGGTGCTCCTCGGCGTCTTTCTCGTGGGTGGCGGTGGCTTCCACTACGTCGCCCTGTACATGGGCTGGAAGCGCCAGCGCGAGTTCATTGAGCGATACATCAAGTTTGCCCGCCACGCCGCCTGGGGCGAGAACCTCGGCATCCCTGGTGTAGAGGCCGGTGCTCCTGCGCAGGCCCCCGCCCCCGAACCGGCCGCCGATGACGAGCAGGGCCCTATGCTGCCGACGAACCGCAAGCAGAGACGTGAACAAGAGCGCATGGCCAAGAAGGAGAACGCCAAGGAAGGCAAGCGCTCTGGCCGTGCCCGAAGTGTCAAGAATGCCAGCAGCGGAAGCGCCACCCCAGTTCCCCAGACGCAACCGAGCAACGGCTCGGGACCTACGGGCGCCAAGAAGCGTGTTGTGGCAGAGAATGGCAAGATCCTCGTCGTGGACTCCCTCGGTGACGTGTACCTGGAGCAGGAGGACGAGGACGGTAATGTCCAGGAATTCCTGCTTGACGTAAGTTTGCTATGGAGACAGTGTTTGCTACCGGGAGAAATGCTAACGACCGTCGACAGCCGAACGAAGTGCCCATCCCTACCATCCGCGACACTGCTGTCGTCCGACTGCCTATCTGGGCGTTCCGTCGCATTTTTGGCAAGAAGGATGCCGAGGAGAACGTTTCCGAGGAGCAAGAGGCAGTCGAGGAACTGGTTGACGATGACTCTGATATCCCGCAGCGAACCCCCAGCAGCACCGACTCCGACTTCGAGCTGCTTGACGCTTCACAGAGCATTCAAGATTTGGCCAAGGCCAGTGGAAGCAAGGCCCAATCCGGTGGCAAGGCCAAGAAGAGAAACAACAAGAAGCGGTAGTTGTGTGAAGCATCTTGGGCCATCTTGAGGCGCTGGTAGTTTGGTCAACTGGCCATGGTACAAAATGATCAGATTGTGCGCAGAATAAGTTATCCTGCTGTATACCTAGCTATAAACAAAAGTGTATTGACAGCCGAACCCGTACAAAGAAGGTATTTGGCTGTTGCAAGCCAAGAGTCATAACTTGAAAAGGCGCTACCTAGATTAGATTAATATCGTGGCTTTGTGACTTGCCTGCATGATCTACTTTTACTTGTGATCCTTCTAGTCTGTTCTAGAAAAGGAGATTACAATCCTAAGAATTCGCAACTTTCACAAGTGCGCCTCCCGAAATATACGATCTAGGTAGGTACGAACTTGTATGATCTTGTTGCTTTCGGTCCTGCTGGAAACCTTTTCGATACGATCGACTCTGCGAAACTCAGTATTCAATATTCGAGTCACCATCTTTGTTCCTTGAGCAGAATCCAAGGCATGATCAGACCCAGCGGTATTGGCTTGAAACTCGTCAAGTGTTGGGCCGCTCTACAGGCAAGACAGGTCACAGTGCATTGTAAGGGATCCCTAAGCAGTATAGTGGAAGCTTTGGGCGTCAACGTGAGCTGCATTCCGACCCAGCGGAACCTTTTAGTGGGCATGATGTAGCGCTAAGGCGCCCGGGGTCTGCCTGGCAATTGCCTGGAGATTTACCCCTCCATCTTTCCCCAAGGTTTCTCTCAGCGTACGGGACCTACGTTATTGCATGCTACAGGTGACTGCAGGCAGCAAAGGTAAAAGTATCATGGCAGGGCAGGTACAATTCAGCAAAAGAGAGGACGTGACGTGAAATTCGCATTGTCGTCATCCAAATCCCATGTACTGCTCATACTGCTTTCTGTACCCCGTTCATTTTAAACACATGATCTCCCAGCGCTTCATCTTGATCATTCACGACTCTTGACTTTCTTCTGACTTTCTCTCTCTCTCCCTCTCCAATTTCCCACTTTTCGCTACGACTACGAGCTAATAACACGAACAATAGCTCTTCTGCCTAGGAAGATCTCTTTGTCCTGATCGTCGCTCTTCAGGCAATCAAGGCCATCCATTTCCGTCCTTGGAATACCCAAGCCAAAAACCAAACCCCCCCTTCCCGGACACTTCTCGGGGTCTAGCCAGCACCTAAACCCACACTATTCAAAACGTATACCTTGTTCCACCGCTTCTTGCCTCGACCACGACCCCCTTGGGTACCTTACAGACAAGGACGTCTTGTCCCTTTTGCCATATATCCTCGACGTGCCTCTCGCCCCAGCTTCCCAAACGTCTCCGGTGCTTGCTTCTTACAATACATAGCATAGTCAATATAAGACAAAATTGATACAGCTGTTTGCTCTTGCAAAAAAAGACTCCAGACCCCCGATCATCCAACCACAGTCTCTCAACCCCCACACTACGCATCTCTGACAAGACTCCTTACCCGAACGCAGCTTTTGTTACAGCAGCAAAACACAAACGAATTTCAGATATTCTCGAGGACAGAAAACTCGATCTATCACTTCCTACGTTTTTCGAGCAGCTCGACCGGTCCAGTTTGCTAAAAGTAAGTAGGTCTTTGGCCGAGCTACTGTGAGCAAGTCTAATTAAACTACGACTTGTTTAGATGGCTATGAATGACCAGTACAACATGTCTCACGACGAGCTTGCTGCCATGTTTTCTCGCAACATGACGCTCCAACAGATCCAACAGCAACAACCGCAGCCAATCGAGCATGAGCAGCCTATCCAGTCCATGGAAATCAAGCCAGAGCCGGAGTCCGAGCCCATCGTCTATGCGTCGGTGCACTACACCCACTCGGCACACATTGTTCAGGCACAGGAACCCGAGGTCGAGCGCGAGCGGCCCTCCTCCGAGCCACCCCAGTCCCGACAGGCCTCTGCTGAGGATATCCTTAGACATTATGGCGTCGACCCCACCATGCTATCAGCAGCCCAGACGGACCTGTTCAGGACGGCCGAGGACTCTCAGAAGGAGAGACTGATTGAGCTTTGGCGAATTTGCCCACATACAAATGCTCAGGAGAACCCAGCTAGCACAAACGTCCAGCAGGAGGAGATGCTCGCTCAAATGCGCTACGAGAGAAAGATTCAAGAGGAAGCAGATCAGAATCTCATGAGCATGGATGGAACTCCTCTGACGCCAGTGCAGACTGGACAGGGCGAATGGACTGGAACCATTTCTTCCATCGAACCCTACATGATGTCTGGCTACGAAGAACTGGCCAGACGTGAGTATGAGGAAAACGCCAGACGTCAGTACGAAGAGGCCCTGAGAAGTCCTAAGAATGTCTACTCACACTTTGGATCTGCTGTTGGAGGTCCTACATACCGCTCGGCCACGGATCCCGTCTACAACAGAAACGAAGAACAGGAACGTCAAATACAAGCAATGGCGGATCGGTACGGAGCCTACCAAATGGGTGGGCACATGGACTTTTAGGCGCTCGTGTCAAGGAGGCATCGATCGCGATCGGAAAGCGAGTGGTCAATGATGACTTGGGGGATCTTTGCATTTACGTTGCTTGCACGAGACGGGTTTCGTGCCTTCATCATACCAATACCAGCAAAATAGCGGCATAGGGAAATTTGGCAGGTTTAAGCCTCAGTGTCATGGCATGGCTTGGAGTTGACGGTGTCTTTCATAGGATTCTTTTACCATACATTGAACCCCACTCGACCCAATGATCCATTATGCCCCATGACTTGATATTGCTCTTGCTAACAGCTCAGTATTCCTAGATGACTTCAGCTTGGTTCTTGTTTTTCTTCTAGGTACGTCCTCACCGCCCATGTCTGAACCTCTGGCCTCACTCGCTCCAATACTTGTTCAAGCCCGAGCACATTTCAGAGTGTCTCGGAACTATCCCAGATGATGATAATGCACATGGTTCGACATGTGCAAATTCCAGCCTGACAGACCAAGATATATGATATGGCAGACACACGGTACTTCAATCAGAACTGCCACCATCCACAGTGAGGCCCACAAACACGACCAGAACCGCTGCATACGCTGCAGTACTCGCCATAACATCCATTGGCTTCGTTAGAAATAGAGCCATCAGTATACCAAATATAAAAATGCACACCGTAGTCGCAACAAGGGCGGTGTATAGTGTGTTGTGAAGAACCATTAACCACATTGGCCCAACCAGGAAGACACCGCCGAGTATGGCGAGAAGCATGCGCTCCAAAAAGTCCTTCCAAAAAACTGCGACGGAGTTTCTATCACGAGTTCCTCCAAGTGACGCCGGGACTACAGATGAGTCTTCCCACTTGCCAGTTGACTTGACTCGAAATAGGGCATCTTCATCACTGTCTAAGCCTTGCATAGCAACACCCAACATACAGCGATCAATATAGCGCTCGCCAGTAATGAGAAATGGATCATTAGACTGCCAGAGAAATTTTCCCATGAAGTCATGGTCTTGTACGGCTTGAACTGGACGCTGTTAGCATAGTCAAATTAATCGAGTTTGGCTTGTATGAAATGATATATGCTCCTTTACCCAAAAGGCACACTCACCGTATTTCCGCAAATCGTCAGCCCAGCCCGCTGGCTCAGAAGACCCATAGCGAAGGTCGACAGCGTGCTGCAATAGTCTATGCTGCAACTTCCGCAAATGAAGGCGCTGTAGTTCCGAAATGTGGACTCGGAAGGTGTGTTCATTCTTCTCGTCCGGATTCTCGACTCTTACTATCAGATTGCGTCTGTGGTGACTCTTGATCCAGGAGTCGTCTTCGAAATCAAGCGCATCGACGCCGACTTCGAGATCAGGTTTCCTCAGGCCATGGCGTAGAATTTGACGATACATGAGTGTTGGGTAGACGATTTTTCTCAGAGGCAATAATTAGGACAAAGATAAAATATTGCGTGAAACTTTTGTGGACAATGGCAAGGACAGGCCTGCCTACAAAGAAATACACCTGAATTCACATAACGGTCATCCTCTATTCTGATTTGATGAAGATTACATCATGTTGCTTGCTCTTTGGCCTGTAGCCTCAATATCTGATTGGAATCCGGGCTCCGACCACGGGAGGCTGTGCTACATCTAGTAGTTTCCATTGCCCAAATCACATTCTGACATGCATGAACTCGCGAAAAGGGCACGCCCGCTACGTCACTCAGGATCAAGCATAAGTATATATTACCATCAAGTCGTGGTGATCTTGTGGAAACTCTGCCTGTATTCTTTCACAACTTCAATCTTGGTTTAATTACACTGCGAAGCTTCGAGTCGCAATGTCACTGCGGGTGACGGCCTCGGTGAGCGACACGCAACTCACCCTCGAATTCTCTCATGGAAAGACCACCAAGAATTATTATGCGTATCTCTTGAAGCTGGAGTCTCTGGGGAAGTCTCCCCCAGGAGATTGCCCGGTGACAATGGACACACTCCCCGGGCTAGCAACACATTTGCCACAAGATCACCAGTGGAACTTCACGTCAGCACCTTCGGAAAACAAGGTCCTTATGCAACTTCCGGAATCCATACAATTTGGAAATAAAACTCCTTACGATGTCGAACTTATCTTTTCCGAGCCCGGCCAAGCAAAATTCTGGAGGGAGAATATGTTGCTGTGGATGTCGAAGTCGTCGGACCTCCGCTGCACTCTTTCACCAGCATTGACAATTAAGGATATTGATATAAAGATAGGCCAGCTGGAAGGAAAGGAATTAATTACAACCATAAATGCGAGCTCTATTCACTTACAGGGCGCATTTGTCGACCGTTTCAAATTATCTTCTGGCAAATGAGAAAGACTGTGGACAAGGACAGCAGTGTAGATGCAACATGGGATAGTGAAAATAACGAAAAAGAAGCAAGATTTTGTTACTGCGATGGGATTGTGCGGGGTATCCCAAGTGCTGTAATTTGGTCTTTACTTTATATCGTCATGAAGCAAAACGACTTTGAAGCTGTCAAGTGATCCACTAGCATCAGGTAGGTGAGAACCCACCGTACCAAGAGCCAATGCCACAAGCCATTTAGAGACAGCCGCCTGTCGTCCCTTATTCTCTGGGGCTATTCAACCGGCTACGCTGTTACTGAGGATAGTCTTCCTACAAGTAATCAATGAAATTCAGACACGAAACACCGTATTTGATGTCAGGAACGGTCTCGGTAATGTTGAAAATGATAATGATCTCCATCCGTGAACGTGAACTTCAAGTAATGCGGCCTCGGGCATCATCTCAGCCCCCAATTCTCGCCGGGACCCCAGAGCGTGCGCTCCAGTGTGTCCCGGGACGGGTGGAACCAGACGCCGGCGTCGCCGGGGTCGTCCTCGTCGCGGAACGCCAGCCCGTAGCCCGACTCGCGGAGCACGCGGCGGGCCTCGCCGCACGTCCGGGCGAGCGCGGGCGCCCCCAGGTCCTTGCGGTTCAACGGCGCCAGCTTGAACCCCGGGAACGCGTAGACGAGCACGACGATGGTGCGCGGCGCGGGGAGGGCGAGTTGCCAGATGGCGATGCGGAGCTCGGGCGGCAGGTCTGGGAAGCGCGGGAAGCTGGGTGGGTCTGATGAGGCTTGAGTCATCTTTTTCTTATACGATCGTGCTTTGTGGCGTTATGAATAGTACAGTAATTTGGCCTGGTGATATAGGTCTTATCCGTGATTGTGGTGTTATGATATTTTGTGGTTTTATGGTTGTCCGTGTAGAGTCCGAGGTTCTGAGGGGTGGCCGTGATGACGGTGGGTAGTTGGACTATATTGTCGGACTTGGGCGCCGGACTTAAGCTGCCTTTATACTAGGCCAGTAAATTCACCAAGTCATAGTCATATTTTCGGTTGTACTTGCAGTGTAATACCCAACGATCGAAACATATATAGATCAGACTCCAATTTTCTTATGAGGATGATTGGGTATCCTCGAACTCTGTATGCATGGCATCACGGTCATTTGGTAACTGGATGATTGTACGCCTCACGCCATGAGTTCTCACTATCGTTATAATTATTGGCTTCATGGTATCATATTAATGTCCTCTTGACTATTTGAAGATATTTTAAAAAGGAAGAAGAAAAGAAAAATAAGAGTTCCTGCTCATCATGAGGCACTGCCGCCACAATTTTTTCGATAAGTCTGATGCCTGTTCAGTATATGCCCAGCTATGAAGAAATAGGGACTTGAAACGCCGCCACATTCTTTCCCCTAACCGCGATGCTCGCCGCCCCTTGCCCCGGCGAGTTGACCTGGACCTCGAGCGTCTCCCCGGGCCACAATGTCACGTAGTTGTCCGTCCAGGTCATGGGCAGCACGTCGCCGCCGGCGCCGTCGACCAGGTTCAGGCTGACGAAGAAGGCCGGGACGTGGGAAAGATTCTCGAGGACCACGGCGGCGCCATCTCCCGCTGCGCACCCTGTTACTGATACAGTAATATTTGCGGGCTGCAGTGCGTCGAGGGCCGTGTAGTTTGCATAGTCGGTGACGGGGGTGTGGTACCACGTCGAGTTGTCCCAGGCCAGGGCGTCGACGGTCGGCGCGAGCCAGTACACGTTCCGGCTGATCACGGCGGTTTCGTCGTCCTTGAGGACCAGCCGGAGGAACACGACAGTGGTGTTGGAGGTCATGGCCGGGATCACGAGCACGCTCTTGCTCGTGTACGGCTGCGTCGCCATGGTCAGGGTTGTGCTGTACACCGAGTTTCCGTTGAGGTCGATGGCGTCGACGGCCACGGACCGCGAGCCCCGGCGGTCTATCGAGTGGTTGATCAGGTACACGGAGCTCTCGACGTAGTCGTATGCAATGTGCTCCAGCCTGCTTCCCATCTTTGCGCCAAAGTACGAGCCCGCCGGGTGGAGGTAGTAGTCAAAAAGGTTCCAGTGGAGAGACGGCCAGGCGTTGTTCACCATCCAGTAGATCATCCCCGTGGCCGGCCTCTCGGCATCTCGGTACGCCGAATATCCCTCGAACTGGGCTCTCGTCGCCTCGTAATCCATCATTTGTGCCTTGAGGAGGTAGTCGTCCAAGCATGTCGGCGCGCCCAGACGAGCCCATAGCGCGTCGTTGTAAATCTGACGGTTGGAGAATGAAGACACGTTGGTCGACATGTGGAACAAGGCCTTGTCGGGTTGCTGCCATAGGTCGTCCAGGTCTGTTTCGGTCAAGAATTTCTTCAGACTGCCGAGCTCCGGCGTGCCCACGCCCGCACCGAGCTCGGAACCGAACCCAAAGGCAGCCCCAAGATGGTCTTCCGTGTCACTCACATCGTACCAGTAATTCGGAGGCACCCAGTCATACGGACCGGCCATCTTCATTCCGGACGAGCCCAGCTGTTCCGGAAAGCCTCGCAGCGAGGCGGAGGCAATAATCGGGTTCTGCCAGTCAAAGTCCTCGAACGCCTGGAGGTAGATGGCCGTGGCCTTGTCATCTGGCCAGTAGTCGCTGCCGATCAGGTACCCGAGAACGCTCGGGTGGCTCTGCAGCATGGCGACCTCGTGCCTCATGCTCGCGTTGGCGGTGCTGTAGTCGTCGTCGGACCACTCGTCCTTGACCGCGAGGTCCTCGTTGTACGACCACGCCTCCCACTTGTCGCAGCACTCCCAGCCGGGGAGGACCATCAGGCCCATGCGGTCCGCAATGTCGTAGAGCTCCGGGTGCTCGTTCTTACCCTCGAGGCGGACCGTGTTGAGCCCGAGGTCGAGCATGTACCCGGCCTGCGTGGTGAACTTGGCGCTGTCCCACCGCAGGAACATGTCGGACGAGTAGCCGCCGCCGAGGACCTGGAAGGAGTTTCCGTTGATGCTGAACGACGTGTCGTTGAACTGGTTCAGGCTCGATATCACTTTGCGGATGCCAAAGTTCTTCTCGACGGCGTCCGACGTCGCATTGTCCACACACAGCGACAGCTTTGCGGAATACAATGGTTGCTCTCCCCATGCCTTGGGCCACCATATGGCTGGCTCCGGAATGGTGTGTGTCAGGTTGATGTCCATGGAAGATAGAGGTCCGACAGTGTAGGAAAATGACTGAGTTTGCAATACTGCGTCCGTGTCGTTTGCGAGAATTGTGCTTTCTACCTGGAAAGTGACCTCGGAATTCTCGAGGTTCTGCACGGTTGACAAAAGCGTAACAGAAGCAGGATTATCGCCCGCCGGCAACTTGAAATCGGTGGTGACCCTAAGAGGCGACAAAGTCACGGGCCCAGTCTGCTTGATGAAAACATCGCGCCACACTCCGGTGCCATTGTCGGGAGGACTGGGGTTCCAGTCCACGAAGCCCAGGGCAAAGTCGTAGTTGTAGTCGGTAGGATAGACCTGTATGGCAAGAGCATTATTCTGCGCCACATAGCTGGTAATGTCGTAAGTATGACCAGCGTACGATCCGACTTGAGCAGAGCTGTTTGCGATCTGTTGGCCGTTGACGTACACATCGGCCTTGGAGGTGATGCCGTTGTTCTCGAGAAAGTAGTGCTGCCTCTGGCCGGCAGACGGATTTGCTGCGAACTGATACCGGTATACCCAAGGCACCGAAAACTGACTCTCGTCGACGCTGTTGAGATTTTCGGAGAAGAACAAGTCGGCGTCTTGGTATACTCCAGCACCGATCAGGCATCCCATCAGAGTGCATCTTGATGCATCGATATGGTACCAAGACGAGACGTCGATGCCTGGGACTGACAGCGCAGCGATATCTTGGCCCGTCTTTGCAGACGACTGTATGTCCCAGGATGAAATAAGCTTGGGCTGGGCCGGCGTTGGCGTGTTTGTATCCCGTTGGCCCAGTGCTACTGTGCTGCCGAGCACCTGCTGCAGGCCAGCCAGCAGCATGATCGCCAGTACCGCAAACCCGTGCATCCCGGCGGTGTTCTTTCTCATGGCGGTGCTTGGTTCTTGACAGATGAAGATGCTGTTGATCTTGCCATGACAACAGAACGAGGTGCCATCACGGAGAAGAAAAAGCAAACACGGCAAAATGTGGCTTTCCCCGCAAATACGATGTTCTCGGTCAGTTAATTTGGGTACTTCGTGTTGCATCGGCAGATTGCAGGATACCAAAGTCGGCCATTATACTTGGCGCTGTGCTACTACGTTGCACCGCGTATAGTGGTTTTCTGGCCGGTGCGCCTCACTTGAGGCCGCGACCTGAACAGTTGGTTCGTCGCACCTCTTCGCTAGCACCACCACGTCATTTCCGGAAGGCTCAGCGACATCTGTGCGCTTCCTACACTTCGCAGATAAAATGCAAAGTTCAACTACGAAAATAAGCTTGAATTTTATTTAATAAATCCATGTCAAGAACTTGCTATTGCACAGATGTAAGTCAAAGTCCATGTTTCTCAGATCGTGAATGCCGTTATACGGAGTGTTGCCAGAAGCTGTCCCTAGTTGCGCCTTATGAAACCGCCGTCTTAAAATGTCAAGTAACCATCATCAACATCAAGCACGTCGGTCTGTATGACATCGCGGCCCGATAGATAGGTAATAGCCTGTCCGGTTACTGTTTTCTCTATGCTCATCGCCATGGGCCGTGTTGAAGTGCATGTAAAGTCGACTGGTTTATTGAATATATACATTCCTAATGTTGATCAAATACCAAGTCACATCTTCACGTCCTTGAAGCCAATCCAGCTGCCCGTCATCTGCAGGTTGGAGTAAGCCAATCTCTAGTCCACCCGGCGAAGATTTATGGCGTTCTTCCGAGCCACTGTATACCAGCCAGGACATCATTCTCGGCAATTTTGTAGCCCCCATCACCAGTCAGCGTCTTGGCTACTAGACATCGTCATCGGAGCAGATTTCCAAACCGTCTATATCCAAGTCGTAGTGAACCTGCGATGCACGCCGGGATGTCTTCAGGGCTTTTGCTTGCAGTGCTTGAGCTCGTCGTTCGAGAGAAATAAGCAGGCTGGTCATGAACGACAGTGCTGGACGTTCACACGTTATGATGGGATTGGCAAGACGAAATGCGCCGAAACTCTGAGGTTTCGGTGTCTCTAGGGGTTGGAGTTCGTCTGACAGGGCGTGTTCCACAGAATCAGCGATTTCCTCACTGAATTTGATGCCACGGCCTTGGTAATGCGCGCCCAGAAAAGCAGCAGTGACGACCAAAAAGATATCCGGACTCTGGTCTTCGTCGCCTTGAAAAAGCTTGCCAACCTTCTTTGCTGCCGGGAGGGCGTCTTCATCCCTAGTTTTTTCGTAGTGTGTGGATAAGCCATGTCCGGCGTACCCATGTGCGGCGAAGAGGCTATGAAATCCGATCTTGGTGATTTCTCCGACATGTACACAGCGGAAAGCAACTCCTTTGATGGGACCATAAGCCAGCCATTCATCATCGTACGAAGCAGAAGTCAGACGTGCTTTGCGCAGATCCACTGAGTGGTGCACCTCGACATGACCTTCCATGAGTCGACTGTCGAGTATCGCAATGTGGGAGGTTGGGGTGTTCCGGGCAAACAAAATAGCCGTTGGCAGATGAGCGGACCACGAACTAAACTGACTTTGAATATCGAGGGATTCAAGCAGATGTGCATTTATCATCGTGGAGAGCGCGGGTATCGTATACATGTTGTTCGGTTGCAGACCTCCGAGGAAGCCGTGCGGTACTATTCCTTCTTTGCTGTTGAGTCGAGGATCGAAGCCACCACCAGAACTCGCGTTGAACCCACGGAAGAAGAATCGAGGCAAACTACTTTGACGAGCTATAGATACGAGCAAACTCATGTTAATTCTGACGACCTTCTGACAAGTAAAATGACTTACAGTCGAGATAGTTCTTCGATTCCTGCAGGCTTGGGTTTAACGGAACCGGCGGGGACTCGGGTGGTTTGGGTGCCTTGAACTTCTTGATCGGTGGTGCAGAGTCTCCTTTTGAGGCAACCTTTGACGTGCTGGATACCGGTACGTGCTTCTTCGGGTAAACCTGCAGTTTCTTCGCCTTTTCCTGCACCAATTTATTCGCCTTTATCATTTCAGCCTCCATTTTCATCATTTTCTTCTGGTGAGGTGTCAGGTCGGCTGCGGCATATCCAAGATGATGCCAAGACGAAGGGGCTGTCGTCTTTTTGGTGGCCGACTTGCCATGAAAGTCACAGACACAGCGCCGGATCACACGTGAAAGTCGAAGCTGAAGCCATTTTCTTCTTGCCCTTATTACACATGGTCAGTACACAATAAAGAAGGCCAGCCAATACAAACAATGATATATTGGGGGCGGGGGGTGATGAGTTCCATGACACGGATCTCAAAATAGAAGAACAAGAGAAAACAGGAATGATGTAGCAATACTATGCGTTCTTACCTTATATGCAGACATGATCTTGAGTCTGCCGTGTTTCGGTTGTCGTATGGATGATGTCTTTCGCTGGCTGGGTGTGATAATGTTTTGTTTCTAAATGAAAGACTTCGCAGGATCTTGAGCACCTTATAACTATTGATTTGTCCATCGACTCAAAATATCTGCTTCAATTTCAGGCTTCCCTTTGAAAAGGGTTTGTATGACCGAGGCAGACCTTTGAGATCGATCATGGTCGCAGTCTCTGCCAGAATGGCCTCGAGATCTTGAGTTCGAGTCTGAAACCGCTCTCACTGGCTAGAATAAGACACTCTGCGCTATGGACCCTAACGGCTCAATTGTTTTTCTATTTCTACGAGCATCTATAGATAATCTTCCATCTTTCATTATCTATTGAGAGATTCCGCAAGAGTAACATAACCTAAGGCTTTCACAAGACCCAGGAAAGGAGAAACGCTCGAAGTATTCGAAGAAAAGACAAAGGACTTTCACTGAGGGCGGATAGAGCCGAATCAATCATGAGCACTCTAATTTGATTTACGGTCGTGTCCTAAAAGTCATTCACTGTTACTCTTGCCCAAACAAAGGACTAGAAATACATCTGACCTGAGTCCCGCGGTTCACAGTCTTATCAATAGATCAGACCAGTGTTGTTTCGAAAGCACAGCGTGGTTTTCTCTGTAGCCCACCGGGTTTGCCTTTATGACAGCATTTAAATATTATCTATATGATAAAAGAGAACACACGTTAACGGGCTCATCAAACATGGGACAGAAGTCCCACTATACGATCACAGACGTTTTGATATGTTTAGTATTTCTATAAGCGGGCACTTGTTGCTCGAATTTGAGAGCCAGATTAGATTGTTCCCTCCATATATCAAATCAGTACTCTGATGCTCGGTTGACAAGTAACTTTTCTGTGAAGGCGAGACCAGAACTTATGCCAGTGAAATTGCGCGATGAAATTGATTGAATCAGTCCCAGGATTGGACGTAGGTGCGACGCATATTAACATGACTTGCCGGATAATTCTCAAGGTTTAATACTCTGCGGCAGGTATTTCATGGAGGGGACGCTTTGTCCTAGGCTCCTACATTTCTATCCCACTTGCTAGTATCATATCCAATAAACAATGGATGCCTCATCAAATGTGGTGATGCAAGGCTTATTATGTCGTCTCAATTTGAACAAGCTTCGGTTGGACTCTTCCGTCGGTTGATACCGACGCGTAATCACTGTCATCTTAGGATTCTCAACACTCAATAGTGCGCCTTGCTGGTTTCTAAATATGGGAAAGGTCTAATTAGAATAGGCGCCTTGCAATTGGTCAAGTTCCTGTAGTAGAACAATTCAAAGGGATTCAGTAGCCATAGATATTCCCATGCTCAACGTGTACCTATCAACGTTGAGATATGTGGTGTCCCGGTCATATCCCTGTATATTCTAGAAGGATTGCTGTCAGCATAAGGCTGTGGGGACATGTCATATAGCCCGACTTATCGCTGACCAAGAAACTCGCAGATCATACTCTGTTGTGGCGTCAAGGATCCCCGAAGCGAACGTGGTCCATCAGGCGGTGTGGCTGACGGTGTTTGGGGTAGTCTTACGACTTGATCATTACTCGAGTATCATTGCCGCCAGAAACTTCAAATTCAAATAACATTACTCTCCGATACTGCCACTACTTACAAGTACACATGTTGAATTGATTCGCTTATTTCCTCAATCGTGTACAGCATGTATTGAAAAACACTACTACCGTCCCACAGTAAGATATGGGTGGAGTTGTAGCAGACATGTTGTCTGGTCCAGTCGCATGGTAGACGATTTCACATTAGGTGAACCCACCACGCTAGAAAAGAACATATTATACCCGGGCCCAAACTCCCTAGAGTCCCTAAAACAAGCTCAAGAAGGCTCGTCATCAGCATCATCCGTCGTCAACAACATGACCGGGACGCTGTTCGACACAGAGTCGCCATCCGTATTCCACACAAGGTTCCAGTATCCGTCCGACGTGTTCTGCGCCCAGAACTGGGAGAGCAGCGAGTCTCCAGAATGAAACATGACGTCGTGCCCGTACAAGACAAAGCCCAGCGTCTCGGAGCCCGCGGGACTTCTGCCGTTGACCGTGAAGCCGCTCTGGGCGAAACCGGCGTCGGGGAGGATGTAGAAGCTAGCGGTGTCTTGTGTCACGTTGGATGCATTTCGGGGTGCGTCAAAGGAGACGTTCCATGCGAGAGCTCCTACAGAGTCCATGGTCCCTAGGATTGCGGGGATGATATTAGTATTGGCATTTACATCAGTGTGCATTTACTCTTTATGAGCCGGGCGCACTTACATGTGACGGTGGACAGCTCAGTGTTGTTCTTCTCAGGATCGGCAACGACAGCAAGACCTGTACACTATCAGCCACGTCTTCCATTTATTATACTTTCCAGTCGCAGTGAGCCTCCTCACCGTCTGCGTCGGCATAGACGGGGAAACCAGTAATGTTCATGCCATAGGCATATACTGTCTTTCCAGTCTGTATGGAACGTTTCTCATGTGGTGCTGCGGCCACGCTGGCGACCAGCATGGGAAGCAGATATAAAATGCTGTTCAGCAGCATTTTCGTCCGATGTTTGGAAAATGACAGAAAGAGCGAGCAAGAGCAACTCGAAGCGATGGCCGCACAACTGTGCAGGTAGAAGTAGAGGATCAACACAATACCAATATATCACTTTTGACTTATACACTGAAGATTTACCCTATGCCATCGGGAATATAATACATGATATCCTGCAAGCAACACGCTGCCTCGGAGTTCACCCTTGGGGCATCTGCCGCTGTGAGCATCCTCTATGTCGGACAACATGTTATCTTGCGCGTCCATTTCGATAGAAAAGTGGAGAGAAGTATATAGACGCCGATCCTGCTCGCACGGGTGTCGGCCGTGGGCAGGGACCGCTGTCGCGATATGGAGTCACTGCGGGTCCGGAACATTGTAACAGGCAAGGCTCATAGGTCTCTCGTATCATACATGCACACAGTTTGGGGTCGGCGCCCCTGGCATCGTGCAGGAGCTTACGCAGCCTCGTGAGATCAGGCGCCTGTCAATTAGCCCTCGAAGCTTTGCCCAGACTCCGTCCTCGACCTCTATTGATCACCCACGGCATCCAATAAACGCTTTGAGATATCAGCCCTCTGCTTCGGGTCACAAGGCCGAACAAGTACGCTCATGCCCAGGAACATCATGGATATATTCCTAGGGCGCATAAGTCTATTCGCCGGCAGGCCGATCAGAGTGGAAATGACGCAACTTTTCGGTTATTTTTACTGCTATTGTCCAGGAACAAAGCAATAGACGGCGTTCCGCCACATCCCGTCGACAGAAACGGCCCCGGTTCTCTGCAGCCCTCGATCAATACTAGTATACTATACTCTATTTGCCTACCCGGAATCTAAGTCTAATCCAACTCTAAGTCGACCGTGCGCGTGTTTCGCGGACAATGAAAATGGTTGGGATTGGCGTTGAATGATCGAGTATACCGTCCGAACAATAGACGGTCGGGGATTGGCAAAAACACCGCGCAGCCATTGAAGACTAGCAAAGGTACTAAGGACACAGAGATATTGTGCTGCCTGCCGGGTTTTCCGGGCTTCTAGTTGCCATTGTCAGCACCGTATTCCTTAGTGCGAAGTGTAGAATGGTCATTGTACGCGGATACAGCGGTTGTGTATCACCTAGGTCTGCGTCGCTCTGCATCAAGGCAGAAAAAGAAAATCCTACAATTCTTCACCGCAATAGTCCGGATCTTCTAAAGTTTCTGTAAGACTAGTCGTTCGATTGTGCTTACAACAACGTGGCTCTGCAGTTGACAGCATGCTGTACACTGGTAACCGATATGAGGCTGAAGACCCCTGGCTTGATTAAATCCCCGGTAGGTAAGCTGAAGACATCCTCTGGTTTGCCAGCAGCCAGTCAGTCCAAGATCCCAGCAGGATTGAGCCGTATGACTGCTTTTGGAAGCATGTATGATGTGTATGTAATGCAGGCCGGTGGAGAAACGCTCCGTGATCAAAGTCCGCTCCTATCAGATAATCGACGACCGACCTAGAATCCATACACATTCGAATGTCTTTGCCTATCTCGGTTTTGTCGGCTGTCAAGCACGGGTCTAAATCATCCTGGCTCGTATCCGAGGGCTTCTGATCCTAAAATAAAATCCGCATCTAACTTGTACCTACCTAGCACTAAACCGACGATCCACCACGATTTTCGTTATGCTTAGTTGCCAATCCCTGCATACCAACGCTATCCACGCTGGTAGGGCTTGGCGAGGCCTGATCGCACTGATTCTATGACAGGAAGGGATCTGTATTCCTGGAGTGATGAGAGCTGCTTGTTGCTCCTGCTCCTGCTGCAGTATGTATCAAGCACATGAACTAATGCAAACACAAGGATATTCACGACTGCAAACTCCAGGATATCGACTACGCGTCCATCAGCCGATAGTTTGCTTCAGGTGAATATGCTGAAATCGATACATGTAGTAAGAGAGATTACATGAGCGTTATACGGCCGCATACGCACACGCGTCTTACACAATACATCTGCACGAAAGACAGAAAATCGTCTGCGGCTCCTGAGCACTTGCAGCCTGTCGGTAAATAATGCATACCGAACGAGACGAGCAGCTCCGGCTCCGACGTCGAGAGGACCCATCGTACGCTTAGATCGCGTGGTTCAAAGGTAAGCACCAAGCGGCAGCTGACCGTTCACCTTGCAGATGTTCTATTCAGGATTTTCGATAGTCGGTCGCTATCCACGTGTCCAGCCCAGTTCGTTTCTGGGGATAAACGCCCGCGCTTATCGGAAGCATGGTGCACTCGGATCAGCTTGCAGTTCGTACCTATTATCTCCTGTCCAAAATAGCCGTTGCCCACATACACGAAGAGTGGCTTGTTCGCGAGGCGCGGAGATCGTCGGCTCGGATCCGCAACGGCGTTGACTATAATGCCGTTGCCCTATGATACTCTTGACACTTCTATATATCTCATGGACGTCTGATTTGCCTCTATAAGTCTTGCACATCCTGACCATCCATATTACGAATATTTCAAATGTTTCTCTGTTAGATCTAATTTCGGGATTCATCGTCACTCGCTCTGGGATCTTCTTGCCATGTTCTTCAAGTCCTTCTTTTGCTCGCTGCTCCTGGCCTCGGGAGTAGCAGCCGCACCAAAGGTGTCCACGCCCTCTCTGTCCAAGAGATGTACAAACAGCGCGGACGATCGTACCTGCTGGGGCGACTATGATATCTCTACAAACTACTATGAAGAGGTCCCCGACACGGGTGTGACCCGAGAGTACTGGTGGGATATCGTCAACACTACCGCTGCTCCTGATGGCGTCGAGCGGTTCGTCTTGGCCATCAATGGCAGTATACCCGGGCCTACCATTATTGCGGACTGGGGTGACACTGTTGGTAAGGATGACGATGTCTCGTTTCTTTACAAGCTCTTAAAAGCTAATTTTTGTATAGTTGTGCACCTGACCAATTCCATGGAAAACAACGGAACAAGTATTCACTTTCACGGAATCAGACAGAACTTTACGATCCAGAATGATGGTGTCTCGAGTGTAACGCAATGTCCTGTTCCGCCAGGAGGCACCTATACATACACATGGAGGGCCACGCAGTACGGCTCGAGTTGGTAGTAAGTGATTATTGGATGGCTATAGTCCGCCTGGTCAAACACAAGGCCTGGCATAGTCTCATGATCCCAGGGCCGTAAATCTAACAATCTCTTATAGTCACTCGCACTTTGCCGTACAAGCCTGGGATGGCATCTTCGGCGGCATCCTCATCAACGGCCCCGCCACGGCCAACTACGACGAGGACCTGGGCAACCTGTTCCTCAACGACTGGTACCACCTGGACGCGGCGACCATGGCCATCCGGGCCGAGCACGGCCCGCCCAAGCTGAACAACGGCCTAATAAACGGGACCAACGTGTACGACGACGGCGGGTCGCGGTTCGAGACGACCTTCGAGGCCGGCAAGCGGTACCGCCTGCGCCTCGTCAACGCCGCCGCCGACACCGTCTTCCGCTTCGCCATCGACAACCACACGCTCGAGGTCATCGCCGCCGACTTTGTCCCCATCGTGCCGTACACGACCGACGTGCTGGCCATCACCATGGGCCAGCGGTACGACGTCATCGTGACGGCCGACGCGGACGTCGACGGCGTGAGCGACTTTTGGATGCGCGCCGTCATCCAGGACACGTGCAGCAACAACGAGAACTCGGACAACGTGCGGGGCATCGTGCGGTACGACAGCTCGTCCACCTCGGACCCGACGACGACCGCGTGGCCGGCCGCCAACGTCAACGGCACGTGCTACGACGAGGACGCGTCGGACCTGGTGCCGTACCTCGCCATCAACCCGTCCGACGCCGACGTGACGGACGACTTTGACGTGCAGGTCGTCAGCGCCGGCAGCAACACGTTCCTGTGGAAGATGGGCTCGCACACCTTTATCAACCTGTGGGAGTACCCGTCGCTGCAGCAGCTCAGCGAGGGCAACGACTCGTGGACCGAGCAGCAGCAGGTCTACGAGGTGCCCGACGCCGACCAGTGGGTCTACTTTATCATCCAGGAGCCCTCGAGCGGTGTTCCGCACCCGATGCACCTGCGTAAGTTGGGGAAGATTTTCTGATGATATTGTGCCTGTTCACTAACTATAATTATGAACAGACGGTCATGACTTTTGGGTGCTGGGCCAGGGTACCGGAACCTACGACTCCTCCACCGTCAGCTTGAACATGGTCAACCCTCCGAGGAGAGATGTGGTTCAGCTTCCCGGCAACGGATACGTCGTGATTGCGTTCAAGAGTGACAACCCAGGAGTAAGTTCTTCGAGAAATGCAGGGAAACTTCACAGGGAGTGTGCTAATTATATGAACCTAGATCTGGACCGTACATTGCCATATCGCTTGGCATCTGGCAGAAGGTCTCGCCATCCAGATCCTGGAGCGCGAGTCCGAAATTGCCGCTCTTATCGACCAGGATCAGCTGGACTCGACGTGTGCCGCCTGGGACGCCTACGTGTCAGCGGACGATATCGTTCAAACTGATTCAGGGATATGAGGACTGCGAAGTAATGATGTCGACGCGCCAAATGAACATAGAGAAGAAAGACGCCGGTGGCAAAGGCCATGTATATAATTGTAATGTTTTTTTTCTTGTTTTTGTCTGTTTTCGATAAGCGCGAGCGAGATTCCCGGGTGTTCGGATGAGTTATGAATAATACAAACCCAATATTGGAGTGATCATATATGAATCTAGTCAAATCTGCAGTCGCGTCTATGTATTTTCGCTCTTAGTTTCTTTGTCTGTGCTTGTATGAGCACGTTGGTGTATTCCAACACTTCGGCGCAGAAAGAAGTCTTCTACACACATCTGCTTGTCCTGTACAGGAAGAAATCGCCGCGTCCGCCCCCAAAACCTTTCCGACACTCCAAACTGAGCCCTCAAAATACACCGGGCACGAACCGCGCCGTCTTGGCGTGCCACCTCTCCCACTCGGCGCCAAAGTGCGCCCGGAGCATCCTCTCCTCCTGGCGGACGCGCGCCCACACCACGAACAGCAACAACCCCAGGCCGACGACGACGGCGGGCGGCGAGCCCACGAGGGGCCGCAGGGCGCGGTGCCAGGCCGGCGGCAGCCAGCAGCAGGCGACGCCGTCGGCGCGGGCCAGCAGGCACAGGTTGCACACGACCAGGACGACGACGCCCGTGTAGCTCGGGTGCTGCAGGTGCGCGTGGATGCCCGTCGTCGTCAGCCGGTCCGGCCGCGCCAGGGCGAACGTGAAGTTGCGGCCCAGCGACGCGTACGAGATCAGGCGCAGCGGGATGCCCACGCACAGGATCAGGAGCAGCGGTATCGCCGTCGCCGGCGACCACGTGATGAGGTCCCGGTTGAGGCCGTTGGCGTCTCCGTAGCCCACGAGGGCCGGCGGCAGGTCCGGGTAGTAGAATGCCAGGAGCAGCGCGTGGGCCGCCAGGATGCTCATGGGGCCGATGGTGAACTTGTTCGTGTGCCTCTTGGTGAGGTTCAGAGTGCTAAGGAGATCATTTGATGGCGAATCGGACTCCGGACCTCCTTGGGGGTTGGGATTAGGAGGCGAACAGGCGATGTAGGTGCCGACCGTCGAGACGAGTATCGTCAGGGACAGCAATACTTGAGAGAATGACATTGTAATGAACGTGGCTGGCCCGATCCCGATGTGTGTGGAAGAGAGTTTTACAACAAGCCGAAAATCAAACGAGGATGAAGAAAGTCAATCGTTGAGTGGCAAAGTATATCTATAGATTTTATGCTACTGGTCTGTGCACAATACGCTATTCGGCCACCGATCTGTATAGTCGCACGCTAATCTCGACATCTAGGCCTTTTCGGGGATTGATCTAACACCAAGAAGCTGGTCAACGGACCAGATCTTGACCTTGACTGGGCACACGGTACTCAGACGGGCTTGCTTGGATTTTCTACTGTGCATGATACCATAGATTATCTGTATTTGGAAGGACAACATTTGTCAACGTATGAAACAGTACATGGGGTCACAAAGTCAGGACACAAGTAAGGTGATGATGATTCTATATGATATATCCAATAACAATAACTCCAATAACGCCAGCTGGATACCCATAGGTACCTACTCATAGGTCATGTTATGCTCAGTTTGGTGTGATGATAAGCCTCTTCCTCACTTCTTCCAACTCCCTCTTCCGAGCCTCCACAATGGGTTTTGGATCAGCAATCTTCAACCACTCGCCGTTGAAGGCATTGACCAGCCAATTCACCAATTCTGTTGCATTGTCAGTGTATGTATTTCCACAAGAATAGCCCGGAAGACTTACTGTCATATACAATCTTGTTCGCGTTGTGAAAGTAAATACCGTGATCGCTGTCTGGGAACATGTGCAGATCATAGTTCTCTACTCCACCAAGGTCTAGCTTGTCGAGCAGCGTGAGAGTATTTTGCATGTGTACATTGTCGTCGGCAACACCATGCATGATCAAGAACCGAACGTTGCCAGAGAGGGCGGTGACATTGCTGATGGCGGTATCATCATACCCAGCAGCGTTCTCCTGAGGCGTCAGCATATATCTCTCGGTGTAGATGCTGTCGTAAAACCTCCAGTCCGTCACGGGCGCAACTGCCATGCCGTACTTGAATGTCTGGCCAGCATCCTGCTCGAGAGTCTTGAGCGTGTTGAAACCGCCGTACGACCAGCCCCATATGGCGACACGGTTGGCATCGATATATGGCTTAGCGGCCCAGATCTTTCCGGCAGCAATCTGGTCGTGCGACTCCCAGCGACCAAGATTCTTGCGAACCACGACGCGAGCCTCTCGTCCAATGAAGCCAGTACCCCGGCCATCAACGGTGACGACGACATAACCAAGCGCAGCTGCGATATAAGATTGGAAATCGATCTTGAATGCTTTCGATACCGATTGGGATCCAGGGCCCTGGTATTGCTGAAATAGAATTGGGTATCTCTTGTTCGGGTTGAAGTGAGGCGGGCGTCGCTCCATATAGTTGAAATCGAACCCGTCGATGTGGATAGTACCGTATTCTAGAAGAGGCATTTCGTACTTTTGGGCCTTGGAAGCTAGATCCTTGTTCTCTTCGATGAGGTGGCTGTATGAAACGTCGTTGCCAGGAGTGCTGAGCACCTTTTGCCAGGGAATACTGGGTCCTTGGTAGGAAAGTAGAACATAGCCGGCATTGCTGGAGAATGAAGCTGAATAGTAGCCCTCCTTTGAAGTGTCAGTGATTGGCTTGATATCCTTTCCGTCGAGCTTCACGCTGTATATGTGTCGTTGAATAGAAGATTCCTTTGTGGCGCGGAAGTACACCAAATTGTTCTTGAGATCGACTGCTTGCGGGCCGCCGTCGACTTCCCACTTGCCGGACGTGAGCATCACCGGGTCAGGATTATCCAGGGGTGTAAAGTAGGCTAGATGATCGCCGTTTCCGTAGACAACAGTGTCAATGTATCCGTCGTCAGGTCGGCCATTGCTGGGGTCGGCCGGGATGTAGCGAGTATCTTGGGAGATCTCAAACCAACCGCCATCAATCTGGCCAACATCATCCGTTCGAACAGTCTTTCCGGTTCGTGCGATGACATCCACGAGGACTACGCGCATAATATCACTGACGCGGTTTGTCTCCTTGACAAGTACCTTGTCTCCAGCCCACACGACTTCCGTGATCAAAAGATCGTCCGCAGCGAAACCTCCTGCGATGTCCACAGCGAACATGTCGCCGCGGCTCATATCGTAGAAAAGAAGATCGACAAAGGGGTTGGGAGATCCGGCCTTGGGATACTTGATCTGCCGCACCTCTGGGTAAGACTCCTCGCCCGGCGGTGATTCTGTGCCACTGGGGCGCTCAATGAAGTACTGAACGGGGTATTCCGGGACGAGAGTCTCGTTGGTGCGCAAAAACGTCAGGTATGCGCCATCCTCTGACCACCAAGTGGCGCTGTTACCACCGAAGACTTCCTCTTCGTAGACCCAGTCGGGAATTCCGTAAAAGAACTCGGGACCGCCATCCTTTGTGACCTGCACAACATTGGAGCCCTCGATCCTGCGAACGTACAAGTTGTTGTCGCTTGTATAGGCCACAGCATTACTCTGCGGACTCCATTGTGCCAGCTGCACCCTGAGATCCGGGCTGCGAGGGTCCAGAGGCTCGGCCTTTTGGGAAGCCACATCGAAAATCCAGTAAACAGCAGTAAAGGAATGCCTCCAGTTCTTCTTCACGTCTGTGGCAATCAGGACCTTCTTCAAGTTGGGGCTCGGCCAGACCTTTTGTGGACTGATTTGTCGGTTCTTGTAGTCGAACCAGCCGTTCTGCATGAGAGTCTGCTTGGCAAGAACCTGTCCGTCAGAGGCGGCATGTTCGGCATTGAGGCTGCGGACATCCTCAACCACCAAATAGTCCTTTCCCGTGGCACCCTGTTCAAGCAAGAGTCCATCCTCGCCATTGGCACCTTCGATCCAGCTGATTCCGTGGCTCTGGGGCGAAAAGTATCCGGACTGGACCAGGTCGAGGCTAATCTTCTTACCAGATCCCCGAGAGGTAGTAGCCGAGGGATCATGCTCTTTTTCTGAAGAATGCTGGTATGATTTCGAGGATATAAAAGCAAAGAGGCCAATGCCCCATACTGCGGCAAATACAACAGCTAGTCCAATCAATATCCGCTTCAGTTTCTTGTCCATCGATTGTCCTTTGCCGTTGAACTTGGCCGCCCCAGGCAGAAAGGCGCCTGTCTCGTCATCGTCGCCGTGGCCAAGAGGATCGTCATCGTGGAAGTCGGAGAGGTTCTGCTCAGCGGCGAGCTTCTCTCGCTCGTTGATCTGGTCGAAGACGAAGCTGGTAGTCGAGACGGAGGACAAAGAGTCGCGCGGCGACTTTGGTGATTGCGCTTCGGTAGTCGGTTAGTGAGGAAGGAAGCGGATGCTACAGCTGCAGGGGAGACGTACCCATCCCGGCTCAAGAAACAACTCTTCTCTCCTCCAGAGCAAGACGGAGCAAAGGTCCGAGGATCAATAAAAGACTACCGGGCAGGTATCTTGAGGTGTGCTCACTGCATCGAGAGAAGCTGATGGGTGTGATGGAAGATGATAAGCATTCGATAAGGACAGCTTCCTGATGCAGCTTGCGTAACAGGTTGTTGATTGGGGTCGTTGTGGCGCCCGCTTACTGTCCCGAGCTACGATACAGCACTACCTGTAGGTATACCCTGTACGTAATGTGACCTGGGGTCTCGTGCACCCCAAGAGGGGCGGGTTTCCACCGGAGAGAGCTGTTGTGGCGGTGCTAATGGGAAAGCTAGCAGGTCCCTACAGCGCCGTAACGCAGGTACTACTTGACATGGACAGCGGACTCAACTGCCGTCTAAAAGGTTAAAATGGAAATCACTTTCGCTTCATTCAACGTCTTCCCATTCATGCCTCTTCTCCTTTCTTCCAGCATATTGTCAACCACCGTGAACGAAATCCAGCTATGATGTACTCGGCATATTTTCCCCATGCTACAGTCAGCTGATCTACCGCGTAGCCGGGCTGCATATATTCGTTTATTACGAGAATGGCACGGCCCAGAGGTGGCGGCACTCTGGATGCCAAGCTTTCAGCCGAGATGCACCTCGGGCGATCTTCCGATGCCCATTCTGTATTGCTCTGTTATTATACAGCTTCCGAAGATCGAATGCTCTGTTTTTACTCCGCACCGATCACTCCTCGCAAAGTCGAGAGCTGACTCGACAGCTCAAAGTCCCTGGAAATTAAAGTTACAGTAGACTACTGCAACCGGTGGTCGGGGACTCAGGGCCAACGACACCGCCAACGTATATCTGATGCCGCTAAGGATGGGACGCGGTGCCATGACAACCTTCACCTGAAATCAGACGAGGAGAAACTGCGCGCCGTTCAAGGCCCGTTCACTTGGCATTTCCAAAAATCGATACGCAAGAGCCTCAAGCTAGGCTGAGTCTATCAGGCCCCTTTCGCAAGACCTGAGAGCCGTACCCGTGCCATCGAGCCCTTGACGGAGGGGGCCATTCGGCTGATCTCCATACTTGCTTCTTATGCACGTTGGAGGCGTGTGCTGCCGCTACGAAGCTAGTCTATCCCGCCATCCCATCACCGTACGGCGTACGCACACCAGCATGTTGGGCCTCTTCCATGGATCGTTGAACGCTGCTCGCACATTGGTCGCCGTCACCCCTCCCTGTAGACACGTCGGGAGGTTTCTGCATGTCGATGACCATGTTGCCTTTTCCGATAGTATTGGCCTTGGCGGTCCGGCTGTCTAGATTATTCTACGTTGCACGAACGTCCAACCATCTCGTATTACCGATTTGATGAAACAGCCTATTATTCTTGGAGTTTCTTTACCCGCAATTCACGAGGACCGCATCATGACTGATATATATACTCTGGGCATCTGCCACCATTCGAGGTTTGCTCAGCTTGGTATCTCAAGTCTACTTGTTTTAGTTGTCCGTGTCTTGTGGCTACAGACTTATGTTGTATCTCGAGTCAACCTCGATCTCCTCCACAACCATGAGATCTCAGCTCTTGGCTAGTCTGGCAGCTGGGCTCTTTGCTGTGAGGACAGCTGCCCAATGCAGTTCGGATCTTTCCATTGATGATTTCTCTCAATGGGTGAATAACACCAATAGCCTGGGCCAGAGGACCAGCGGTATGAAAGGCCACATTGGAACATGACAAGTGGAGTGTTACTGACTTATTTCTAAGACGATGGCACTATGATCACGATTTCGAGCGAAGTGGGATCTGTGATAGTCACTCCGAAAGATGACAATTCCTATCTCTACGAGAACATCCCTTGCCAGGCAGCTACAACCAATGGATATAATGCCATCTCTTTTGATGTCCTGGGCCCTGCTGGAGGTGAAATCAATCTGGAAATCCAGACTTCAGCCAACTGCTCAGACTCTGCATACACGAGTTACTACTACACCATTACAAATCTCACCGGTGCTGACCAGACAGTTGTCATCCCCTTGCAATCGTTTGAGGGCGCAAATCTGAATGCTATCAGAGGATTTGTCTGGTATGGCTTCTCTTCGACCAACACCACATGGGAGCTTGGCACCATTGAGCTCATATGCGACTACGAGCCCGTCACTTCGACCCCTGGTATGTAGAGAAACTCCAGCGATTCGTTCATGAGCATGTGACTAACAAAACAACCAGTGCCTTCATCGACGACTGAAACAACGTCGTCGACAACCCCAGTGTCGTCGCCAACAGCCTCAGAGTCCTCACCGACAACTCCAGTGTCATCGTCAGCAACTTCAGAGTCCTCACTGACGACTTCAGTATCCCCGTCAACCTCGTTGGAGGGGAGGGATGACGTGTCTACTGCTAGCGTTGCGGCCCCGACGACCTCTGCTGCGGCGGCTCCAACAGGGACATGTAGTAATCTGCTAGTTGACGACTGGGAGTCGCAGTCGCGGCTGACGTTCCTCTACTACAATGCCATGCTGGAACCTTCCAGCGACGATGGGACCATGAAGTCGATCATTGTCAGTACCGACAACCACGTCACCATTACTCCCAACAGCACGGACTCGTACTTTTTCAGCATTGCCAGCTGCGTCAATGCTCAAAACGTGTATGGAGGTATTTCCCTCCCAATTACTGCTCCAAAAGGCACGACTCTAGGTATCCAGCTGGGATCGCCAGACACCTGTGGCAACGACACGGACTCGGCTAGTATCTACGTGGAGAGCACCGACCTTGGTTGGGCTTTTGATGGAACCGAGAAGCTCTACAGCATTCCGTTCGCCAAGTTTAAAGGCCTCGACACCACCAAGGTGCAAACCATACTCTTTGCTGGACTCAGCAATGCCGTAACTTTTGGACCGATGGCGTTCTACTGTGGTGACACGCCGAGCAGTTACGTCCTTCCGGCGACAACAGCTCCTGTCCTTCCTACTGCAACAGTCCCTGCCCCCGCGGGTACCGCATCAGCTCTGGTGATAGACAACTTCAAGTCGGAAGACTCGAATGCCATGGGCTTCTGGCATGGATGTGACGAGGGCATGTCTTTGACCTGGAGCGGAAAGTCACTGACCATCAAGTCGGATGATGCCGACTACGCCTTCTACAGTCAACTCTCGGAGACCTGCGGCGATTACACCAGCTATAGTGGCTCCTACTTGCACATTGCATACAGCGGAAGCAACAAGTTCTCTGTTGCACTTCAACAACACAATGCGCAATGCAACGAGTCCATTGCCCCATACCCCGAGACTTGGGATTCTCTAGAGGCTGCCCGTTATGCATCTGCGAGCGACATTTATATCCCAATGTCTCATTTTAACGTCAACCAGTCCCGAGCTATCGGAATTGCTCTTCTGGGATTCTACTCGACCGACTCTACTGTTTTGACTAATATGGAGATTGTACCGTCCATACCAGCAGACTTTACGATTCCCTCCAAGCTGCCCAGCGGAAACTACATCTTTGCTTGCACTCGACCCAACTCTTTTGCTTTTGCCATTGATGACGGAGATCCGAAGTTTGCCCAGCAGGTCATGCAGATCGTCAAAGAGGAGGAGATCAAAGTGACCTTCTTCACCGTCGGCGCCCCTCTGGACGACAGCAGCACCAACCTGACCAACGTCTACAGAGAAATGATGGCCGCCGGTCACCAGATCGCCCTCCACTCGTTCACGCACCCAAAGATGGAAGGTCTGCCGACCATCGAGGCGATCGACTGGGAGTACAACAACGACTTTGCCGCCGTGGAGGAAGCCTTTGACGGCCTGCACACGCCGTACTTCCGGCCGCCTTTCGGCACCGAGGGGGCGCGCATGCGGCAGCGCCTCGCCACGGCCCTCGGCACCGAGACCCCTTATATCGTCGGCTGGAGCGTCGACGTCGAGGACTGGCTGTGGGCCGAGACCGCCACGCCCGAGAAGCAGCTCGACGCGTTCAAGCGGGACCTCGCCAAGGGCGGCAACCTCGTTGTCATGCACTACCTGTACGCAAGCACCGTGGGGTATCTGCAGGAGTTCATCCAGCTCGCCAAGGCTACGGGCAAGCAGCTGATGCGCGTGGATCAGTGTATGGAGGTGAGTCTATTTTGAAAAGTCCCCGTCCTTCTACTTTACTGTGTCCTTTACTAACTGAAACCAGGACCCGAACGCTCCGCCGTTGTAATGACATTATCCGGCAGTCGTATTACGGCTTTAAAAACCAAAAGTATTCAAAATAGTTTCTAATGTACATATTCAAAATACAGTCTCGTGTTCCGCCTTTCTTGAGTCACACACCACTTTATATTTGACCCAACATTGAGATCTTCAGAAGTCATACGTGTCGCACATTGAACACAGTCAAACTTCTAGGCATTCATTATGTTCCGTGCTTACGCGAATGGCCTCTGCAGATGGCAATTTCAGGAATGCAATGTCTATTGGCTTCTCTCGACTGATTCGTACAAGTACCATACTACTCTACAGCCAACACCTCAAGTCCGCCCTTCGCTCACCAGTGCCTCTTGGTAAGCCCCCTGACGTTTCGGACCCGCGAGGTCGTGTTGCTCGCGCCGAATGTGCTGCCAATCTCGCCCCACTTGAGGTTGCTAAAGGTGACCTCGGGCTCGGGCTCGACGGCGAGGATGTTCTCGGGCAGGTCGTCGGCGTCGGTGCAGGGGCCGGCGCCCTGCGACGCGCCGTCGAGCCAGACCATGCTGCCGTCGGTCGACCACCAGATGCTAAAGGCCATGACCATGCCGCGGGCCATGGCGTCGCCCATGGCCGCGAGGGCGCCGAGCCGGTCAAAGGCCGTGGCGCCGCTCGCCGTGCAGTAGTCGGCCGTGATGCCGTCGACGGCGGGCAGGCCCTCCTTGTCGACGGTCTCGGCCCGGACGACGACGCCGCCCTGCACGTACAGCCGGTTGATGGCGGACAGCTGGCCGGTGGCCTCGTCGACGGGGAACTGCGTCACCACGGTGAAGGGCCGGGTGGTGTCGACGTCGAAGCTGCCGCCCTCGCCGTAGTAGTCGGCCTGGTCGAGGCGGTACGTGTTCCAGCCGCAGCCGTTCTTGTCGCACACGCCGTCCGCGGCGCACTCGGCCCCCGAGCACAGGTAGACGCCCGACTCGTTGCACGGGTGCGGCGCGATCTGCGTCGCCCGGGCGTTGGCCTCCCAGATGTCCATCTCGTTGCAGCAGGCGCCGGCTCCGTCGAGGTTGGCCTATCGGGGGTTCGTGAGCATGATATTACTCTTTGGAATATGCGGATCACTTACAACACCGTTGATGAAGGGCGTGGTGTAGCACTGGGCATCACAGTAGCCAGTACCACGGGCAGCGCCGCCCTGGTTCAACTCGCTGAGACCGCCGTCCGCCTCCATCTCGGACAGGTACAGGGCGCTGTTCATGCCGCAGGGGAGCTTGGTGGCGTCAATGTCGAAGGAGAACTCGCCGCCGGTGAACTGGGTCATCTCGTACTTAGCCTCGGTCTCGTCGAGCAGGTAGATGCGGGGGGAGACGGAGGCGTTGTTGACGATCATCTGCATGCGCAGCGAGGCGCCGTCCGTCGTCACGCCCACGCTGGCGTAGTCGGTCTGGGCCTCCTGGACGCAGTTGGCGGCGCAGGCCTCCTCGGTCGGGCACGCCGTCGCGTTGGGCGCGCTTCCCCAGTCGCCGCAGCCCACGGTGCTGTTGACCTGGTGCACCCAGTGGGCGAGCGAGTCGAGCACGACGTAGTTGGTCGACTCGGTGCAGCCGCCGGCGACGGTGCAGCGGTAGGTGGTCAGCTGCGGGTGGACTTCAGTGCCGAGCTGTGTCTGCGCGCTGGCAAGACCCAGGAGGGCGAGACCGACAGGGACGAAGAGAGCCATTGTGACGGGCGTTCCGGATCCTGTAGAGGTGATCTTGGTGTCGATTGGAGGCTATATCGACATCTGAACTGGCCCTCTGAGAGCCCGCCAGCCAGGCTTTATACTTGTTGGCCCACTCCATGGCTCATGGCTTGTATGACCGACACATGTTCATTGCCTCCGCTGACTGATCTTTCTTGGGGAGGCATCCAGGAAGCAAATTCCATCTGAATCTCCACACCCAAAGGTCGTATTGCCATTTGTGATGGGTGGAAGTTCATCTGCCGCCGCTAATTCGGACAGGAGGGATCAACGGCCCTGCGACTCCGGCAGGAACCGCAATTTATCCCAGACGGCCCAGGCCGTTGGCATCCGGGGTCGCGCACCATGTTCCCCAATAGAAACATGGCATCATGGTTCCGCCGCATCCAGATCTGTAATTACCGTCAGTGTGGAGAAAGGGGAAAGTTTCGCCGCATCATTTGAGAAATCATGCTTATTCGTCCCTGGCCATGGTCGCTTGTGTCCCTATAGACGCCCTCGGCCAATCATGCGCCGCTCCCATGGGCGTCCGAACCGATATCCGAGATCTTCAGGAAATGAAATGTACCTGACACAGGAAGAACAGGACAGACTTGTAGGCTTGGCCGACAATAAGCTTCAAAAGATGTTTATTTCTGTCAACTTAATAAGCGAGCTCGTTTCCATCCGTGGCTTCCGAATCGTAGATTCAAACACGTGCAGTGAATGACTTGTCCTAAGAATCAAGATTGTGCTCATGGTCAGGCACGAATGAATCCGTTAGGCCCGGACCTCGAATCTGCTCTCGCCATCTTTTACGCTCCGTTCCTCCTTGTCGAGCTGGACGACCTTGGCGTGGGTCGGGCCCTGATCAATGTGCTTGAGGAACTGCTTGATGGCGTCTGGCGACCCTTGTGCCTCGCCCTCGACCTATATCAGAGTGTCAGATGTCAGGCCTGACCACCTTTAGGCGCCTTTCCATGATAAGTATCATACCTTTTCGGTGTCGGTATTCCGCACCCAGCCAGTGACTCCAGCTTCGGTGGCCTTCTTCTGTGTAAAGTAGCGAAAGTTCACACCTGGTTGTGACGTCAGCCGCCAATCATAGATGTTGAGCAGACATTGGCAGCAGCAAGTTGTACAAAATTACCTTGGACAGTGCCATGCACCAAGAAATAGATCTGAAATCCTTGGATTAGTAATTGTATTGAAGTACGCATTAAATTGACTCACTCTTTGAGAAGACATGGTGATTACAATCACGTATGATAGCTCGGTATCGATATACAGGTAATGTTGTAGTATGAATTGGTGGTGTTGAGCTGTGTTAGCTGTTGTAGCAGCGCCGCTTCAGGCCAGACCTACTATAAATCCGGGGTGCGTGGCGCGGTACCTAAGTCTAGCGGGTCCGTGCTAGGTTAGGGAGCTACGCCAGTGACGCCGCGCTGATGAAATCCGTATCGCGCGCAAGACTAACAAACTTCGGGGACAACCTTTCACCTTATCGACCCTGCATATTCTATTCAGCAGCTCTCACACGACCAGTCCCTGCAGCAAGCCACGACTCTCCGCTGCGTGAGAAGAGACCAGTCGTCCAACCCGGCCATGGACTCGGGCGATCCTGCGACGGCGCAGGCGGATGCGTCGGCAGCAGCAGAAGCGCCGGTCGTGTTTCGCGGAAAGAAGCGAAAGTTCTTCAGGCAGAAGCCGGCAGAAGAGGCCCCCGCGACCGAAACAGACGAACCAGCTGCAGCGACAGAAAACGAAGGCACACCGAAGATTGACGCATCCGAACCGGGCGAGGAGGGACTCTCAGTCGCAGAGATCATCCGCCGACGAAATGCACGAAAGCATCGCTTGAAGGGCGTGGGTTTCAGCGCGGACGAAGCCTCGGCAGCGGTTCAAGCAGATGACGAACTCAGCATTATGATACGCGAGGAAGAGCAGAAGGCTATGGAGCTGTCCAACGGCGGTGTCAACAGGCGCTTCACCGCGCAGACTGGTCTGTCCAGCGACCTGGTGAATAAGCATATGTATGTCTTCGAACCTACTTCTAACCTATTTCTATTATACGGCTGCTGATGGAGCAAGGATGGAATTTATAGAATCCGAAATAGCCAAACGAAAGTCGGCCGCCTCGCCAGATCATGGCGCTTCGCCGGCCCCATCATCTGAGGCCGCAGCCGGTGCGATAAACAAGAAACCAGAACATCCAAAGCACGTACCTCTGCAGAGCAAACTGCAGGAGATCGATCTTGGCGACGAGGTACGAAGCAGGAACGAGGCCATGACGGAACGTGCTAGACGCATGCTTCAAGGAGAGGCCGTCGAGGACGAGCAGGCGGCGAGACCCAAGAGGGTTCGCCTAGGGCGCGATGGCAAGCCTTGGAGGCCGCGCAACAGGAGAAACAGCGACGACATCAAGCGCGATCAGCTCGTCGAAGAAATTCTAAAAGAAAGCAGGCGTAAGTCAAACATGAGTATCAAGTATCACTGGTCGGGCGCTGACAATCATACAGTGGATGTATACGAGACCTCGACGCCGCCAGCAGCAGCAACACCTGGCCCAGACGATGATGGCGCTACGGACGACCGCATTGCAGAGGAATTCAAGAGAGAGTTCATGGAAGCAATGGCCGAGAGGCAACAGAAGAGGCGGCCCGCCACTAATGCTACCACCAGCAAGACCGCGAAGAAGGACGAGGATGTTCTCAAGGGCCCCAAGCTTGGTGGCAGTCGCAACTCGAGAGCGGCCATGAGAGACCTGATGTTAAGAAAGGAAAAGGAGGGCAAGAAGTGATAATCCTTGCAACTGCCTGAAACATTGGATCCAGCGGAACTTGAGAAGAAATATTAACATTATTCTATTCTATCCTACGAGCCGTCCTGTCTGCCCTTGACCTTGTAACTTGACACGACCCCTCAGCATCCGAATTTACGTCCCCCGGCGACGGAGTCATACCAGACAAGTCGCCGAAATCAAGGTCTTTGGGATACAGCCGATTCCAGATCTACGCCGCAGGGGTAATCTGGTGAACCCAAGGAACAGCCCCTTGCAGAGTCACTGGATCCGGTCCATACTCCAAGATCGGCGACTTGCTGATGCCCCGGGAAGCCACATAGTTGATGACAATCTTCTGCACAAAGTCGATGCCCATAACACGAGCCATGAGGTAGTGAGGGGCGCTCGACCAGGCGTGCATCCGCGTCGTGTGCTTGGACTGCTTGAAGTGGGATTCTATCTCGCTCTTGCGCGAGGCCTGGTAGCTCGCAAAGACGGACCGGACGGCCTTCATGTCGAGATTGTCAGTGGGAGACGCCTTGAGCGCCTTGTGTATGCCGTTGCACAGCGCCACGATGTCCTGCACGCCGTTGTTGAAGCCCAGGCCGGCGTTGGGCGTGAACTTGTGGCACGCGTCGCCCACGAGCACCACGCGCCCGAGGTACCAGTGCCGCGCGATGCCCTCCTCGAGGTCCGACATGCCCGCCGTCATGGCCTGCGCGTAGCAGTCCTTGACCTTCAGGGCGTCCGTCACGGGGTACTCGGCGAACCGGCCGGCCATGGCGTCGACGTCGGCGCTCGAGTACGACGCCCGCTGCGACGTCCTGGCCGGCAGCCGCTCGTACAGGAACATCCACGACCGCTCCGACCCGTGCAGGTACATGACGGAGCGGTCGCGGTCCTGCGTGTCGAACGCCGCGCCCTCGCCGTTGCCCGCGGGCCGCGGGAAGCTCGCCCACAGTTGACAGTATAGGCAAACTCTTTCATAACGAAACCATTCAGCCTAATTCTGCCAGCTTAAACTTGTGTTTTTCTATCATGAGCGTTGCGAAAATCTTCCCTATTCCACGAGCTACGTCCCTGGCGATTCCAGTCGTCTGGTTCAGATCTTTACTCCATGCTCTGTAGGGTATTCGAAATCAGGCGGACATTGTTCACAACGAGCATATCAATGCCCTCGGCAGCTTGCTTCTGTATTCGTGAATCAATAATCAAGCACGGGTCACTTTCTTCGAGAGACGACATACCTTGGCCAACTCGGCATCATCGTTCAACGACCCATACGATCCGCACACCAGACCGTGGTCGCGCACATGCTTGATGAGCTTTGGCGCCGCGACGAACGCCTCGGCCGCCATCACGATACCCTGGATACCCCACTGGCGCGCGAATCTCATCGCTTGCTGAAGCGAGACCGCACGCAGGTCGCCAGCAGGCCCGCTGGACATGGAGTCGCTGAGGAATGCGACCGGGTATGTCTTTTGCTTCGTGCAGAGCAGAATGCAGACCTCCGGATTGAAGCAGGAGAAAAAGATGGACCTGTCGCCGGCGAGCTCAAATACAGCGTCCAGCGTGATGTCTAGATATTCGTTCATCTCGGTCCAATACGGCTCCATTTCCCAGTAGGGGCATTCCCATAGCATTGGATATTCTGAGGGATTGTCAGCTGGTTGTATTCATTGCGTCGCGAAACTTTACTCACTCAATTCAATGTCAAAATGGACCTGGTTTGGGAACTTTTGGAAGAGCTCTCGTAGTGTGGTGAAAGCATCGTGGATGCATTCACCTCGTATATTTCCCTTGTTGTGGTTCCTGGCATATTCAACGGTATGCTTCATGCGCTCTTCCATGGCCTTTCGAGGTTGATCTGGGTGGGCACACAAGGACCGGGAAGCTCGTCTGGATGGTACGGCAGGACGAGCTCTCTCGTCCCATGGCAGGCGACCTCGTGAGTGGTCCTGGGAGAAGTTGCTTTGCGACTCACTAACAGCCATCCACTGTACAGTATTAGAAAGGGATTTCACGGATAAATATCAATACAAAATGAGTAGTACTTACTTGTTTAAAGGTCATGGTGTGGACAGGGACGTCAAGGCCTGTCTCCGAGACAGACCAGTCATGATAGATGACGGGTACGGAGTCGCGAGTAAGTTGAACATCGAATTCAATCAAGTCAGCTCCCTGATCGAGAGAGCTCTGGAGAGATTGGATGGTATGCTCTCCGAGCTGCATTCGGCCGAGCCCGGCCATGTTCCATCCCAAACCTCGATGTCCCACGACTTGCGTGCGTTCTGTTTGGCACATCGTTTGCGGAGGTCTGACTGAGCCGGGAGCCTTGTATGGTAGGCATAGAATATGAGTGAATGTGATCGTTCCGGCGTACTCGCCCTCGGGCGAAGTCAAAGCAGCTGTGCATTCGCGCTTCAAGCTCTGCCGCCCAGGGCGAAACCAACATTTGAGGTGGTGCAGCAAGACAATGCCCGCCGCAAGAAGCCGCTTGTGTATTTTCGTATCATCTGGGTACTCGAAAATCTTGAAACGAAGCTTCATATCCTCGGAATTTGTAGTGGTGAAGCGCCAAGTCGTCTCGGTAATATCACCCACAAATGGAAGACTGAGCAAGTATGGTGCTTCGTGACACTCTGCCGCTGACATCTCCAGAAATGTCCTACCCATGCCAGAACCAGATTCAGTAGAAAAGTCCAGGTCCAGGATGTTGTTGCCGGTAGAGGGGTCGAACGAGCCAAGATTGACATATATTGTGGTACGCCCGTCGAATTCTTCCGGGAAAGGCAATTTTGTGGACGTGATGGTCGGCCGCTGGTTGGAAATCGACTGTGTGGTGTGGTTCTTGGCTGAGATCGGTGCCGGTGCAACGCTCAAATGCAGCGTGGATTTTACGGCATCCAGAGCATTCACTATGGACATGTGCGCTCTGTACGATGCGTGTTCCACAGCTGACCAGCCGCGGCAGTCACGAATTTCTGTGTCTGCTCCTTGTTGGAGCAGAATCTCAACGACTTCTTGATAGCCACGAACAGATGCTACTATCAGAGGTGACCATCCATAAGTGTTCTCCACGCGGTCGATCTGTGAACTCTTCGATACGATGAGCAAAGCGCGAGTCATATCAATATCGCCACGGGCAGCGGCAGCATACAATGGGGTACGACCCTGTCCATCCTGGACAGATGTACCTTTGCGAATCGTCAATAGACATTCTAGAACGTCTAGAGACCTTGTTTGGATGGAAATATGAAGCAAGTCCCCAGCCATTTCTTCAGAAACATCACGACGCACACTTTCCATCGCCAGCATTGACTTGATCACGGATGCATGACCGTTGCTAGCAGCTAGATGAAGTGGTGTCAAGCCCGATACGTCTGGTTGAATGGATATAGATGAATCCACAAACTTGACGATTTGCTGGCATAGTTTATGCCATCCGTACGCTGCAGCGTAATGAAGCGGAGTACGAAGCCTCCAGTCCTTGACAAGCAGCATATGGTGCTGGTAAGGAGACAACTCGCGAAAAATTTCCACAAGCGTTTCTATCGCACTCAACGTGGGCTGGCATCGTGTGGACTGGATTACCAGTTGATGCAGTGCGTCCTGATGTCCGCACGAGTCATCTTCCAATGGCGCGAGGATCTCTTCCAGTAGAGATCTGATGCACATCGTAGCACGGTAGTTGATCGCGACTTGCAGTACCGAGTACAACATGGCCTGATTTTCCAGGTAGGAAACCGGTGAAGCGAGTGCGACCATGAGCGATGCGGGATCATCGTCTCTGATGCAGCGATGGACTACATCGCTGGTGCAACCGAGCGCGACCGGGCTCACGCGCCGCAGCAGCAATGACTGAGTATCGGATGAGACAGTTTGGTCTCCTTGGGCCCGACGCGACAGATCTAGTAGGTCCCTCAAGCATGCGACCGTACCATGCCACGGCGTTGCGATAACAGTTTGGCGGATTTCCGAGCAATGGGCAGATTCTAGGCAGCCAAACTTTGCACGCTTCGCGAGCAACCTCTGCAGGGCGCCATCGTTGAGCTTCGCGAACTCTTCGAGTTGCGAGCAGAATGTCAACGCTTCAGAAAGACATTCGCCAAGATCATGTAGCTCCGTGCTTGCGACTTGGGTGAGCTCGTCGATCTCCGGGGAAATGGTGGGAAGCGAGAACCGCGACAGGATCGCGCCGACCCATTCATTCAAATGATCAGACTGGCCTCGAAGGAAATTATTGACCGTGCTGACCTCGACGGAAAGACATGCCTCAAAATCTGGTTCGGAAAGTAGTCGTCAGTGAGCTCATTGGCTATGGCGAGGTCAACATGATAGCCTTACCGTCCCGGGCAGATTGATGGTAAGAATCGGGATGCTGCTTGACAGTCCGCTTGACCTTGTTGTAGCTGATGTATGCTTCTTTCCACGGAGGATGCTGAAGTAACGGGAAGTCGCATCCGAATTTCATTCTGGTGTTGAGTGTTCCTTGCGACGGTGCTGGAAGAGAAGGTGCCTGCTTCCGAGGGCCGTGGGCAGGGCCAAGATATATTCATATATGTCCGGCAAAATAACCCTTGCGCCGAGCCGAAAACCCTGAAAAAATGAGGTGGCAAACACATAAGCAAGCCACCGGCGTTTGCTTTTCTTGTTTACTCGGTCGCTTGGCTCTCACGGGAGCTTATCTCGTTCATGACTCCTTCCCGCCCGGCGCCAATCACCATCTCGGTCGCACGGACTTAAACTGGAGCAGGCCAGATAGATCTTCGCAGATAAGAACCACGTCAATTTATCTGTGGTAATGGAATACAAGTGACGATGCGTATGTTATTCAAACACATTCATCAGTCGCACATATGGCCATGTTTGATCGTATTGTGCTCATCTGTTTGACTCATCGAAAGATTGGCCAAGCCGAACAGTTGTTATTCGAGACGTCGGTACAGTATCTACCTACTAATACGGTAAGATCTGGTGCAATGCCATAGTGGAAGATCCAGAAAAAAACATCTACCTTTCTAACCTACCTCACATCGGGAACCGTGAACGCGGAGACGCTTCGTCCGAGACTGCGCAGTCTGGAAATATCACGAGAGTATTTGGTAATGGTATGTCAAGGTGCTGCTTGGCGTCTGAAGGGTGGTGACACGAATAGCAGATCGTCTCCTCGAGTGCAATACTCCATTGATGGATTGACTGCCTTCCGCAAGCCCAGTGTCGTCTCTAGAAGGCGATTCGTCCCAGCATAGCCGCGAGATCTGAAGCTTGCCGAGCTTGCATGACGTGTGTCTTTTTTTCCTTTCTTTTTCTGTCAATGTCGATCTCGCGTCCCATCTCTCTGCTGTACGACGTGACAGAGGTAGGTATTCATGCAACGTCGCTGAATCTTGCCGGTCAGAAGTCTCCAAGCAGTCATCCGTACATGAATGTGCCGCATCCCGAGTTGCTGCCTCCGGGTAACGCCTATTTGCTGCATACCTTACCTATCGCGTACTCAGATACAGTCCGAATGCCTGGCAAACAAAGCACCCATCTTTCAAAGCAGACACTGGATCGATTGGTCGCGCAGCTGTTGGTTTGCTGCTGGTGGAACCGGCTCGTCGCAATTCAAATGATGGACTTTTGACGGATTGTTTGCCCTCGTGATGTCGGGGCAGACGCATCAATGCACCATTTAGTGTATTGGACGATGCGCCGATGCCCTGAGCCAGCCACTCCACATGACGAGGTAGTCACAATCTCTTCTTAATTTGATCGTCGGGGCTTTCGAGCAACAATCTGTAGAGCTGGAAAACTCGAGGTTATTGCCAAGATATATAAAATGACTGACGAATTGAGATTGATCCCCTTGTAAGCAGCCTGCCACTGCAAGCGACATTCAGGGTGATGCTGCTAATACCTTAATTCCCATGAAATCATCACGCCTAAAGATTGGTGGGGCTGTCGCAATCGAGAGGGACTCAAGGGATCAATGCAGGCTGCGGTCTAGAACGATTTGCCTCCTTCACCCAAACCGCCCGCTGCACGGATCACGGCGGAGCATTGCCCTAAAATCGTAAAAAGACGGAGGGGCTCCAGTTTATGCTCCAGTTGCTCCAGTGCTCCAGAAGCTCCAGAGCCACCCGAGGACCCCCACTAATCATGTTATATTATGGTGCCTAACCTTAATAGAGTGACTGGAATGCCGCGGCTTGTGGAAGGAAGGTGCGAGGAACCAGAATCAATTCGTGCGACGCTGCCACAATTCGGCTCCGTTCAGAAAAAAAAAAAAAAAAAAAAGGGTCAACCCCCGTACACGGAGACACAGAATTAATCTACACCATGCAATTCCCGAATACAAGGTTGGGGGTCAAGGTGCGAGTGACATCTACTCTATTTGAGCCTCATGACGTCGAATTCCGGCTCAATGGATTTTTATTGTGTTAATAAGCATATCAGAGCCAAGCCGAATACCCATTTTCCCTGGGTTAGGTTCACGAGAAAGACTGGTCGATCAGTTCTCCAGTTTGCATTTCTCATCGAATCGAACCAGAAAGCCAAGCACAAGAGTGTCCCCAGCGCACTGCTACGCTATAGACACGTGTACTATATTGGTAGAAACGCCATGGACGGGCATCTCCGTCTGATTTTCCTTCGACACGGACTCGCGCCTTGGCAACTTGGCGAAACCGACCCCCTTTACCACCACCTTCCACCTGCGAGAGAGGTGCCATCAAATCTCAGAGATCGTCGAGATGTGAATGGATTGTCGGATGGGATGGGATGCATGCGTGCTGGGCAGTCTCCCGCGGGCCCATTGTTTATCAAGGAAAATCGGCATCTCGACTACATGTGACGATCTGAAAAGCATCATCTCTTTCATCACACCAACTCACCTGAATCATACTCGCGACACCGACCATGGTGGAAAAAGAAAAAAAGACAACTGCTCGGAGATATTTCGTGACATCTCGCAACCTCATATTCATGAGCGGCTGTTTCCTCGGCCTGAGATATAGTAGGCACAACTTCGAGGCCGCCGTCGACTGATGCTGCTGCTATTTTCAACATGCCTGCTGTTTCCTGCCGTGACGATCTGCGGCTCTGCGCCCGGTCAATTATCAACGCACGAATTGCAGGACGGCGGTGCCAACCCTCGCACCTCGTTTTTCGTCTCCCAAACACCCCTTCCAACCCAACAATTCCAGCCTGCTGTGGTGACTGGTCGAATGCGATGAGGTTGACGAGAGGTCGCTTCGCTGTTAGACCCACTAAAGGCGTACGCATTCGGTCCCACATCATTCTTGTCGCTGAGCCTCACGATACGCTGCGAACAAGGGATACCCAATGGTCTGTCACCAAAGTCCGCCAAGAGACCGTTTCATGTATTTTTGGTTTCATGTTCGTCCGTCGTCGCTGATAGCATCTGAGCCATCACCCGCCAAAGATTTACGCCATTTGGCCTTCGGTGTCCGTTAGCTCTTCGAGTGGCTCTCTTCCTAGGCCATGGAGGCCATCTTGGGGAGGTCGAGTTTGCAGTTCGGGTCTCAAGGGTGCTCTTAGTCGCACATCTACGACGGGACGCACGCGACAAACCCAGAAAACTCAACCCTATCTCTGGTTTCGATTGATCGGTTGACCCTGGTTCTGTTCTGTCGCTGCGTCGCTTTGATTACGTCTGCCCTTGTCGATGCTCCCGTCTGAACGGGAAGACCCATAGCGCATACGACTTGGCTTAGCCTTCGCGCGCCACGGCCTGCTGCTCCTCGCATCTTCATGCGTCTCGCCCAAGCCGAGTTTGTCTCTTGAGCTGGTCGAGGAGAAGAGCTCGAAACATTGCGTTGCGCCGTGCCATCTGAGACTCCCGCCAGCTTGTGCCATCCAATGATGGCGGTCGTGATCGTTTGGCACGATCCAAGGCGGGTATGCATGTGCGTCACCTACGCCCAGCGACGGGATCTACGAGATCTACGATGTGTATGAACTCTATTCGTGACGGTATGAAAATCATTATTCCACGTACGAGCTGAATTCGACCCAGACATGACATCTCTCGTGGAAAATCTCTTCTGGTCTAGTCACGGCACTTGGCTCGCTACAAGTCTAGTCTCTCGGGAGACTGCCGGCAGTGCATAGATTGCATGCAGACATGCCATCCCAGATTTTTACAGACCATCCCTGGCGAGGAAGACCGAGAATGACATGTGCCCCCGTTTCAGTCAACGACTGTTCATCCACATGCATGGGAGGCTGCGGAAATTTGTGTACGACCGATGAGAGAAGCCTCGTGGGGACGACGAGACGACCGGATCCACTCCCCACCCCGTCCATGCTACCCGACCCTTGCTTTAATCTATATCCATCAGTGTCGGTTTCCACCTCCTATCGTTTGCTAGTCCATGCTGGCGTCTATCTTCGTCTGCGAGAGAAACTTGCAGTAGCCCAGCCCTACACTTATGAGTTCAGGCCAGCGTGTGGTATATGTATACCCATTTCCCTCTGGTCATGATGCCCTCCGGTTATGCCCTTCTTGGCATTCTTACTTTCGATTCTTATTTTCCCTTTGGTGGTATATACTTTTTTACGGGGTTGTGGTTTTTCCTTTCTTCCTGTGCTGGCATATAACAAGTATCGTACATATACTTCTTCTTCTTCTTTCTCCTTCTTATCTCTCTTAGGTCATCAGCTTTAGACTTGTTTTCGGTTTCCTTCAACCATGTCATCCAATCGTCTTTCGGTGCCGCGGGCAACGAATCGCATGACGATATGGCCAACCCAGTACGGCGATGACATTGAGATGAGCGCACCATGGCCGGGCCACTACTCGATTCAGAAGCAGGACAAGAGATGGACCGGCGCCTTCGACACCGAGGCTCGTGCCAACCGCATGAGTTATATGGTTGGCAACTCGCTACTCCCTTCCGCCCCAGCTGAGCCGCACGTCTGGCCAGGTCAGGCCCGTCGCGCTACATGGACCAACAACAAAGACTATCAGGATGACGCTCATCTTTGGGATGGATCATTCGAGGTGGAAAAGAGAGAATCGTGGATCGGCCGTGGCTCGGATCGGTGGTCAGGAGACTTTGAGCTCGAGAAAGAGAAGGCGAGATGGAGGGAGCCTCTTACAAAGGAGCAACTCGACCAGGCCGACTCGGCCCTCGTATCCAAGGACATTCTCGAGTACGACTTTCCAGGTTACGGCACTCCCGAAGACCCCTATCTCGTCAGGTGGATAGAAAACGATCCTGCCAATCCCATGTTGTTCCCAAAGGGCAAGAAGTGGACCAACGCAATGGTTCTCGCGTTTGCTGTTTTCATGGTCTCCATCGCCTCTTCTGGCTTCTCTCAAGGTTCGTCATGACTTCGTTTGTAATGAATATAACATGTACTGACAAATTTTAGGCACAACCGATATCAAGACCGAGTTCAATGTTGGTCAGACCATTGCATTGCTCATGACTTCACTCTTCGTCCTCGGCTTCGCTGTTGGAGCACTTGTACTTTCGCCTCTGAGCGAGGTATACGGACGTCGCGGCCTCTATGTCTGGACATTCGCCTCGTTCGTCGTCACGTCCGGTGTCATTGGGCTTGCTCCCTCTATTTCCTTTGTTCTCGCCTTCCGACTCCTTGGAGGTCTCGCGGGTTCCTTCACTCAAGCGGTTGCGCCCGCTGTCATCGCCGACATGTTCCAAGCCCAAGAGAGAGGATTTGTGCTTAGCATTTTCACGCTGGCTGGCCTGATGGGGCAGATGCTAGGTCCGATCGCCTGTGGTTTCCTCGACGCCGCCTACGGTTGGCGGTCGTTGTCGGTAATGATTGCCAGTGCCTCTTTCCCCGTCTGGGTCATTCTCACCCTCACGTTTCCCGAAACCTATGCACCAGCGCTTCTGAAGCAACGCGCCGCCAAGATGACGGAGATCACTGGCAAGGTTCACGTTGTAGACGGCGTGGACGTCAAGAGCATTGGAACACAACTCCGTGTTGGAGCTCTCCGTCCCTGGGTCATTCTCATCTACGAGCCCATCGTCACTCTTCTCAGTCTGTTCTTGTCTGTCGTTCACGGTACTCTCTTCCTCATGTTCGCCGCCTACCCGATCGTCTACCAGCAAGTCCGCGGCTGGCCTCAGGGTGTCGCATCGCTGCCCTTCCTCGCCATTGCCCTGGGCATCATCATCTCGCTGTTCTATGTCGCTCTGTTTGACCAGAAGCGTTATGGAAAACTGGTCGACAAGTACCAGGGCAAGGTTCCCCCGGAGGCCCGTCTGCCACCCGCCATGTTGGGATCCATTACTCTTCCCATTGGGCTTTTCTGGTTCGCCTGGACCAATGATCCCGACACCTTCTGGCTGATTTCTGTCAGCGCCGGCGTCTTCTTTGGATTCGGCATGGTGCTGCTTTATATGAGTCTTACCAACTACATCGTGGATGCCTACCTTGGATACGCCGCATCGGCACTTGCCGCGAGTACCGTCCTTCGATCCATTGCTGGTGCCGTCTTTCCCCTGTTCACCAGCTCCATGTACGACGCTCTCGGTATGTAATTCTCCTTGACACGAGGCACAATGAATCAAAGCTAATCAGTCTCCAGGTATCCATTGGGCATCTAGTGTCCCTGGTTTCGCTGCGCTCGTCTTCGTACCTTGCTTGGTTATGTTCTACAAGTACGGACACATTATCCGTAGCAAGACAAAGTTCGGACAGGAGGCCGCCAGGCTTGCGGCCATGATGGACGGTGGAAAGTAAGCGATGCTTGTGAAAAAAGAGATGGGACCTTACCGAAGAAAGAAAAACCACGCTTCGACCATCGACCGGATCGAAATGATCCCTTGTATAAGACACATGGGCAAACGTCGGGCAAAGATCCCGACAAGCCTCATTCAGTCTTTACCGGACATTATTATTAGAGCGATAGAAAAAAACAACATAAAATACACTAATGCGGCCACGCTAAAGGGCTATACAAAGTGTAGATATCATTAGCTATAAAATCAATACAAAATCCCGATAGAGGCAAAGTACAGTGTCCATCACAGCTCGCCAGTGCTATCCTCGCCGAGCTGTTGCCATCTTATGAGGAGAGGTCAATTCAGAGCGCGGCAATGGTGGGTTTCTGGTTGTGATTACACTCCTTGCCCTGCAACACCACGTTCCGGGCAGCGACCATATGTAGTCCCACTTTTCCCCGGTTCTCGGTGTCTTTGGTAAGCATGACAGCATCAGTGCCGCTCTGCAGTCACTATACCCACCCAGACACGTTGATTGAATCATTCCTATCTCGTGAGTAGAAAGAAGCCATCCCAACCGTCTCCAACCGCAAATCTCATCTTGGATTCAATACATTGTTGCAGATTGCACGAGGACAATCCAGTGGAACAAAAGACACCATGGCATCGAACAGCTTCTCGCTGGCCAGCAAGGTCAAGGTACGCAATCGTCACAAGAAACGACAGCGCTCAAAACATCTGACTGCCTTCTTAGCTCCCCTCGGGCCACCTGATCCCGCAGATCCAGCTCGGCCTGTACATGATGTCGGGGCGCGAGGTCCTCTCGGCGGTGCCGTGGGCCCTGGCCGCCGGCTACCGCGGCTTCGACAGCGCGCAGATGTACCACAACGAGGCCGAGGCGGGGCGGGCGATCCGCAAGTTCCTGGACGACGGCGGCCTGAATACCCAGGGCCTGAAGCGCGAGGACCTGTTCTACACGTCCAAGCTCGCCAGCAACAGCGAGTCGTACGATGCCGTGCGCAAAAGCATCAGGAAGAGCGTCGACGCCGCCGGGTTGGGGTATATCGACTTGTTCCTGCTGCATTCGCCGTACGGTGGGCCCGAGGCGAGGATTACGAGTTGGAAGGCCGTTGAGGATGCGATTCAGGATGGCGAGGTTAGGAGTGGTGGTGTGAGCAACTTTGGAGTCCGGCACGTGAGTATCATCCATTCCATTCCCCTGCTTGGGCATATGGCAAGCCGAAGATTCGCGTAATCGGTCATAAAATCTCGGTGGGGGCCAAGAGGTAGGACTGATAAGGCTGACGCATCACCGATCTGTGTCGCTATAGATCGAGGAACTTATGGCCTCGGACCCGCGGATCAAACCCTCGGTCAACCAGATTGAGGTTCATCCATTCAATACGCAGGAGGAGATCCGCGAAGTCTGCGCCAAGCACGGAATCGTCGTCGAGGCCTACGGGCCGCTGGCGAGAGCGATGCGCATGAAGAATCCCACGATCCTCGCGTTGGCCAAGCAGTACTCGTGCACTCCTGCTCAACTCATGGTCCGGTACGTTACATTTGAGTTCTCGATAGTTTCAAGAAACAGTCAGCTAATTGCGGGGGGTTCTCGCGAAACAGATGGTCGCTCCAGCATGGCCTCGTCCCGCTTCCCAAGAGCGCCAGAAAGGAGCGTCTGATCGACAATGTCAAGGTCGGTCACTTTGAGATCTCAGATGAGGACATGAAGAAGATGGACGGTTTAGATGAAGACCTCGTCACCGATTGGTAAGTTCTTCAGTCAAAGTGCATTATGACTCGCATGCGCTAATCCAATATAGGGATCCCACAAACGCACCTTGAGCATTACCAGTGGGGGAATGTACGGATATGTAAAGTAATATTACAGATTGATTGTTTAGTTGCCCAGCCTCGGTATGTTCGTAGATGCAGTGAATGGCTGCGGGCTCAATTAGCCCTACAAAATGTCCAATCCGGCACTGCCACGCTTCCCGCTGCGGTGCAGGACAGATGCACCATGCATGAGCAGCGCATGGCTGCGACGCTGAATTCTTCACCGGTGTGAATTCTTTTCCAATTACTCGAGCTTGGGTAGCCCTATGGGTTTACTGGCAGCTCCCGAGATCGAGCTTCCAGTTGGGGGCCATCGAAATAGGTAATCCCGCCGACACCCAGGACCATGGAACGTCCCGAGCCCATCATCATGGTACGGTATCTCACGACTTGGAGGGTCACGGTGGGTAGGCATCCTTGGATGTCTTGACGAAAGTGGACATTTTTTTCGATATGTGATCAATGATTTCTGTCAAATCGTATGGAGCATCAGTGTCACGCCTTTACAGCGTGGCGTCAACGTGGTGCCATGAGTGACGGGATGTGTGACTCGGCTTGCGAATGCATTGTTCCAGTTGGACTCCCGAATAGGCGCCCCCAATATTGCGGCGACTCATTGGTCTTGTGCATTATTTGGACTGCCAATGATCGTCTTGGTCTTTGATCACAATCTTACACGCAGCGCCACCACACACCAAAGCTCTCTGTATTGGTTCCGAAATGGAAGTGACCGGCGTTCTTTCGGAATGCCTTCCAGGCATTGTATGCGCCCCCATTCGTGCGGTCGTGTTGATGCAAGTAAACCCGATCATGGCTCGACATGACTGGTCACCAATGCATAATAGAAGTGCTACCCATTCTGCTTATGTCAATATTTCCTGCTCGAGTCAGCGGACCGAATTTCAGCCGCAGAGGCAGGGTAACTATCGGGCGGCTATTCAATAGACATGGTCAATACGATGGTGGTGGCGGCTCGAAGACGCAGTTGGAAGATCGGGTTCGGAATCAATGCCGTTGCAAGAAATCAGGAGATCAGAATCTTCGATCGACGCGGCATGAGATATCATACGGGTGTCAGGATATTCTAGTTGTACATTCTAGTTGGCTCAGGTGTCAATTCCGTGACGTGATCACGACGTCCACCCTCATCCCCAGGAAATTCCGCTTCAGATAATCTGAAGTCGGTATGTCAACTCTGGCGATTTGTCTGCGGCCAAACTCTTCCTCGTCTTGGTCGTATATTCTTATGCTCCTCTCCCATCTCTTAAGCTTTTGGGAATGACTGGAACCTATTACACGTCAGATTTGTTGATTGCTCTTCTTCGTCAGGACATGACTTACTTGTGTAGTGTACACTGTCACCTCTGCTCAGAGTCTGCGACTCGGTTTCGTATACGAGGCTTTTGCCGTCTCCCATTGTTGTCTCAAGCGATTGTTCTTTATCGCGATCTATGTGTGAACTGAAAATTGAAGGTGAAATATGAATCGATTGCAGGGAATTCAGTCTGGAACACGAGGGAGCATGGAAGCCGATCTTTATTCCTTACTATTCATCCTGGAATAAGCCACCTTCATAGGGATTGTGGGAGCGGTGAGCACCTGCAGATAAATGATGGGGCTTGGCTGCATCCGTCCGCGGTGATGCTTTGTCCAGTTGCATCCTATGAATTCATAAACCGCATGCGGCCTGTCCATGTGCATAACTAGGTCGCGGCGGACGTTCCAGATCTGTTCTTTCGTGTATCTTGCCGCAACCCTGCCCTATGCGTGTCAACTATCAACCATCCAATAGCGGACGCAGATACGACAAGGGATTTTAACATCCCGGAAATACCTTGTACTAATCGAAGGTTCGTGATAGCAACCATTTCAATCGGTAAATGGAGTTTTCATACAAGATAGCACGGTCCGGGCCTTCATGCAGCTTGCCTGCAAACTGAGGACGAAGTTGCATATCCAGAATGGCAGAGCCTGCGCTCTCTTTTGCTGGCACGCATAGCACTGATGCAATACCACTGCCACTAATCCGTACTCTGTATATGGCTCGAAATTTACCAGCTCGCCACTGGGGAGGCGGTAAAGTGTTTCCCGTGTCTCCATTCCGCGCCCAAGAACACACCGGTCCACTGTAAAGGAGCCCAATCTTGTTCATACAGAGAGCTCTGCATTTTATGCATGCGGGTTTGCAGTGGAAGTATGGATCAGTATAGTGGTATTCTCATCGGATATGTGAGTGCGCGCGCAAGCAAGTGTTGACCAGCCATCGGGCTTTCTCGACGGCTCAAACGAGCTGTAGAATGTAATGGCAGGGCTCCGGGCCGGAGTATACTAGACATACATGGGACTGCATACAAGATTAATGATTCTTTTAATTTCTTTGCCTTGTTCGCCTCGTGCGGCCGTAGCATTAACATCTTCCTATATGGATTTTCAAGCTCGACGTGAGGCGCTCACAAGTCAATATCAACAATGAGAGGGTCCAATCCCTCGTCTCCGACTCAGCTCGAGAGGCCTTCTACTGCGCCTTCGGGGCGTTCCACCGCGTCTAATTGGACATCTCAAGGACCTTCTGAGCCTCCGGAGCAGGCGACAGCGCCACCCAATGACTCGTGGCGACCTGTCGTCCTATCCCTGGGTGAGTCACCCGACGACAAGGCCTAATCACAACTGATCAGTTTTCACTAAAGATGGGGGCGGCATACGAGGTCTCTCGTCCTTGTATATCATTCGTGAGATCATGAAGGAGATTGCGAGGCGCGAGGCGGACTCGACTTCATCGTCTGCAGGACAGTCGTCGACGGTGGGGTCCACGGACATTACCGGCGACGAACAGCACCGGCGTCCAGATGACCCTACGAAATCTGTCGAGTCAGACAGTGGCAGTGACGGAAAGCTGCCACTGCCGCACCGATACTTTGACTTCATGGTCGGCACGAGTACTGGAGGGTATGCGGGTTGGATTCAAACTCAGAGGAGCTGGATGCTGACTCACTCTCAGTCTGATTGCAATAATGCTCGGAAGGCTTCACATGGACATTGATGACTGTATTCGAGAATATCTCGTTTTTGGGAACTCGATATTTCGTCCTCATCGGGCGAAACCATGGCGATACTTTTCAAAAAGGTTCCAATACTCACCTGAGAAGTTCACAAAAGCAGTCGAAGCAGTTGTGAGTAAGTACTGCGGCTGTGACCGAGAGGATAGGTCTGTATGCCAAAGTCGCGAGAACCATCTATTACGGCAGCATGACTTCAAAGAGAAACATCAAGACAGGGGTGGTGCCAATGATGACCCTCGGGTCAATAGATCATGCAGAGCGTGAGTCTGAACTCCATGAAACCTTATCGCTGGCTCTGATCGTGTTGGACAGGGCGGTCGTCACAATGAGAGAAGGAGGTGGAAACTCGGATGGCAGGAGAGGTGCAGACGTCACTTATCTGTTCCGAACGTACGACCACGGCGTACGCGGCGGTCATTTCAGGAGGGAGCTCAACCCGAGGCTCCTCGACGACAACTCGACACTCACCATTGTCGAGGCCTGCCGAGCGACCTCGGCTGCGCCGACATGGTTCCCGCATGTTGAGCTCCGGGGGCGGAAGTTCATTGACGGCGGCGTGACTGATCACAACAACCCAGCATCTCTGGCCTGGAACGAGGCCAACGAAATGGCACATCTTCCCGGAGAGAGGCCAGACCCGCAGACAAAAGGCCCGTGTGTCCTGCTCAGTATTGGTACCGGGAAAGCACAGCCGCCGCGAAAGGTCGGCTTGTATAACCTTCTGCTCTCTGCAAGGCACAAACTCACCGACACCGAGGGAACACACGACAATATCGAGAGACTTATGCCGAATGTGGAGTGCAAGTACTGGCGCTTTAATGTGCCTGCGTCGAGTCCAGTCGATGGGATAAAGGGGCTGGATACAGTCAAGTTGGATGCGTGCAAGAAAGAGCGCAAAGGGAGCCGGTTTTGGGGCAGGTCACAACCGGTCCGCCGGGACGATGCCGATTCCTTCATTGATGCACCGACAGAGGAAATGAAAGGAGGCTATAAGCCTGGAAAGTACTACTACAGGACATACGAACAGATCCGAGATCGCACAATGAGGTACCGCAAAACAAATAACACTTCGTTAAATATAGGGGAGTGTGCAGGGGAACTCTTGAAATTGAGGCAAGAGAAGTTACAGAGAGAAACGTGCCCCTAAATCTCGATAAGATCTTGCGTCGGTAGACAGAGTATATACATGAACGTCAATCTCTTTTCCTCTTAGTAGAGCGTTCTGGTACAGGTGGGCCGTTTCCACCATTCTGCTGGGCTATGATTTTAACCACGTACTCTCTTAATGAGGCTGAGCTCACTTCATCAGCAGGCTGATGGAACTTCCTTTGCTTTCGGGGTCTCGGAAGGAGAGAGACTCCGACGACTGCGTTTGTCTTGTCATCGGTGGCAGTCGCTGGGTACGCTGGTTTGGTGGCAACCCTGTAATGGAGGTAGTTCGCTAGATTCCCATAAGTGCGCGAGGCTTCTTTCAGTGGATCTTCGAGCCGCTCCCATGGCGCCTTGTCCCTTGCTAGAATGCCGACAGAAGGAAAACTCTTTCTGTTCAAGTTGATTATGACGTCAAAATGGGATTCTGATGCCCCGTCGTTCAGGCCGATGTTTATGAAGTGTAGACGGTTATGCTCCAGAACTATCTCATTCTCTGCCAATTCATGCTTGGCACAAGTCTCATCCAAGGGCTCCAGTCGCGTGTCGAGGGCGGATGTGTTGAAATCCACGAAGTACTTCTTCCCAATCTGAATTTCCCGGGGATAATCGAGTTCGAAGACCGGGAAAAGCATGGGCACATTCAAATGGTTGTTAGCTCGGATGATAGTAGGTTGTTTGTCGAGTTCTTCTTCCCATTCATCACCTTCGTTCTCTGGCCATTCGTAGAGTGTATCTAGTTGAATTCTGCTGTAAGTGTCTTCCACACGTTCGAGAGGGATTGCAAGGCATTTCGAGTCCCCAAGACCGCAATTCAAGCGAATAAGGCATTTTTGTTGGCCATCCTTGCTTCTCATACGCTCGGCATGAATTACTAGGCCTTTGTTCGTCATTGAGAAACTGTTACCATAAAATCCGTAAGATTTGACATCAAAGGCACTCGAGTACTCTCTGATTGACGGTGCGAGGATGCCTTTTCCATGCGCATGCGCTACGGCCAGTGTTAACACGCCATTTAACTGCTTTCACAAAGGGAAATCCATATCTTACCTTTGTCCTGCAGATGAGACTGTTGAGACTTCCAAGCGAATATGGAGTCATCGTTGTAGACCGTGATAAGCTCACGCTGTAGTCTGTTGAAAGCTCTCCACCTCCCCTCGCCATAGATCAGGGGGAGGCTGATCCCGAACAGCCCGAGCAGTGAGTACGTCTCATCCTCTTCGACCGTTGTGTGACGGCCGGAGGCCCAAGACAATCTCATAGCGATAGAACAGGATTCGTAGTCTGTGGGACTGAAGTCGGTCAAGTGTCGGGCCTCTATGCAGCTGGCCTCCCTGATCTCGTCGGCCCAGCTCTCACGGGTGCCCATCCATCGCCAAGCGTGGTCCACGAAGACTAGATAAGAAGGTGCGAGGAGCTCTTGTAATGTCCAACCCCGTTTGAACCAATTGGAGTTGATCAAGCCTTTTCCAGAATCTTTCTGAATACGACTCTCTGAGTCAGCAATACTGTTGTTGCAAACGACATTACTGTGATCCAAATCTGCGCAGTCGACATTTTCCTCAATACAGACGTCTCCGAGATAGGCGTAACATATACCAGAGTTCTGGTACCAACGGAACATTGCATTGATTGCCTCTTCCGTGTCAGAAGGATTGGTCTTGTCGATGCAGCAGGTATCCATCCAAGCCCAATCCCAACCGTCTCTTGCGGCGCGGTCACAGTATTTCTGAAGTTTGGCCCAACCTTTTTGCTTGAAGACATCATTTTCTATGTCGCTTTTCCTTTGCTTGAAGTCTTGATAGGTTATCTCGTCCTTTGGTGATATCCACGTGTGCGAAAGAATGGCGTATTCGGGGAAAGGCGTAGGGATGTCTTTCGCCTCGATCAGCTGGCATCTTTTCGTCTTGAGTAACCGCATGATGGCCAATTCAACCAGCTCTCGGCCCGACAGAGTATCAAGGTCAAAGACTCTATCAGTCGCATGGGGGAGCCGGGCTCTGAAGCAGTCACGCTAATGGCCCCCAGCAGTTTGTGAGTGCTTTCATGCCACCATAGCCGGGCGCCGAACAGCCGAATGCTGGAGAATGGTGCAGGATGGTCCTGCAATATCTTTCTATATCTTCTAGCCTTGCCTGGCACCTGGTTTGCGCTATAAGACCGATACTACACAGGCTTCGCAATTGTAGGTCAGCAAAATCTCATAGGGCGGAGGATTGCCTTCGTAAGGCTGGTCAAGAACTTTTCGGAAACTGCGAGGGCAAGAACAGCCGTCAGTGTCGCAGACTACGGAGAACTGGAGATAGTGAGTGGGGGAGCGAGGCGCAGCAGGATAAGCCACGTTACAATGCGATTGGGCGCAGTTTGCTCTAGGCTTGGTTTTTCGAGAAGCAATCATGTCTCCCTTTATCATACCTTTTATTCGGCTTCATAGTCATAGCTGCTTATCATACATCTACTCAACATCTCAAAGTAAAGCGTATCAAAGATTTTGTATTTACTTATCTACTTTGAAGGTTCCCTGAATATACTCTCCATGTATGTCCTTGAAGCCTTCGTACACGGTTTTCAGACTGTTTACTATCCTACCACTAAGTTCTTGTCCACGCCAAATACGTCCTGTAAATATTAGCAAACCTATCGGACGGTTGTGATGCAGCGGCATTACCTTGAGCGCTTGGATTTTGTTAGACTGCATGTCCTTGCCCTTGTTGAACCCGCTGCCGGCCAGCTCACGCTTTCTCTCTTGAGTAAAGAAGACATTGTTCTGCATCAAGTTAGTAGACTAGTTTGAACAGGTTTTCTGATGTGAAAAAAAAAAGGAAGAAGAAAAAAAGCCTACCTCTTCTATGGTGCCAATCATGATGTATCGTACAATGACAACTTGAGCCGTCTGACCGAGGCGGAGTGCTCGTCCGATTGCTTGAGACTCGATCGACGGGTTCCATTGTGGCTCTAGCAGATGAATGCGCGAAGCAACCGCTAGATTGAGACTGGAATCGTAAAATGTTAGTCGAACCGCTGTGTTGAAAGCGCCAAGGAAGACCAAAGAGCCTTTTAACTATAAATACGGAGGGGAATACCTCACCCTACTGCTCCGGTTCCCAGTGTCATCAGTAGAATGTTAACGCCATCAGGGGATCGAAAGTCTTTCAATACTTTGAGACGTTCACTCAAAGGGAGAGAACCATCGATTATTCTGTGCGGGATACCGTGGCGTGAAAGAAGCTGGCTCACGAGATCGAGTGTCTTTTTCCAAGAAGAAAAGACAATGCTATGAGTGAAGAGACACATGTCAGCCATAATGTGGGTATGGGAGGCCATTGAGCGCTTTGATATCTCAGGGCCAGCTCACCTTTTGTGTGAGAAGTTTTCACGAATATCTGCTAAGAGAGCCATCAATTTCGACGGGTAGGGCACGGCACGACCCATGTTATTGTTCGCGTGGCTTTGAAGTGATTCGATGTGCATATCGCCTGATTGCAATGTAGTCAGGGGATCATCCTGCTTAGTGCAAGCAGGACAACCCTGTTTTTCTGCACGGTGGTAAGGCACACAACTATGGCAGAGTAGATGGGAACATCCTGGAATGAACATGCCGCCGTCATTGACGGATTCTCCGTTGATGAAATAGACTGTCCCAGAGCAGTAAGCGCACACGTTCTGTTCATGCTGCTGGAGATATATCAGTGCCTCGTCTGGGTCTTTGGGCAGGCCTGTTGGCCCGGATTTTATGATCGCATTGGCGCGACCATTATTACAGAAAAGCCGAAGTTTGAGGAGCGATTCGAGGAAGGCAGAATTGACATTGCCTTTTCCGCGTCGACTGACTGCCATATCAATCTCTGTTCTGCCCTGTGCGAGTAGTTCTTGATATTCACACTGCTCCTTCGCGTTGAGAGAAAGTCTTCGAATTTTAGCAACAGGCTCTGGCAGATCCAAGAGCTGTCGAGTCCTCCGAAGACATATTGTACGAAGCAGCAATTGAAGATTTCGGAAACGAGATCTTGATTCCGATTCTATTGGAATGGTGATCAATTTCCGAAATGTTGGCGCTTTTTCGAGTATGGGCACTTTGAGAAAAGATATAAGCGCTCCAAGGTCATCAAGGCTGTTTTGAATGGGTGTGCCAGTCAGACACCAGCGATGTAGAGCTGGGATGCTCGCAACGGCTTGAAATTGTCTCGTTGATCGATTCCGAATGTCATGAGCTATGACTACGGGTAAGAATCATTTTGGCTTTGAATTCGGTCCTGCAACATACCTTCGTCCAAGACTATTCTAAACCAGTAAATACTCTTCAAAGTGCTGTCGCCGCGACGGAACTCAGATGCAATTGTGGCATATGTAGTGAACACAATTGGTCGGTCATGGAGGTGGTGCTCTTCTTTGTGCCGCTCGGAGCCGATGTGTTTGTGGAATGCGAGAGCGCTGGGATATGTATGCCTATCACATCATTAGCAAGGTATCTGAAATGTATCTGAGCGCATTGCCGTACTTGCGGATTTCATCAACCCAATTGTCGATTAAGACTAACGTTTGTTAATGTTGCCGGTCCTAGATTTGAACCGCACTGGGTCAGGTTGTTACCTCGAATGATGTACTTACGCGATGAAGGCACTATTACAAGTGTTGCGCTGGAAGCTACTTTTCTTTCTTTCCGGGATAGGCGCTGTTCATTATCATCTTTAACAAATGTCTCAGCGCGGTCAAGAGAATCTGCGATCGTGGAGATGATGACGAGCGACTTCCCCAGTCCCATCTCGTCTGCAATGATGCCGCCCCTCGTTTCTGCACGCTCCGGCCGTTTCGCTCCACTGAGCACATGCTGATAACTAAATAAAGATTAATCAAGCTCGGAAGTCTCAATAGATAACCAGGTTGAGCACCTACAATGGTTCATCTGCATCGACGTCATTGTATTTCCACAGACTCAAATCCGAGTCTATCTGGTCAGCTTCCCGCTGACGAATGAAATCAATTGCTTCTTGCTGGTGGCTACACATGATAAGATTAGTAGAAGCGGAGAATCGGAGACTTGTGAATCTTCATACGTCAGAAGAGCACTTTTAATGTTGGGGACAATAGTTGTTTCCTTAATAATATGGCGATGCGATAGTGAATCCAGAATTGAGTCGACCATTTCACTATCATTTCCTGGCGCTGATCCTCTGACACCTCTGTCTGGGGTTTCCAATGCGTTGTCTGTGGATTCCTGGGATGGTTCGAGTGAGGGCAGATCCGAATACCCTTCCATCCGAAGAATATGAGGGTTGTAGTAATCAACCCCCTTTGGTCCGTGCTGGGGTGATTGTAGAAAGATGCCCGACTTTGACAAGGTGTCACCGATCCATCGTGCGTTCATCTTCGTGCCATAGATGTTGATCTCTGCTGGGAGCAGTTCTGCGGGGTGGCTACTCCCTGATCTCGTTGCCTTGGCCAACTCTTTGCCAGGTATGAAGACTTGGATACGGACACGATTTTGAGAAACGAGGTCATGCAAATGTCTACAGAGGCCCTTGTTCAAGCGGCCAAATTTGACCCCCCGATGTTCCAATGTAAGAAAGTCGCCTTCTTGCACGACGGCAAAAGGCTGTATAATATCGCCTGAGCAAACATCGAACTGCTTGAGGCCATCAACGTTATGGGGAAGCACTTTGACGTCAATAATCTAAAGCGATCAGGTCAGCAAAGAAATTGAAGTGCTGCAGAATGAGTATATTACGCTGCCGAAACATATTTCTTCGTTGTCCAAGGCGGGGGCGTTGTGCTGGTCGATGAACGGGGAGTTAGGCTGTGGATGCTGCGTATCGATGTATTCATCTGTGTCAAACGGGTATACCCTTTTGAGCGAGGGCCGACACGGCGGCATACCCGCGCTCTCAGAAGAAAAGTTCATCTTGACATGAGCGGGTACGCCTTATTGCAGCTTTAAGCTCGGATGCGAATGTCAAAAGGAGTTTGAGCCGGCCGAATTGTGAAAATGCGGCGGTGTCACTATCGAAGAAGTCGTCGGATATGCCCTAGGCGTTGTAGGTGCATCTAGAACAAGATTTCGCCATCCTCACTGCGCTATCCGCTCATATCGACCTGCATTGCGCTGCGGCCAAAGCTGAGGTCAAGCAGTCAAGCAAAGGAGGGGCCAAAGATGTTAATCAGAAATTCTCAGAGCCTCATTCTGAACCTCAAGCAAAGCAGAAGGCAGCCTTACGGACGCCCACATAAGTACCGTGCATCGAGTGTTGCTGTCGATTACGCCTTGCTGCAACCCCACCAGCACCGCCGGCGTTCAAGGTCTGCCACGGGGGCAGTGTACTCTTAGCGACCGCCACGAGACTACCTAGCCAGCCCGGTGACAGCCAGTACTCTTGGAGACTCAAAGGATGATCGAGAGAAAACCTGTTCATATGAAACCGCTGTGGCGTATGGGTGGTCACACCAGAGGAGAGGACAGCGAAGAAGAGTACAAATCGTAGGTACAGTCTAGAGCTCGTGGCTCTGCATACATGCAATATGTAGCTGGGATCTTGCTGCGGGGCGGATGCCAGCACGTAGGTATGCAGATCACTAAGCCACCCTCACCGAGTACCCTGTAAATACGACCGTAGACAGCTGAGCTGGAAAGGCATGCCTCAGCCATTTCAGTCCCTTGCCCAAGCTTCTTTGGTTTACCTTTGATATCTTGAGCGTCGTTTTGACCACTAATTGAGAGTAAAGGTTATCTCAACTCCAAAGCTTCCTTCATGACTGACAATGATCCGTCATCATTCGAGAGGGCGATTGAGAGATTTACCGACGGGTTAAGAATGCGAAGGAAAGATGTGGAAGACCTCCGAACAACGAAACTGGAGCACTTGAAAGGTAGCATCGCGAATTTGCAAGCTAGGCAGCATGCGCAACGACGGCTGCAGAATCTGAACCGACTACTGCCATTCCTGGAAGCCATTGAGCAATATGGCAAAGTCGTGTCGACTTTCTATAACAACATCAACGTTGTTGCATTCATATGGGTGAGTGATCAAATGGCAACGGTGTAGGCTTGAGCTCATTGTTTCTAGGGAACTCTTATGTCTGTTCTACAGGTAGGACGTCTTCTAATCTAGCCCTGTCTCGGCGACTAAAAAGATATCGACCAGAGAACAAGCATAGTTGATAAAGCTTTCAACGAAGTCTTGGACGCATACTTGAAAATTGGAAAGGTGCTCCCACTGTTTGAACAATACCAAGATTTACTTAGCAGGAAGAGGCACATGATCAGCAACCTGGAGACCGTTTACGAGAAGATTCTCATATTCCAGCGCATCATTTTTGGTTTCTTTGAGCAGCCTAGTAGGTTACGACATTTATTGCTACGAGATATCTCACTAACGTGGTCTTCATTCTTTAGAGTGGCAAGAATTGTTTGAAGAATCATGGGAGAGCTCCAAGACACACTTCGACCAGATCATTCATGAGATAGCAAAACTCCAGAGTTTGATTGAGAGTCAAGCCATTCCCGGCCATGTTCAACAATCTCAAGACTTCAGTCATGAGCTACGACAAATCGAGGATGAACAGTTTGATGAGCAACATTGGCAGCGAACTCGAGATGTGCGTAACTGGCTGAGACCACCCAAAATACACGAAGACCATGACAGATTCGTCACGGAACGAGCATGTTATCCTGGTACTGGCCAGTGGCTCCTCGATCACGCGTTGTTTAAGGAGTGGTTCGATCCACAATTCCCTACGATACCTCCGGTCCTATGGCTCAGCGGCATCCCCGGAGCAGGTAATTGCCAAATAGTCTGGCATCTTTTCCGACGTCATCTAACAATCAGACAGGTAAAACTATGCTCGCTTCTCTGGTGGTGCAAAAAGCACGAGAGCTGAAGCCGGCACCCATCGTACTTTACTTTTACTGCAAACACGATGACCTGGATCGAAATAGCTTTGTTGCACTTGGTCGAAGCCTGCTTTCACAATTCTTAGACCATGACAACGAACTGTTGCCTACTCTCTACCAGAAGTCCTGTCTCAGCGGTGAGACTGTACTGTCTTCATCAAGCCTGGTGCAGGAACTGTTGACCCTCGCGTTCGGTAACTGCAAAGGTGCATACATCATCATCGATGGTCTGGACGAATGCCCCCGCGATCAGCGCAAAACAATAACACAATGGTTTCGCAACTTGGTTGAAAACCTACCAATCGACAAGCCAGGACGGTTGCGCTGTCTGTTCGTGAGTCAAGATGATGGCATTGCTCGGAAAGACTTTGCCGGACTGGCCAACATCAAGATCAGAACCGAAGACAGCCAACAGGACATTGAGGAATATTGCCGAGTGGAAGCTGACAAGCTACAGACAGACCATCCGTCTCTCGCCCAAGAGATGATCAATGGGATAGCTAGGAAGGTGGTGGGCTCTGTAGAAGGCATGTTGAACCCCCTTTCGCCTTTGTGCAATCACTCAACACGTCGGCTCAGCTAACTGAAGACGAAGGGCTGTTTTTGCTTGCTAAATTGATATGGACCAATCTGTCTGGTCAAACATCGATAGCAAGATTAGAGCAGGAACTTGAACCCAGCGTCTTTCCAAAAGAGATCAACGCTGCGTGAGTTAGGTGTTCTGTACTTTTGGAGTTTTGACTGACCAAAAAGAAGATATCGCCGCATTATGGTTCGAATATTTGAACAAGCTCATGAAGCAGCAAAGGAAGACATCTTGAGACTCTTAAGTTGGCTTGTTTGCGCCAAGAAGCCACTCAAATGGCATGAAATACAAGCAATGAATGCTATCAACCCTGATGAGGGACGAATCGCGTCTGAGCGGCAGAGTTTCATCAAATCCCCCAAAGATTTACTGGCCTCTTTGGTAGAAACACGCACAGACGGCAGTCTCGAATTTGTTCACTTGACAGCCAAATTGTGAGTAATCAAGCTTCCAGTCTGCCGCAGAAGAATCTTCTTGGGCATGATTAACAATCGTGTAGCTTTCTTCTGGAAGAAGGGCACGTAGCACCTTCGAAGGGAGAACTTACCCTCGCGAAACTGTGTATCGACTATCTGAATCTCCCGGTCTTTGATGATCCCCCCACTCCGGAGGGGATTTGGAATGGTGATTATGGTTTCTTGGACTATGCAGTCCTGTTCTGGCTTCGACACTTGGAGGTTGGAGCCACCCTCAAAGCTCAAAGGGAAGAGGAAGAAAGAGAAAGAGAAGCACTGATGGACGATGTTGCGGAATCTCTAGGAATATTCATTGAGCAACATTGGAACTCCCCCACCGCCAAACTCTCACTAGCAAAGCGGCATAGCGACAAGATTCACTATTTTAGAGGGCTACCGTTCTATGATCGACTTGAGAAGGTAGTGGCTTCTACGAAACAACAGCTAAAACACTTTGGCAAGATGAGGGAAGAAGAGATTGCGCTGAACCTTGCCCACACGGTTTGCGAGGCCCGAAAAGCTCTAGAGAACCTCGTGTCCGATGAACAGGAGCCTACTATTCAGCAGGCCATCAAGGAAAGATACGGAAGCAATCTCTTCAAATGCCCTCGATTCAGTTGCCAATTCTTTACTGCTGGGTTTCCTTCGGCCGACGAGCGAGACAAACACATGAGCAAACATGAAAGACCGTTCCGATGCTCCCATGAAAAGTGTGTAGGCTATACGTTTGGCTTTTCTTCAGCGGCCGAACACAAGAAGCATATGAATGCGAACCATCTTGAACGTATCATTCAAGATGAAGACTTTCCGACTGAAGAAGAGGTCGAGCGAAGCGTCTTGAGTAACCTGGTCGCGACAAATGCAAACCAGGCTCCAGATCTCCCGACTCAGGACGACAGCATAGCGGACACGGAAGCAGCTGTGACGGAACAACGCGAATCAGAGTCCGATTCGGAATCAGAGTCGGGATCAGGATCGGGATCTGATTCTGAACCCGAACCTCAATATCGGCCCCAAGAAAAACGTGCCCGACAGACAGAGTTTAAATGCGAACACTGCGGTGTGGTTTACAAGAAGCGGTATAACTTACAATCACACCTTCTCACTCATGGAAGTACTCGATCTCATGTCTGTTCTGTTTGCCACAAGGACTTTGCACGTGTTGGCGACCTGAGACGTCATATGAGCAAACACACGGGCGACAAGAGATTCTTCTGCAGCGGTACTTTGAGAAATGGAGACTCCTGGGGCTGTGGTAAATCTTTTGCCCGCGCAGATACCCTGAGTAAGCACCATGAGTCTAGGGTGGGACGCGCTTGTATTCAGCCTTTGCGACAAGAACAGGAGAGAGGGTTCGTCAGTACATATGCGTAGCTGATATTCTGGAGATGGGTCTTCTTCCATAGTTCCTTTTGTCTGTCGGGCTTATCTCGTATCAACTCTAAACCAAACTCTCATATCTTCTAATCGATTGACAGGACCAATCATGACTTGGTGGAGATCATCATTCCACATGCATGGATGAAATTGGTGCAAATTTGAGATATGGCTCAGTTTGGGCGCCGACTCATGATTCAATATGCATGGTCGTGCGAGCTGTAATCAATCTGATTGGAACGCCGCGATCAAGTGATCTTGAATTCAGAATAGCCAATAAAGTTGATCATGGCGGTTGGCGATTCTTTCCCAGCGTCCGCTTACCGCTTACCATAGGAAATCCTAAGTCTTATCCTAGATCATGTATTGCGATGCTGTCACTCGGTTCACTATGATCTATCCTCGCTACTCGCTACGGCCTATAGCGGGCCGGCAAGACTACCTTGATTGTGGCTCAGTCTGCCCATAATTCGCCCATCAGCAACAACTACATGAAAATCTGGATTGCAGAGACTCGAAGTGGAAAGACGCTAGACACATATTGCGGCCTCGAAATTTACGGCTCATCGCAAGGCAGAGCGTCCTGGTGGAGGACAATTCAGAGGCTGAAGCATTGGGAGGGACAAAAATGGCGGAGTACGAGTTACATGGCCCGATCTGCCTCAATCTATCCCAACTCCCGAAATCTACAAAACCGGCATCGGACTACCGACCACGGAGTGGCAAATCCCTCGGCGTAAAAACAAGATTGCGGTGCAATTTACGGCTCAGCACTTTGGGACGGCGTACGATATTTTTTGACACCAGCGGCCCCTGATATGGGGTTATGATCTCAAGAACTGCGAGCAGACAAAGATTGTCCTTTCTCATTGGTCCAAAAGGCCATGGCAAGTAGGTCAAGCCTGGCCCTCTATCACGACACTACGTACCTCGTACTACACTATGGGGAAATAGCGTGGGCAAACAATCATTGTGTGCCGAGGCCCGAGTGTACTATGTAGCACAACGCTCTCCAACAGTCAGCCATATCCATCACTTCTTCACCTTCCATCGGATCATCAGGTGCATTAATGCACCAGTTTCAACCCCATGAGGTACCTGTGGACCAAATGAGCACGATGCTCCTGACAACGTCACCGCAAAAACTGAAGCAGAAACTTTTCTGTACAGTATTGAATTATTCTGGGTTTTACAGCTTATAGTGAGAATTGCTCAGATGAGCTATAACAGCAGTGCCTGATAATGTGCGCAAAAGATATGCTAAGTATGTGCGCAGTCACTAAGTTACAGATTTATTGGCATGGTGTTGCGCTTCCACGAATTTACGGCTCAGCGTGCGTTCACGGCTCACCGGTCGAGGGCAAAGATGAAAATCCAAGAACTGTGAAGGGATGCGCTGCTTTCGTTCTCATTGGCCGTAGTCGTACAGAGTAGAGCACATTTGCCGCCCTACGACCATGTTTGCCATGCAGCCATGTCGATGTCGGATGCACTCGGGTTGCTTACACGGGTCACAGCCCCGTAATTAACGGCTCAGCCCTACACAGCCCCCGCCACCACCATATCTTTAAGAATCTTAAGAATCTGGAGGACAAGTATATTCTTCTATCTAAGTGGTCCAGCTCCCAGGCCTACCGATATCGACGCCTAATTATATAGCATAGCCTCGCAAATAACGGCTCGGCCGTGCTCAGCCCCCTCTAAAGGCACTTTTGTCTTTGTCTCCTCAAAAATCTGAAGAATCTGGAGGGCAAGCATATTCTTCTATCTAAGTGGTCCAGCTCCCAGGCCTACCGATATCTACGCCTGATTATGTAGCATAGCCTCGCAAATAACGGCTCAGCCCTACTCAGCCCGCCCGGCGCCCATCTCCTCAAAAATCTCAAAAATCTGGAGGGCAAGCATATTCTTCTATCTAAGTGGTCCAGCTCTCAGGCCTACCGATATCGACGCCCGATTCTATAGCACAGCCCCGCAAATAACGGCTCAGCGTGACACAGCCCATCAGCATAGCCCCGTGAGACCCATCCCCTCAAGAATCTCAAGAATCTGGAAGGCAAAGACATTCTTCCATCTAAGTGGTCCAGCTTCCAGGCCAGTGCTCCCGAATGCCAGCGAGTGCGCCTCAGCCTCAGCGGAGTGTCTGACTCTGTCAACCTTGCCCGGAAGCACCATATTTGGTTGGGAAGGTCGCGCACTATTGAGGGGCATAGCATCAAGATGCAAGGTAAACATTTGATTCAATGCAGCTAATACATGCATAAAAGTGCAGGTTTGAGAGATTGCATTTCGGTGAGGTTCATTCGAAGCATCAGATACGTGGCACAGGTAGCAATGATAAGTACTGATTTTACCAGTTCATAATTTTCATTCGGCGACCCGACGAGAAGGCACTAAATCGAATTCTGTTCAGTCGAAACAAAAGCTACCGCATTGATGTCGTTATTCGCCTCCCCGTCGGAAGCCAGGCTGGGGTCTCTGGGGACCGAGCCAGTACTACCTTGCCCGCCACTACCCAATATTGTTTCGGAATGGGCGGCACTCCTACCACTCGTATGCCACCTCGCAGGCCAGCGAGATGATTACATCACAACCGGAGAGGTGGCACTTATGGGCCGCTTGTACGTAGGGATCTTCCCCAGACTTGGCACCCTCTCTGGTCTGGCCAGACTCCTGGACCGGGGCACCAAGTATCTCGATCATGCAAGCACCCGTGGCGGATCTAGCCGTACGGTCTGGGATGTCAAATGGGGAAGCGTCTTCCCTTGCGCGAACGGCGCCGCCTTGTCGGCTATTTCGAAATACCTCTTGAGTCGGGATGGGAAGCCTGCCCAAAGAATGCCGGAAACCATGGCCACCTCCCATGATGACGATGAGAAGTCACCGCAGAATGACTTCAAGATCAGACCTGTACACAGCTCATTCGGCGGTGGAGTCCGTTATGCCACCTCGAAAGAGAAGAAGACGGATGGAGAGAGAATCCGCCGATATCAGGTTCTCCATATCTATCAACTGTACCGAAAGCCAAGCCGGAATTCCTTTAGGCAACGAACCACTGAGTTGCGATTATCGCTTCCGGGACAAATCTTGTGCTTCTTGGGCCTTGTATGCCTCGCAGGCTTATTCTGTCTGCTTGGGAGCTTCGGAACAGCGGCGGTCATCGTTTGTACCTCGGTGTCGAAACTTGTCGCAATGCGTATCAAGATATCCCGTCCGTCCACGTATCTCAGAAACAACGAGACACATGATGCTTGCATGCTTGTAGCATCACACGAAAATGCGACCGAGTGGCATCTGTATATTGGAGATCGGGCCGTAGCCGATAGCTTGCTCAACAAGCCAATGTTCGTAGTTCCCGGAAGCAATTTGACGCGCCTCGCGGCCATGTGGTTTTGGTTTGCCAACTTGCTCCAAATCGCGGCCATGACATTCGTAGCTGCGCAGAAAGGCTGGGACGGTGTTTGGATGGTGGTACTTCTCGCCATCCACTGGGCTTTCCGCTGGTCATCATCAGGTCGATGTCTCGCTCGCGAGTGGATGGAGCGAGAGGGTGTCGACGCTGAAGTCAAGAGCTTCGAATTCGGTGGCCGGTACGCAATGATGGGTGCTATACAGCTGCTCGGGGAAAGTACAGCCACGCGCTGGATGGACAATATCTTGGTGCCACATCCTCGAAGAGAGGCCTGGCTTAAGGTTCTCAAGGGAAAAGAGCCATCAGATAGCCTCGACAAGCACGATGAAAGGTGGCTGGGATACACATCGGAGGCATCTTTTGCTTCGGCTGAAGTACTGAAAAATGAATTTGGTGTCGGCAAATGTCAGGGATCAGTGTAGAAATTGGAATGACATGTTCTAAAGGGATCTGAGGCGTCGACCGTTCTGCAAATGATGTCATTAAGATCAAAAAATCAATACAAAAGAAACACTCGGTATCTTATAAGTAAGAGTTAGACGCAGGTGCCAATAGTTAAGAAGTATAAGCGAGCGTATAAAAGCAACGAGAAGTGTAGAATCAAATAATACATCACTTGATCACTAGCAACTGTGAGAAAGTGTACCTCGTACACGTCAACCATATCTGAGGTGGCTGAGCGGTCAAACCAATTATCTTCCAGAAAACAAATGCCCAAATTTGGGGTTGGACTGCTTGAGATGATGCTTGGGGGACGCTTGGTGCACTCGTTTTTAGGATATCCCGCAAAGTTGGGGGCGGTTGGTACAGTCGCAGCCAGTGGCACTAACAGCAGCTCATGCCTTCGCAATTTTGAGAGAACCGATCTGTCAGGCATCATGAATGAGGCGGGCACCGGGAGCCAAGCTGAATCGGCTGAGCCGTCATACAACCCGATCTCACGGAGTATCCATTTCAAAATTAGGTTTCACTCGTTTGCCCGAGACCTCCAGGCTCAGGCTTAGGCTCTGCCATCTCCAAGTCTCGCAGAATTCTTACCAAAGCGGATGCGGAACAAATGACCCTGCATGCGGAGATCCGGCGCGATCTGAGCTGTACCGCGAGTGAGGTATTCTGGGCCGCTGGCTGGCGGCCTCCAAGGGCTATTCAACTCGGAAGGATCCAAGGATCTGTCCGTGTACTGCGGGAACCTGACAACCCCAAGCCAGTGATATTTCCGACAGGTCACCGGCTGGCAATTTTTCGAAATTTTGTTCTACAGAAGTGGCGACCTGCTGAGCCGTATAGTCGGATTGGACTAGATTCGTTTCAAAACCCCGTTTTTAATTCTATTCGGACCCCAAATTGACAATGGACACCTTCTCACAGTGCCGGGCGCAACGCGGCGCAACGCAATTGTTAATATTACCTAGTCTAGGTGCACTGCAATTTTGGGTGTAGGTGCGTTGCAATTGTTGGTAAGGCAATAGATGTGTGTTATAATAGGAAGAAAATAAATTGCAGCGCACCGATATTGAAAATTTGATACGTGACAGGCAAGGTAGGTATATGCTCTATTTTGCCAATTTGATTTGGTAAGCATACCAGCATGCACACCTCAGTTTCTAGGGCCACTTTGTCTTGATAATTCTAAAAAGGCCTTGAATCGTGTCCACGTAGCCTGAGCAACAATTCAATACTGGCAACCTCGGTGAAAGGGTTGGGGTTCGTTACAAGCCAACCAATATGGGAGAAAGGTGCTTAATCTCGCGCAACAAGCCAAATCGAAGCTGTAGCCTTGCAATTCAGGAAGTTGCCCAAAAACAAGAAATATATTCTTCGTGATATTCACAACGAAAATCAAAACACCCAAGACTAATAGTGCCAAAACAGCCTTCCTGCGCGATCAGAAAACGGCATATGCCAAACAAGCTAATCCGTGTGGTTGACATGTTCTTTATCGTCTTTTCGAGCCAGGAAACTGCAAGTATTATAAATATCACATCGGCAAGGAGTAGCTATCGCTTCCCTACTGTCGCACATTGACAGGAAGCGTGACATCTGACGGATTTGTTCCAGCGCCCTGTCATTCACACATATGCAGGCGCAGGCACACAACCAGTTGGATGTGGGTCTCTTTGCCGAAGCCAATGGGATCAGAGACAATTCATGCCTTCCCAAAATTTTGCGATTTAAATCTCATGAAGACAGAATTAGGCCTCCAGTTCGAAAATCTGGGCGCAACGGTCGTGAAGCTCTGCTGAGCCGTAAACTGTGAAGGTTGCCTCAAACACATGGGGTTTTTCTTGTGAGCCTGCCAAGCCTCCCACCCCCCCCCCGCTTTTTTTTTATTTTCCCCTCCTTCTCTCAACTCCATATTCCCCAAAATTTAGACTTATTAATAATAAAGGGTCCAAGCCATACCCGTTCCACGTACGAGGTACTCTATAGCGGCCCCTCTGGCGTTCTGCGCATAACTTCCTTTGGACCCTCTAGTAGTATCAAAGGGAATGCAAATACAGATACATCCCACTTTAACTACCTACCTGCGCAGACTCGACACGATCCAGGGCTGTATTATATAATGGTAGTAACAGCGTTTGCGGCAGGTCTTGGGCTGGGTATGTCTTGGAATTTTCTTTTTGCGTGTTTCTTTTGTCGCACTGGCATAGATATTACCTACCGCAGATTGCCTGCTCGGGTACAATCAGGATGCTCTTCAGCACCTCTCTTTTGTAGCTCTTCAGGATCAACTCAGACTTCTTCACAAGCTCTTCATTCCCGTTTTCTCCTTCACACACATTGGCTGAGGTGAGATCTTTATGTATCTTGAATAAAAATTTATGGGAGAGTTCTAATAGCAGCCCTCAGGCTGCCAACCGATCTCTTCCATCGGCCATTGAATCCACAATCTGTATTGCCCATTCAAAGGCAGCCAAATGTTCTTGATAAGATACTCGGGCCATCCTTGCATCCACCAGCAGCCATTCAGGGACTGGAGCAGGACACAATAGTGGGCAAGTATGACCATGGCCACTTCCTGGCGCTGGCCCAACATCTCCATGTACTCACTCGAAGCCATATACGGCCACGTGAAGACTGTAGTCGTCTCCCTCACGTCCGAGACCGCGCTGGAATCGCTGGGGTCGAGCGCGCGCAGGTCCATTGTCGGCGACCGGTTTTGGTGCTCCCAGAAGCAGGTCTCTAGGATGTCGATGGTCTCCGAGTATACAGCTACTGCTCGGGCATCCAAGACGGTCCGGACGATGAGCTGACGCAGCGTGGCGAGATGTTTATGCTCGGCGGAAGAAAGCCAAGCTGTCGAGGTAGGCGCGGGATGTGCTCTGTCGACTCTGCTGCGACCGAACATGACAGCGGTGGCGAAAGGGCCGGACAGGAGCTCTTCGGCGGCGGCTTCCGAGATGTGGCGCAGACCACGGAGCACTACGAGCCAGTCGAGGATGCCGCTGCCGTCGAACAGCAGCATATGACCCGAAGCTCTCGGCAGTGCCACGGTATAGAAAAAGGTAATAATGGAAAAAACAAAAAGTGCGGAACAATTTGCGGCAGTTACATTGCGTAGCAGTTCTGTTGCCGTTCGCAAAGCCACCTGGTGCTCGCACCGAGCGACGGAGAGATAGAGTTCCGCCTTTGACGGGTGAAGGCGGGACATGTGCAGTGCCGACAGGGCCAGGATGGAGCGCATCACAAAGCCGGTCGAGAATCCCAGCTGCGGCACGCTGATCCTCCACATTGTGCGGAGTGGCACATAGGCGGATAGCGTGTAGCAGGTCGAAGTGGTATAGTTATGCAACAGTTGCAGGTGCATGGGGTTCAGACTCATGGGCGCTGGAGACAGCTGCTGCTCGAGCGGCGTCGGAGCGCCACCGGGGCTGCCATCTACTGGTTCTGGACCAGCCGCAGCCGGAGAGGGCAATGGAATGCCTTCGTAATCGCATTCAGACAAGTGCTTGATGCAGTTGCGACAGGAAGGTCTCTGCTCATCGCACTAAGAGAGTCACCTCGTTAAGACAGTGGACGACGAGACTAGTGGAGAGAAACGGGATAAGGGTCCTCTACCTTGATCTTGCGTCGCTTGCAGACTCTACACCCTGTGCGGACCTTCTTGATCTTTGCACGACGCGCTGCTGGCCCAGCCTGCGATGTAGGCGTGGTGCCAATAAGCTCGGATTCCATGGTCCAACAGGCCCAACCCGAGCTGACTTTGGTACCGAAAGAGGATCGATGAATGCTTTCCGAGCACGAATATCGGGTACAGCCGAGGGAGAATCCGATGCGCTGCGATGTCTTGCGAGACCATAAAGGATCACTGCGGGCGATGAGCTTGGAGGTAGTGAATGAGAAGTGGAAAGGTCTTGACCTCGCAACAGTTCGGGACGTAGCTCGGATCTGTCCCGATCGTCTTCTCGTTCCGAGCTTGTCCGAGCTCGCACTCTAGTATAGCTCGGAAAATCCTAGAAAATGGCTAATTAGTTAAGGTTAGCACGAAGCATACTCCGTACTACGTGGTCGAAACGCTGCAGGGTCCACCTTTGCATAGCTCTGCCATAACTCGCACTCGCCCCTCGTTCAAAATTTGCTTTCATCTTTAGTGGACGATAGATCTTGAAACGAGCTTATACATGGCATATATCCTGATACTTGGATTTTCACAAGACCATGCTTGAATTAATGACCTTTTTCATTTACACGGCAGCAGCTACATATTCTAATATTACAAATCGTCAATCACTAGTTCTTCCTGTCGCCTGCGGATCTCAAGCCTGGTCGTCGGGTCTGCTATCAGATTGAACCCGTGTACCACAATCTTTGGCTCCTCGCCTTGAACCAGTCTCCAGTCGTACTTGAGGAGAATGTGGCACAGCATGATTTTTATCTCGTTGGAGGCAAAGAAGCGGCCCGGGCACGCGTGCTCACCGTGCCCAAAACCGAGATGATCCTGGCCGGTCGAGACAAATTGTGAAGTGTTCTCTTTGCTCTTCTCCTGCCGGAGCTTGTAGAAGCGGTACCCGTCAAATGTTTCTGGCTCGGGGTAGACTTCGGGGTCCCAGTGCCGTGTTGACGCAACGGCCAAGAGAGTGCCACGAGGAATACACGTCCCATCTCCGAGCTTCAAGTCCTTCAAGGCTAAACGTTGGAGCGACGCTATAAAAGGATTTTAGTATTATAAATGCGCGAATAGAAAAAAGGAGAGATCGAAAGGGAAACACTGACTGTCGTTGATCGGTCTCAGTCTCTGGATTTCCTTGAGGACACTATCCATCAATTTCAAACCATATAGGGATGTCTTCCTCCATCCATTCTCCCCGAGTACACTGATTGCCTCTTTCCTCAGAGGTTCGATATACTCGGGATGCTGGGCGAGGTCAAACATGACCTGCGTAAGCATATCGGCGGTGGTGTGAATGGCGACAAAAGACAAGGTCAGCTGCACATGGACTGGGTTGTACCTGCGACCCTTGGCAACCTGCGCGAACCATTCGATGGCATCCAGGTATTCAGGCGACTGCCCTGTGGCCTTCAACGCCTGCCGGCTCTTGAGCACACTTCCCATCACTCCCTCGGCTTCGCGAACCAGACTGATCAGCGCGCGGCTGTGCGGGAGGAGCCGATTCACAAGGGGGCGCATGAATGCGGGCCAGGCTTTGAGCTCCAGAGCTGCCTTCGTAATATGGTGCGTATATGTGGTCGTGATGCGAAGCCAATCTGCGTTGCGACAAAGCTCGTCACCGAGGAACAAGCGAGAAGATACCCGCGCTACAGCCTGGAGGAGAACAGAATGTAGAGGGATCGCATGCCAGTCTGCTGCAAGTCAGATGATGGTTCCATTTCAAGATCTATTACTTTCGAGTCGAGTCGAACTGACCTTTCTGGTCGGTGAAATAATTCTCGAGAGTCAAAGACGTCTCGTCCGATAGCGGTTTCGATAGAACGTCTGTTGGTAGTTTTTTCCCAGTCAGTAAATCTAGGAATCTTACATCGACGAGGCATAATGGGAATGGGGAGCCATACTCAGCGCCGGTGTAACCTTAGCTTTGACGACATCTTGTATGATGTTTCCGCCATGTGCAAACTCATAGAATGCTTCAAATCCCGGAGCCTTGACATCGACGATCTACATCAAGGGGAATTAGTCTGTCACACGTGCAGCACGAAACATGGAGTTGCGCCAAACCTGAGCAATAGCCAGAACGTGGCTCAGATTGTCAAGATTGCGAAGCTCTTGAGTATAAGATGGTGGAAAGATCAAAGTTGGACCATGGTCCGTAAGAATTCTAAAGGGCCGGCCCTGGAACTTTTCGAGGCCCTCACGCAGCAATCTGCGGGCATTGGTAATGAAGTTCTGCTTGACACGCGTATCAGACAGCTCGAAGGGTCGACGGTCGTTCAATGTAGGATACATTCGTCTTGTTGGATCGTTTCGGGGAAGGAGCATGGCCACAAGGATGGCGACCGTAAGGCAGGACACTGCCAATGTCCAAAAGGAGCCGCTCAGCGGTCGGGCTTCCATGAAAAAGTCCATGATGAAGTTGATCAATGTCGGGCGGAAGGAAGGAAAGATGGTCCCTTAGTTCTGTCAGTACTTAGTTCTGTATAGATATTTCCCATTCATATTCGATGACAAGTCTTCGTGCCGCTTCGCGGGAAAATGTATGTTGAAAACATGGAAAATGTTCGAGACCCCAGGCCAAGACACGGAGACATGACACGCCCTCAGGGGTCTCGAACAAACAACACGTGTCCTTAAAAGTAAACTTGATTCACGATAGATGTCGGCGCTCATAAGTAGGTGATAACTTCGCCGGGAAAAAGAGCAACCGATATGATTTGCATAACAATGTCGGAGAGGGTGCTATGCAACATACTATCCACCTTTGCCAGATCAGGATGGAACTTGGCACCTGCTGCTAGTGTGATGGATACGTTCTAGAAGGTGGGGATGCACGACTAGCTCATGGGTGCGTAAGCACAGTACACTTGAGTCAAGTTCACGGTGAGAGGGTATTCGTATATTGGCCAGTGTGTTTTGGATTGTGGGGGGGCAGTGTAAACATCTAGGTATATATATCTGTAATTGCTTATCGGAATGCTGCTTCTGACGCAGTCTTTCATGTCCTAGAATTGTCATTTTGAATTTCATGTTCTGCGAGAAGCATTTTCATCACGCCAGACGGGACGATGCTGAACATGACTGGGCTTATTCTCAGCGCTCTCGGCGCGGTTAGTACTCGTCGCATCCTTGGAAATTTACTGTTAGAAATTAACATAGAGACAGTTGGGCTTGGTCTTGCTTGGCCATCTTGGATATAATCTTCTCTTCCACCCTCTACGATCATATCCTGGACCGTGGTATGCGAAAGCCAGTATACTCTGGTTTGTGTACCAGTCTTTCCAAGGCGACTATCCTTTCAAGGTGCACGAACTGCACCTGAAGTACGGTCCCGTGATTCGCATCGCCCCAAATGAGCTGGCCTATACCGACCCGCAAGCTTGGAAGGACATCTACGGTCACCGAACCGGACAGCCTGAGAACATCAAGGATCCATCGCAGAACATCGACGACGACCCGTCGCATCCAAGTATAGTCTTCGCAGGGCGCGAACAGCATTCAAAGTTACGCAAGCTCCTCTCGAACGCATTCTCGGACAAGGCTATGCGAGAACAGGAGCCAGTTCTGCTGTCCTACGTTGACCAGCTCATGGAAGGGCTTGGGAAGAGATGTAGCGAGCCCGTTGATCTTGTGGAATGGTACAACGTGAGTATCTCCATGAGACATGAAAGACGCACCAGCTAAATCCTCTAGTTTACTACGTTCGATATCATTGGGCATCTTGCCTTTGCTGAGCCATTCGACTGCCTGGGAAACTCGGCCTACCATCCGTGGGTCCAAATGATCTTCAGCACGTTCAGATTTGTTACTTGGATTCGTGCGCTGAATCGATTGGCACCGGGATTCTCTACTTTCCTGATGCGGATGGCACCGGAACGCGTAAAGCGCGAACATGCCGCCAACATGCAATTGTCGAGAGAGAAGGTCTTGCGCCGGAAAGAGAACCGCCCCGACTATGTCGACTTTCTCACACATCTGATTTCGGCAGAAGAAGCTGGCAAGCTTACATAACGAGACATTGTCAACAACGGACCGACCCTTGTTGTCGCTGGAAGCGAAACCACCGCCACGGTCCTCTCTGGTGCTACATTCTACATTCTCAAGGATCCGAGCGTGTACAGAAAACTGACGGAGGAGGTCCGATCAAGCTTCGAGAGTGTCCAAGACATTACCTTGACCAAGGCGGGCGGACTCGGGTATCTCCACGCCGCCCTGGACGAAGCATTGAGGTTATATCCGCCGGGAGCCAACAACCATCCTCGCCTCACACCTCCGCAGGGAGCTGTCATTGCCGGACGTTTCGTGCCGGGGAACTGCATGGTCGGAATCAACCAATACGCTATATTCCGCTCCCCCCTCAACTTCCACGATGCCGACGCGTTCATCCCTGAAAGATCAATGGAGCGCGACGGCAAGTGGGCAGCAGACAGGCGCGACGCTCTACAGCCCTTCTCTTTCGGACCCAGGAACTGTATTGGAAGAAAGTGAGTTCAACCGCTTGGAAATCTTTTAATTTTGCATCATGGCGCTAACATCTGGCAAGTCTCGCGTTTGCTGAAATGCGGCTCATCATGTGCCGGTTGCTCTTCTCCTTCGACTTGGAATTGGTGCCCGGACAGGATAACTGGCTGGACCAAAAGGTATACACGTCGTGGGATAAGAAGCCTCTCATGGTGAAGCTGCGCCCAGTGCAGTGATAGTGTCATATTACAGACTTGGCTGCCGGCCACATTGCCAGACCTATCTCGCTAGGCGGACTTTCTGAAGTCGCAATGTAGCTACATCGCTCAGTCGCGGATACAGCGTCAGTGAGAAAGAAGACTGCCATTTACCGGCAGCGCGAAACTTCCTATATAGAGGAAGACTGATTTTATTGTACTTATAGAACGGTTCGCGTTGATAGAAGTGATTATAAGATATATTATTTCGAGATTGAAAGTGATAACCTATATGGGTAGATGTGATACAACGACATATCCGTTCGCCAGAATGGATTACAGAGATCAAACTCACAGCACTCAGAATAGTATTGGTGGTATAGGGGCATATTGTGTGGTGTAAGCATACTAGATAATTTCTTGTATAATAAGTATGTCCCATGGTGACATGCACAGTGTGTGAAAAAATAGAGAGTATGTGCAGCGTTCCTCGTGCTGACCCTTGCCAACCATCAACAGATTTCGCTACGGGTCGGACCGAGCTGGTCTTGCGAAGAGCTCGCAACGAATTCGGATCCCAGCCGAGCCCAGATCCGAGGCTGACTCGGTCGCTTTGATGGACGCATCTAGCCTGAGCCTTTGCGATTGGAGTTGCACTAGCTGACTGACACGCGCCAACACTACCTTTGACTATTGCTACCATTGCTGCTTTTTCTTTATATCTCGGGATGAATTTGTACTTCTAAATTGGCATGATCCATTTCTTCGAGATCTCGGGATGTTGTCTGAGTCCGTGGCCCATCCCGATCGGAGAATGGAAGGCTTAAAATGCTGCGAAAGGAGGTTTCCTAGCTCCATTGCGTTCTGATAAATAGCGTTCCGTCGAAAGCGCTCTCTTTGATGATATCGACAAACTGAGATCAGAATACTCTCGTTTTACTTGAGCATCGACACCAGGTAAGCAGACCAATTCATGGCTGCGACCTTCAAGCCTTGTATATTGTTCAAGTTTCGAGCCAGCGCTGACTTGTTGAATTGTCTTTAGGTTCACGTGGCATTTCAGGCACGATGGACAGCCAAACACGGAATTTGAATGACCCAACTCAGTCGGAAGGGCACGACTTTGCCATGCAAACCATCGATCGCGACAACGATGACACGAGCAGCACGGTAAACATGGCTGGCGACACTTCTATGCAGGAGAACAAGAACCAGAATGCGGTGGCCGGATCCAGTTCCGACCTCGAGTCCAGAAAGCTGTCCACACACGAAGACACGGACGAGAAAATTGTTTGGTGGGATGGGCCTAACGATCCCGAGAACCCTTACAACTGGCCGAATTGGAGGAAGTTCCTGAACTGCGGCCTGATCAGCATCATGACCTTGGTATCAGCTCTTGGCTCCTGTGAGTAACTTTCGACCTCGAGGGCTGCGAGACGAATACTGACGAGAACAGCAATCTTTGCGCCAGCCGTGCCCGACGTCATGGCCGAGTTCGGATCGACATCCCTGACGACGGCATCTTTCGTCGTCTCGGTCTACGTCCTGGGCTACGCTGCCGGGCCTCTGCTCCTCGCGCCTCTCTCCGAGATATACGGCCGCGTCATCATCTACCACATCTGCGGTCTCTGCTTCGTCCTCCTCTCCGTCGGTTCTGCGCTCGCCCCGGCCATGAGCAGCCTCATCGCGATTCGGTTCTTTGCCGGAGTGGCCGGCTGCGCGGTGGTCACAAACGGCGGCGGCTCCATCGCCGACATGGTGCTTCCCGAGCACCGCGGCATCGCCATGGCCATGTACAGCGTCGCACCTCTCGCCGGGCCCATCATCGGCCCCATTGTGGGCGGGTTCGTGGCCGAGTCCCTCGGCTGGCGCTGGACCTTTTGGATCCTTTCCATCGTCGCGGGTGTGGTTTCCTTGATCATGCTCTTTTCCCTGAAGGAAAGCTACGCGTACGTCATCTTGTCGCGCAAGACTGCTCGTTTACAAAAAGAGACGGGCGACTCGGAGCTGAGATCCAAACTCGACTCGGGCCTGTCGCCGACCGATCATTTCAAGCGCGGCATCATCCGGCCGATCAGGATGGCGATGCAGTCGCCCATCATCCTCATCACGTCCATCTACATGGCGACCTCCTACGGTTATCTGTACTTGATGTTCACCACCATGACGTCCGTGTTCGAGGATACCTATGGCTTCTCATCCGGACTCGTCGGACTCGCATACCTGGGCCTGGGCACCGGTAGTATGATCGGCGTCGTCTACACCAGCTTGACGTCCGACAAGCACCTGAAGCAGAAGGACGGCCAATCCCCACCGAGGCCAGAGCAACGACTGGTCAATCTTCCACTTGGAGCAATTCTTCTTCCTTGTGGTCTATTCATCTACGGCTGGACTGCTCAGTACCATGTACACTGGATCGTCCCAATCGTCGCCCACATCCCGGTGGGCTTGGGCATACAGCTCATCTTCTTCTCGATCCAGGTGTACATCATCGACGCGTTCACCAGCTATGCTGCTTCCGCGCTGGCTTGCAACACCGTCATTCGGTCCATGTTTGGCGCGTTGCTGCCAATGGCTGGGTTGCCCATGTTTAGCAACCTTGGACTTGGCTGGGGAAACAGCACCTTGGGTTTTATTGCCTTGATTATGATTCCTGTCGCCTTTGGCTTGATCAAATGGGGCGAGTATCTCAGGAAGAAGTACACGATAAAGGATATCTAGACATGGGGGTAGATCTAAGTGTTAAAAAATAATAAGTAATAATATCCTTTGTGCGAGCTAGTCCATGTATTCTGGCATTTTTCCCAAACGTGGTCATATATGAATGGGTCTTGATGCCATTGACGTCGAGATAGGAGGGATTCGTGGATTCGTGATTTAAGATACGAAGACGAGCCCCGGAAAGCCGGTGCAGTGAATTTCCTCAGCTGCATGCGACGAAATAGCTCATACAGCCCGTTCTGCCGGTGGCTAAGGCGTTCTGGCTGACATTCGAAGGCAACGAAGTCCGGAAGGGTCCAAGAGTCTGTTGATCACGGCACCTGTGCAACCCCGAGCCCATCTAGTATATCTCCGATTACACATTCTCAAGATGCCTTGACAAAAATAGTATCACCAAAAAGAGTTTCTACATGACCACACTCGAGACCACACTCGAACAAAACAGGTTATATGTGTTTGCAATGCATTTCAGAGTGCACAGAGAATTTATCTCTTATGTCTCATTTGTCATTTCAGCAAGACTATGTTTGCGCACTTATGTTTCCCTTTGTCGCCTTGCTCTCGCGTCTCGCGTTCAAGGCCGATCCTGCACGTACCACAAGTCCATCAAAAATCTATACTCATACAACGCGACGCTTTGGGTATAACCTCTAAATAATGCCTCAAACCAAGCTTGCAATGCAATTATTTCGTAAAAGGCTGAGCACAACTTACTCAGCATCGTGACTTGTGCTTCTGTAATGCGCATTCTATGCTTGTGATAATGCGACTGCCTGTGAGGCAGGAATCTCGACCTCCTCTTCTCCGCCAAGAAGCATCTTCTTGCGGCATTCGTCCTCCAAGCTCTCTTCGTCCTCAATGGTACCTTCCACAGAGGCGGCGAGTGCAAGCTTCTTGACACATGAGTTGTAAATCATGGTCTCCACTGTCTTCTCAGTGATGAGGCGAATGACCTCGACCTCGCGGGTCTGTCCGATACGATGCGCACGGTTGGAAGCCTGTACATCGTCTTGTGGGTTGTCTGACTGGTCAAAGAGGATGATCTTGTTGGCAGCGGTCAAGTTGAGACCTGTACCGCCTGCTCCAGTCGTGAGGAGGAAGACTGGGATATCAAGATTCTCGTTGAATCGCTCAATCTCAGGGAAACGCTCAGCGACTCCCGACCTACCAGTGAGCTCGCAATAGGGAATCTTGGCATAATGCATCGTCTCCCTTAGGATGTTGATGGCCAGTTCGTATCGCGAGAACACCAGACAACGGTCTCCGTTGGCCTGATAACCCCGGATCAGCTCCAGTAGCTTTTTGACCTTGGGTGCTTCCTCCCAAGATTTGTGAGGAATATCGAAACTGCTCAAATGCTTGGGATAATCCTTGCACAGGAGATGCAGATCAAAATCGGTGTCCGTCAACAGCTCGTCACGCCACTTGATCTTGAATCTGTCTTCCCTGGCCTGTACTGGAAGACTAGGCACCTTTTTCCAGAGCAGATCCACCATCTCGGTGATCATCTCGTCGGTGAAATGGCGCCGGAAGAGCTGGGGGTGTATCGCTGCTTTACGCAGTTGCTGCCACAGGTTTCCCTTGTCCTTGCTGACACGGCCCTTGGCCTTTCCTGCCAGAAAAGTATCCTTGATCCCTTCGTAGAGCTCTTTTTGGGCACCGATCATGGGAATCAGCTCAACACGATCTGTCCTCTTGGGGAGACCCAGCACCTCGTCCTTGCGTCGTTGCAGAATGAACGGCTTCATTATGGCGCGCGCATTGCTGACTCTCTCTTTCGCGAGGGCGGCAAAGTTCATGATATCCTTGTTCGGAACCTTGGCTTCGAAGATGGTATGCATCTTTTCAAGCACGCCCGCTTCGAAAAGGCAAGGCTCGACGAAACTGAGGAGACCCAAGAGCTCTTTCAGGTTGTTCTGAACTGGTGTTCCAGTGAGAACTAGCCGCCACTTCGATGACAGCCGGGACAAGTGCCCGTAGAGGATCGTGTTTGGGTTCTTGAGCTTGTGGCCTTCGTCGAAAACCGCGACATGAGCATTCAGACCATTGAGCCAGTGCAGATCGTCTGCTTTCCTCTCGACCATGGAATAAGAGGTCAAGACAACATCATGCTCTTGAGCAATATCATGAGGATCGTAATCTCTCCGATCGTTACCTGTACACAATTAGTAAGTTTCCGCGGCACTTATACATCAAGGTTTTGGGACTTACCAGCATAAATATGGAGAGCAATCGAAGGAGCGAACCTTTCAAACTCATTGGCCCAATTTTCCAGGGTACTCGGAGGCACCATGATCAGATGCGGCTTGGCGTTAGGTTGAGTCTCAACGAGATGAGAGATCAAAGAAATGACCTGGCAGGTCTTTCCAAGTCCCATGTCGTCGGCAAGGATCGCGCTATATCCAAGTCTGTGCAGGAGGCTCATCCAGTTCAGACCGAAAAGCTGGTAGGATTTGAGTTCGACATCCTCATCCATGAGGGCAGGGCGTTTGGAGATTGGCAGTTGCTTAAACGCTTGTATCGTACCCTCCGGCTCTGACTTCATTTTTCCATTCGTGTCCATTGCCCATCTTTCCATGGTGGCTTTGAGCTGATCGCCCCGCTGGACACACTTGTTGATGACTGTCGTTACGGCATCAAAAGCTTTGAACCAAGTATCCAGCTTCTCGGTAATGATTTCGCCGATATCGCTTTGTTTGGATCTGGATTTCGTCTTTGTGCCCTTGGTCTTGATCTTCTCGACATCCTCGATGCTTTTGAACGGTCTCTTCGATGTGACCAGCTGTGAATCTTTGATCGTGCTGCCCGTCATTCTTGCAAGTGCCTCGGGCGTGCAGCTGTTGAGATACTCCAGGACGTTACTATGCTCCTGAAGGCGTCCACGGGGCAGGCTGGCAACAGAAGCAGCTGAGTCAGAATCGTCGTCTGAGAGGGAGGGTTCGCTTTCATCCATATCCATCAAGTCTACCACCTTGGGTGCAGCCTTTGGCGCAGCCTTGGCTGCCACCTTTGACTTTTCATTGCGGCTCATCAGCCGGCCGCGCTTCTTGGCGGGAGGCGTCTGTTCAGCAGCCGACACCAATTTGCGCTTCCTGTTGGCGGCAATCTTGTCGAAGCTGGGAAGGTCGTCTTCCGAATCCGAGTCCGAGTCTATGTTAATGATTTCGGGAGCCGCAGCTGATTTCGACATTTGACGTCGATTCTTAGTATCACTCAAGGTCGGACGGCCAGCCATCCTTCCTGACTTGTCTGGCGATGATCTGCCAGGCGATGTTGCAGCCGATGAGGTAGCGTGTGATGACGAGACGGAAAACACCTTGTCGACTGGTGAAGCGGATCGGTTTCGGCGACCTTTGATGAGACGTCTGCGGGGCGCCATGTTCTTGGCCGGCTCGGGCGAGAGAGCTGGCGAGCTGGAATCGGCTCTAGGTTTCGGGGGACCAGTCAACTTTGTTTGCGTGAAGGTTTTGGATTGTGGTTTGGCGGTTACTGGGGAATCATCCTGAGAATTCGATCTTGAGCCGGAACCTGCTGGTTTTATACGAGTTTCGCCTAGTAGCAGTTCTGTGGCAGCAGTAATTTGCAAGCCATTGTCCTGCAAGGCGTCTCGGCATTGGCGGTATAGGATCTTTGGCTTGCTCTTAACAACGCACTTGTAGACCTGCTTTGTTAGGTATCGGAGCCTGAGGTCCTTGATCTGGCCCGGCTCAATGTCTTTGTCGCTTGCTCTGACAAAGGAAGATGGTCGGATTTCACCCCTCATGGGCCTTTGGTCGTCATCTGAGCTGTCGGATCGCTTGTAATCATTGGCGAGGTCGTCATCGGACGCCAAGGTGCTGAGGAATTGTTGCTTGACAGCTGGCTGAGGGCGGCGGGCAGTAGAAGATGCAGGTGCTCGAAAAGCTGTGCCGGCAGGCGCCATCAAAGAGGCCAGCCGACCAGCACCGAGTCCCGGCCTGGATGGCTGAGGGTTCATGGCCGGCGCCTGCTTCTTCTGGGTCGATTGAGGTTGGAAGGGCGAGGACGCGGGCACCTCGATCACAGTGCGCGGGGTATCTGGAATCGGAGGAGATGAGCGCTGCTGCAGTGTCGTCCGCTTCTCAACAATCTGTGTGGGCTGGGTAGCACGATTGATGATTTGCGTAGGCTGTGTGGTTCGGCTGATGATTTGTGTCGGTTGCGTGGTGCGGTTGACCACCTGCGTTGGTTGCGTGAAGTAGGGTGAGGAATCAGGAATGCTGTGCGCAAGCTCGTCAAGGTCATCGTCCTCAATTTGGAACCGTGCTGGCTTGGTACTGGCAGCGTTTGGTGTCGAAGGGAGCGAGGGGGAGCTCGTCCGCAGGCCTACCACCCCGTGCACCATTTTGCTAGAGTTCTGCTGATTGACTAGAGGGGTTGAGCTGCGTTTGTAGGTCTCTTCTCGTTTCTCTGCGGTCGATGAGGGGTGGAAAAAGCTCTTTTCTCTCGGCGTGAAGAAGAAAGCAAGGAAAGTCCTGATTGTTTGAACAATACTTGAAACAATTGAAAGAAATGAAACCGACGCTGAGTAACTCCAACACACCAATAAATCGTCCGCCTCTGCTTCTGTGTGCTCCGGGTGGTCAATTGGCAGCAGGACGGACTTGGGTTGGTCGTGCTCAGGAATGGGAGTTCCCACGACGATTGGAACGTTGGCGGCTCGATTCACGCGGAAATTTTGGTGTAGAAACGCACAGGACGCGACTAGTACAATCGCGACATCAGCTGACCTTAATTGGCAGCATACTCGGCTGGAGTACTCAAATCACTATACAACGGGCAATTTGGCCCAATTACGACTCAGGTATACTGTATACTGTGAAATTATCACTGGAAATCGAGTATAATATATAATCAGATCCATCATCATAATCTTTGCTTCCGCATGATAGATTGAAGCAGCATCACGACGTATGGAATCCCCATGGCTGTTTGTTAGTGCTGGCTCCAGTGGGATAGGTAACCACTATGGCGGAATCCGGGGCAACCCGCTCATCGCCAGTGGCTAGGTACTGTAACCAGGCGCAACCAGCAGAAAAAAAGCACTGACCAAAATGACCACCAGTCAGTCCGCTTTGTTCGATCCGAGTCCAAGCTTCCACGAGAAGCATGCCTAGGTAACCAGCCACATCACCATTGCGTCTCCTGCTAAAGCCACAGGATCCGGAATACACCAAAGGCCCATTTCCCATCCCGAGCCTCATCCAAATATAGAACCAACCCAAACCATCACACAGTCACCGTCACCATGGCCACCCGCAGGATCGTCTCGACCGAGAAGACCCTCCTGGAAAAGGACGACAGCATCGGCGCCAGCCCCGCGGCCGGCGAGAAGTCCAACATCTCCCCTGCCGTGCCCACGTAGGTTGAACCTATGCCTCGCGGTCCCTGATCGGGGTTCAAGCATTCTGCTTGCATCTCATCAAAGCCAAGGGACATCCCCGGGTGTGAGCATGTGACTTGAGGCTGACACTTCTTTGCAGAGACGTCATCGTCAAGCTACTCGCTTTCACACTAGCCATGATCGTCGTGCCGATTGGGTCATACTATGCTACAGTAAACACCTTGTTCAGGGGTATGTTACGATAGAATTCCCTTGCTCGTCCTTTCTTCAGATCTAGTAGGTCCTATGCGGTGTGACTAACTGATCGTTGGCCTTTAGGGAATTCTACATTTGCAGGAGCACTGGCTGCAATCATGGCAAACGTGGTGCTCATCGCTTATGTGGTTGTGGCTTACAATGAGGATCAGTCTGAGCAGCTGGACGAAAAGAAGAAAGACACCAAGAAGCAACGTTGATGGACATGATCATATGATCTCAGCACCATGGTCACTCAAGCATGTATGATATGGGTTTGGACTTGTCAGACACAGAAAACACTTGGTAAAATATTCAAAGCGATGTGATACGCTGACGATTCATGCCATGATTTCTCAAACAAAACAAAATTTTGATTTCTTTGGTGACCAGTTCGACAGAGGCCTCCTCCCCCTCCTCCTTCTATAGACACACTGCCCAAACTGCCAGAGTCGAATGCCTGGCCTTCCAATGTTGTACTGGCAATGATTAGCCCCGTGTCCTCGTCGTAGATATCATGTGTGTGCGGCTCCCTGTGCGCCGCGGTCGCAGAGGTATTAATGTAGTAAAATGCTCATGTTGTAGGACATCGCGGTAAACAGCTTCCGCGAACCAATATCCTCTGTAATTTCAACACCGTGAACCTGGCCCACTTCCCCCCATCCCTTGGGTTGGAGGCCTTCCTATATCGACGTCTCTCGACGTTCCTCATAATTTCAAATCCTAACTTCGTATGTACTTAAAATCGAATGTTGCTGCCGTGCGAAGCGTAGTCTTGCAAAGTGCAAACCAGTGAGGTGACAGCGCGCATCTCCACGGTCGCCCCTTGCCAAGACCAGCTCTGCGAGCTTTCGACAGATGAGCTGACCATCAAGGATCAGTCCCGTGTGAGGGCACGCAGCGTGCCACGTCCTCCACGCCCCGAGGGTCGCCAGAGAATGTTTACACAAGCGGCCGTAGACGAAACTCCTAGAAGGCCTTGGGTATCTCGAGTGGGAACCGGCAAAACACAATCCAATGCATGAGATGGGAATGCTCAGCAAACGCCCACTACTCTAGGCGTTCTTGCTGAAGCGTCTAGAAAACCAGCTCTTTCGCTTATCTCCAGATTCTGATCTTGGTGCCTCCGTTGCGACCGCCGCTTTTGAGCTTTTTCTCAAAAGGGTACCACCAGTCTTGGGTGGCGGGGGCGGAGCGTGCGAGTTATCAGGCATCGTCCTAGGCTGCGATGCGGCCTCGCCCAAGACTGGCGGTCGGTAGCCGGGTGTCTGCCCAAAGCTGATACCATAGTCATTCTGAGCCTCTTGCTGCCTCTTATGGGGCGAACGCCGGTTGATAGAGCTGTTCTCACTACTAGTAGGATCAGTCTGATATCCAGAATGTTCTCCATAGCTTGCGCTGCCGGACCCAGACGCCACTGTCTCGTAAGATCTGTGGTTGTTGGGACTGGGGTAGACATTTCTGTTGGCAACCGGGTGGGCGGTCAGGTACGGCTCAGGCTGCTGGCGAGAGATTCTGTTTCTCGGACCGTTCCCGCCGTACGGGCCGCCGTTCCCAGAATCGAAGCCATCAAAATAGGCGTCCCTCGGACCGCCGGCCATTGCTGAGGCGCGGGGATCAAAGTTGACGCTCTCAGGGCGCTGACTCGAGCCAGATCGGCCGCCGCCATAGTAACCCTCATGAGGGAAACGCGGGCCATTGGAGTCTGATTTCATACGGTAAGTATGTTTGTCAGGGAAGCGTGACTTCCGACTTGGCTTACTGCCATAGTAGCTACTCCTCCTATTGTTCCATGTGGACTGTGAGTCCGAGTCTGTTCGGTACACAGATTGACGGCTGCTGTAACCGTCATCGAACGCAGCCTCAAAGCTGCGGATCGTGTCTAGTGGTCGCTCCCATTTGCTTCTCGTTGGGTTTGAACGGTCAGGTTCAGCTGCATTCGTGTTAGTGATACATCAACTGGCTGCCGATTTGCCGGGCCTCCCGGAAGAGTCGACTTACCAATTGGGTTACCAGTAGAATCCTTGTGTTGAATCGAAGAAAGGGGCGGCTTTTCCTCCCAGTTGATTGCATCACGAGCAACGGCGGCTGTACGTGTCCAAAACGGTCAGTAATGCTGGTCACCTGGCCCATCCGGCCACTGCATCGCCGGACTTACAAGGCTCTGCCTCCTGCATGGCCAATGTCGGATCGGCTTTTGTGTTTAATCTCTTGGCTTCCTTCTCTGCGTGCGTCTCGTGGAGTGCTCCTCCCGAGAGTTTGCGGGCGTGTCCGCTGGCTTGATCGGGCTTTGACTTGTCGGATCGGAAACTGAAGCCTCTAGATCTGGGTCGTCGCTCAGGTCTCTGTTGCGGCTGCTGTGTCACTGGAGGGTGCGTTGGCGGCTGTCTCGAAGATTGCTGCGGTCGTGACTGATACTGCTGGCTCGTCGGCGGCTGCTGGTTGTTGTTGTTGTATGACGAGGGATAGGAGTACTGCTGCTGATCCTGTTGGCTCTGTGACGGCGGAGCTGGCAGCGGATGACGGTTGTAGTCGTGGGACGCCATTGTCGCTGACTGGGATCGGCGTCTCTATTATATCGCTGATCGTCCTGCTGGGATATCGGGAGGGAAAGGACTAGATGGGTGGAGTTGATACCAGGAAAGTGGACTTCGGTGGACCGACGGCGTACAGAAAAGAGTGGGTGATGGGAGTTGATAGCGCAGAAGCGAAGGTGAGGTGCCAATTTACGAACCCTGCTGGATGGGAAAATGGACTCTTGGGTAGAGGCACCGACGAACCGCCTGCCGAATGTCTTATCGTGGGATGGATGAGGAAATGTGATGGCCTGAGCGAGCGAGCGAACGAACAAATGGGCCGGCTGCTAGGTAAGGTAGGGGAATTTCTTTCTTTTCCAAGCTTTGGGAATCCTGGGCGGCCAGTTAAACACGGTAAGAGGGTGGACGGGGTGGGCCCCGAGGCCTGTACCTTAGGTAGTGTACGTAGTACGTACACACAAACAGTGGGCGGCAAGGTTGTTGGGCAGGTTCGCGGCTGGGGGGCTGGCAACCATCAATATGGGTCGAGAGGTACCTGTCGCAGCCGGCGTGCCGCCAAAAGTGACCTTGTTGCTTGGGTATGCGTCGGCGACTTTCCTTGCCTATCTCGATTCTGTATTATTTTTGGGGTGAGGGAAGAAGGATCCGTTGCTATGGAGGAGGGTCGGAGGGGGGGGCGCCTTTCCTCTGGACTGGACTGCAGCAGCAGCAGCAGCACAAGCACAAGCACTGCCCAGGGTCCTGCTTTCGATGTTATGGAGACGGTCGCAGCTAGCTATTGATGGGGACAGGCTGCAACCCCCGGCGTAGATCCCAGGTGCTCCCTCGTCTCAGAAGCAGCGGAATTCAAGGAAAATGCTGTTTCGACGTGATCGAGATACAGCACCCGCGATCAGCTTGGGGCCAATTTCGACGCCAGGGAAGGAAAAGAACTAAACAAAGGGGTTTCTGAATCAGACAGGATTGGGCCGCTGCCAGATTGAAATTCAATACTGCTTGCTTGCTTGAATGGTGATTTCAAGAAGTGAGAATAAGAAAGTGTATAGTGCAGCTCGGGCCCGTCCTGGTGCCTTAGGTGTAAAGGCCGGTCGATCTTGCTGGAATTGCCAATGTCAAGTCTGGCGCAGACTTTCTTTCGGTTGCTCTAACTTCTCTGCTGAAGGCGACCAATCTGAGATGCTATGACTCGAGCTAGTTCCGCGCTGATGCACACAGCTTTGAGCTTTGAGCTGCCGGCTGCTTGAAATGCTTGAATGCTTGAAAGAAGGCGCTTGCAGATGTGTGTGCCTGTGAATGTATGGAGAGTGACGTCAAATAGGCGCTGGAGACACGAGGTGGCCAGTGATTGCTTGGATGGTTGATTGATTGATACCCTTCTGGTACCTGGGAGTCAGTTCAGGTAATCAGCGTCAAATGTATGTATGTATGTATGCATGTGCCACCCTCTCTCTGTATGTTCGCGTTAGAATCCGGTGATCGGTGTTTCAGGAACGCCGCCGCTTTTCTTTGCTTCTGAGTCTCTCTCCGTTCGGATGACTGACAAAACGATGACAGTACCTAGGTAGGCGATTCGAAATAGAACGGCCAATGAAACAAGTGGTGCAGGGAACTCTTCTGTGCCTATACTTCCCTAGGGGCAAAGGATAGTAGACTGGCTGTTATGGAGTCTTCTGCGCGCAGGTTTGGAAAGAGTAGCTTGCGCCGATACGTGCAGCAAAGCGCATCTACCATCTGCCTCTCAGCGCAGTGAGTGCACAGTGCTGCTGGGGTGCATTGGCCTTCCCGGACCTGCGAGTGCCGGTGTAAAGCCAAATTGGGAAGTCCTAGCGTCAGATATGCTGTGACTTCAAAAAGCCAAAGGGGAAGACGGTCGGTGAGGGAAGGAGAGAAAGATGAATCCCAATTGTTGTCAATTCGTCTTCCTGGTGATTGCTGTAGTAGTGGAATTGCTGTCTTCTATGGAGCTGGTATGGTATCGACTCAAGGTGGATGTTTGCGGTCAATGAAATGTTGGTGGTTGCCACGGAAGAGATCCAGAAGTTCCCAAGAGTTAAAACAACTCTCAGGGAACTGCGTCTGGGCAGGGGCGGACGGGCACAGAGATAATACGAGAAGCCCGGCAGTCCAATCAGGCCACGCACGGGAGATCTGGGATGCTTTCGGAACCCTGAACGATAGCGGGCACCCGAGAGAAAGAGCGCGAGGGTGTAGACAGGTATTCGTACTCTTTGCGCGCTCGCACTGGCAGGCTGGTAGATAGACTGGGTGATGTTCTCTCTTGGGCGGTGATGAGGGGATAGGACACGTCAATCGTCTGCCATTCCTCCTTAAGGTTTCGTTATGGTTGAGGTTCTCGCAGGTGACGCAGCAGCCGTTCGCGTCAATGTATATGTCGCACAGCAATCTTGTCTGGCGGTCCGCGGGCGGTGCAGTGTATTAATTACTTGTTTCTCCCTCTCAGGTTCTATCTGCCTGCCTAGAGGCAAAGTAACTTTGCGCTGAGTCGCTCTCGTCATCCACGATGTGTATCCATGTTATCCATGCTGGCAGAAAGTTGTGGAAGCTGTCAACGCCAGCGTCCACGTGTAAACCCCCCCCCCAGTGCCCCCCAGCTTCGCACGCAACACGAATGCTGTGTGGGCAGCGATGAGCCCAGACGGGCTTGATGGGTGCTGGGGTGGGGGCAAGGAAGCCTGGGATGAGCCCGGCCTTCCCGGTGCGTGTCTCTGGAAACATTCGAAACCTGGCCACGTTTTGTCTCTCCAGGACAAGAAACATCTGATCATGACCTGTGGTATGTAATGCCAGTACTATATGTATGATATGACACTTGGTCCTCTTCGTCCTGCCAGCAGTTCCACCTGCTGAACGTTGACGAGATTGATGTGCTTTGATGCGCGCTCAAGCCAGAGAGTCTCGCACGAGAGTGCCAAGCTTACTTGCTTGTTTGAACTTTTTTTTTATCTGTATCCCTCAACCTGGGGAATGGAGCATGGGGGGAGGGAATACCGGATTTGCACCAAATCCCATCCTACTTTCGGTAGGGTGCATACGAATACTATTCCACATTTGCCATACACACACGAATCCCTACTAGAGACATGCTGCATTAAAACCTCATCCCTAGCACATTTTTTAGTAGCCTACACTACTTCTGATGGCTGCCTCGCGCAGAGGGATCTTCAACGACCTCGATTGCAGCTGGGCCGAAGTCGATGGGTTTGTAGCGTGGGTGTATTCTGCTATATACGGAACTATCTGCCGACAAAGCAGGCCGGGGAGAGTCTAGATGGCAGATGGCATTAGGTAATGTACGTAGCGCAGGAGACTCGAGATCGACCGATCTGATGCTGTCATTGACCCAGCCAACGAAGAAACACAGCCATGAATTGTCAAAAGGAAAGACAGGGAACAGGGGTTGCTCGAGTCCTGCCCCTGGCTTGGCTTCTGGCTTGCGAACAAATGGCAGGAAAGGCAGCAATGGACCTTGAGCTAACGTGTCTGCTACACTGCTAGCTGGTAGGAGATCTACGTTAACACGAAGCTATTTTAGTTTAACCCAGGCCAATTCCCAGCTTCCAGTGGTTGACAGCTCCTCAACCCGCTTCACGTCCAGCTTTTTTTCTGTTTGCCAAATTCCGCAGGAGACGCCTAGAATTGGCGACTATTGGCAGACGCGCAGGCAGGTATTTGAGGTCGACGGCGCCGTTGCCGTCCGTTTTCCATCTTGACTCGAACCAAGGCGCTCGACCAGGCGTCATGGGCATCCGACTGGTCAATTAGAGAGAGAGGGTGTCAAGGAGTCGACTCTCGCCCAGCAACAATGCAAGCACAAGCTCAGAAACTCTCGGCCACGATGGTTCATAAAACTTTTTACCTATGGCTCGGCAGGTTGGCCTCTCTCAGGCCCAGCCCAGCCCTTCGGATCTCCGCCGCCGCGCAATGGATCTTCAACGAGACGGCGCCATTGAGTTCACTTTGGCGTCATGCATTTCCCCGACCTTGGGGCGCTTTTGCCGGAGAATACTCAGCGTCGGTTGCCGACCCGTTGCCAAGCTGTCTGAAAGTGGCAGCAAATCTATTTCCGGCCTCTGCACATTGGCTGGCTATAGACTGGCTGTTCTCAGGGGAAACCTATCAAATTCAAGGAGGGCATGATCGCTCTCTTGTCGGCCGCTCCTGGTCTTATTACATCAAGACCAACAGACACACGACCCTTGGGCAATAGTGCTAGCAAAGCCTCAAATATACCGCCAGGTGCTGTAAAAGTCGAGGTAAATATCAGCAATGGCTTGCTGTAGCGGGCACTGTCCCAGGCCAATCAGCGCTCTGGAAACTCCCAATAGCTTTCCGGAACTGGCTAGACTTTTTCGAGGTGGGACTCGGCCGATGCTCGTTTGCGGCGCACGCACAGTTACCGAGTGCCAACAGGTAAGCGGCGCGACCTTTTGGTAAGAACCCGAAAAAACCGAAAGAATGAAAAAAGTCAGGGCGCAAAAAAAGACCAGAGATCCCGACATTCAAATCCGTCACAACGGATGGGGCTGCAGATTTCAATATAAGACAGACGCAGAATACGATACACACCCGATCATCTATCGCCGGCCCTGACGATAATTACAGCGAATAGGCGATCATTCTATTTCTTCTGCGCCTCGCCACCGATGTCGTGTTCCTGCGAGGTGTGGCCACCACAGATCTGCTTTAGAGCTGCACAGCCCCCCTAGACTTTGGCAGGATGGGCATCACCCTTGTTTGGCTTGCATCATTGATCGCTCAAGAAGACCAGACGAATGTCAAAAAAGATGTTTGACAGTCTGCCAACTGTCGCCAACGATCATCATCTGGACCCTGCAAATCAGCTCACTTGCTTCCCAACTCCCGGCATACGAACACAGGCTGCCACCTTTGGTGTGTAGTACTCTGTATGGTGTGGCTTATGTGGTACTCGCTTTCTCCAGGACCTGCAGATGATCTTTGATTGAATTCCCGTCCTATCCGACGAGCAATCAAACCATCTTTTCCTGGACTCGATCGAAGTACCTTTACTCGTCTTTTTACTACCTGTGGCAAATTCGAGATTCGGGGTCTTCGCAAAGAGTAAGGGAAAACAGAAGCAAGAGAAGCAAAAAAGGCAAATCTCCTTCGCGGAACCTTGAGCCCAAGAAGGTTGCTGACATCTGAGCATTATCGAGACTTGTTTCAGAGGTGCCTCTCCCGTGGGCATTGCCCTACGTCCCGCCCCGTCGATTAATTGCCAAGGTAACACGCTGCAGACTTCCCGTGTCTGCGGCGTGCAGATATTTTAGAAGCTTGGCAAGAGAGATGTGGTGGCGGAAACATGTGCCGCACACGCTCCTTGCAGATCGAATTCCCCTTGGTCGCGGAGTGACACTGATCGGCAATGCCTGGAGAAAGTTACAATAAACGTGGACATTTTCGCTTCACAGGGAGGGAGGCTTGCGAGCAGCTAATAAGCATATCTCGACAGGATCCTCGAACCATCTCTGCTGGCCTCGAGAGGATACGATATGCCGCCTGCAATTCTCCAGTGAGCTAGCTGTGTGAGGGTTTAGAGAACCTTGTGCATGATTACATTTATTCGCTCAGGATCTCTCTCCCTTACCTCGCTCCAGGAGCTCAGCGTGCGATCAGGATCCGTTCTTCTGGCATGTGTCACTTGGGCCTTGCTTTTGGTCCTCTGTTCTTCAACGTTTTGCCTTGAAGCAGGAGCTATGAGACCAGGACGCCCGCCCGTGGCGCTCCTATCGAAATAATATGGCTTGCGGCTCTCTGTGAAACGCCCTGTCGCGGTTGTATACACTATGTGCTCAACCTCGCCTCTGACAAGTCTCTGGCCAATTTTCATTCATATACCGGCATCATACATGCGAAATATGGGAGAGTCAACCGATGCTCGATAACGACCCTGGTGGGATCTCGCAATTCGCAGACGTCACCGATAGGAAGGACTTGTTCGTGAGTGATGATTATTAGTCTACTACAGGTGACCGGAGGGATGGGAGAATAGCTGGCCACTAGATATATACAACCAAACCGGCATGGTTCTGTGACCTGTCTCAAGACATGTGATCTTTTATCAAACCAATGTGTCTCTGTTCCGATGAATTCTCTCTGCCAATGATCTTTTTCCGCTGTCTGATCGGATGATTTCATCGCCAATGATTTTTCTCTCTGTTTGATCCGATGAATCATGGGCAATGATTCTTCCTCATCTGAATTCATCACGGATGATTTTTCTCTCTTACCAAAGTAGGATCTGACAACGGGCTCCAAACGCCTCTCAAATGTGTTCCGTCAAAAATTCGCTTTCGCTTTCACGCTTTGCTGTTGTTCATACAATACATAGTCGTCTACCGGTCGAGGGCTTGACTTTGGCACTATAAGAGAAAGAATATAAGTTAGCATACATCAACAAAAAAAAAAGAGAGGAAAGACTCACCATGTGCCAATAAACGCCCTTCCTCCGCAGCAGCTCCTGGTGATTCCCCTTCTCCAGAACCCTGCCCTCGCCGAGGACGAAGATGACGTCGGCGTTCTGCACCGTGGCCAGGCGGTGCGCGACGACGACCATGGTGCGGCCCCGGGCCGCCCGCTCGAACGCCGCCTGCACGAGCTTCTCGGACTCGGAGTCGAGCGAGCTGGTCGCCTCGTCGAGCAGCAGCACGTCCGGGCGGCGGATCAGGGCCCGCGCGATCGAGACCCGCTGCTTCTGCCCGCCCGACAGCGACACGCCGCGCGACCCGACCTGCGTGCCGTAGCCCTCGGGCAGCGACGCGATAAAGTCGTGGATGCTGGCGTCGCGGCAGGCGGCGTGCAGCTCGGCGTCCGAGACCGAGTCGGGCGCGCCCAGCAGGATGTTCTCGCGCAGCGTGCCCTGGAAGATGTTGGGCTCCTGCGCCACGAGGGACAGGTGCCGGCGGTACGCGTGCACGTCGAGCGCGGCGACGTCGACGCCGTTGGCCAGGATCGCGCCCCGCTGCGGCTCGTAGAAGCGCTCCAGCAGCGACACGATCGACGTCTTGCCGCACCCCGACGCGCCGACCAGCGCCGCGAACTGGCCCTTATCGATGGTCAGGTTCAGGCCCTTGAAGATGGACACGTTGCGCGTCGGGTACTTGAAGTGCACGTCCCGGAGCTCGATCTTGATGCCGCCGTCGGCGTCGGGGATCTGCTGGGTGGCGCTCGCAGTCTTGGTCATGGCCATCTCGACGCCGTCGTGGTCGACCTTGTTGCCGCGCAGCTCGCGCACGCTGAGGATGCGGTTGGCGGCCGCCGTGGCCTGCGCGGCGTTGGGCCCGAAGCTGAAGCCCTGGCCGGCGGACTCGGCGCCCTGGATGACGGCCATGTAGCAGACGAAGAACTGCATGGGGTCGTACTCGCGCGTGGCCATGAGGCGGCCGCCGTACCAGAAGATGAGGGCCTGGCAGCCGAGGCTGATGCTGTCGGACAAGGCAAAGACGAGCGTGGTCCAGCGGGCCTTGCGGAAGGCCTTGCCGACGTGGCCGCTGAGCAGGTTGTCGTAGCGGTCCGTGATGGTGTCCTCGAGCGTCATGGACGAGACGGTCCGGAAGGCGCCGATGGCCTCGGCCGCGAACTTGCTGCTCTCGGCGAACACGGCGCCGTACATTTTCTCGAACTCGAGCTCGTACCGGAACCGGAAGTAGCCGGCCGCGAGCCCCAGCGGCATGGTCACGCACAGGGCCACCAGCGCGAGCTTCCAGCCAAAGGCAAACGCTATCGCCAATGCGCCGAAGATCGTGAAGACCGAGTTGTACACCAGGGCCATGTTCATTCCCAGCATCTCCTCGAGCTGCTTGGGGTCGCCGCCGACGCGGGCCGTCAGCGTGCCCGTCGAGTTGTCCTCGTCGTCGAAGAAGGCCGTCTTCTGGTACAGCAGGTCCTCAAAGTACTGCTTGCGGTACGTGGCCGAGATGTAGTGCGCCAGGTGCGTCGAGACGAAGCCGACGACAAAGTACGAGAAGCCGATGCAGATGGCCAGGACGAACCACATGAGCGACCAGAAGTCGGCCTCGTTCCGGAAGTGCGCCGACTGCGGGTCGTACTGGAAGATGACGACGATCTGGGCGAACAGGTAGGCCTGGAGCGGCGCCGACGTCGCCGTGCACATGGAGAAGAATATCGTCAAGCCGTAGGATAGGAACCGGTTGCGCTGCTCGTACAAGAGTCGGCCGAAACTTCTCATGAGCCCGCGCTGCTTGTACTTTGTCTTCTTGACCACGTCGCTGTGCTCTGACACGGCAGCGCTCTTCTCGCGGCTCAGGATGGCGCCCAGGTCCTCCTCTTCGGGACTTTCAGAGTCACTGGCCTCGGTCGGCTCGCCCAGAGAGAGCTGTTGGGCATGTACAAGACCGTAGTAGACACCCTTCTCGTCCTCGAGAAGACTCTCGTGGGTTCCACGCTCGACTACGCGGCCCTTCTGGAGGACCACGATCGCATCTGCCTTCTTGATGGTGGAGAGACGGTGGGCAATCGTTACGGTAGTCCTGCCCTGCGAGACCTTGTCGAGGGCAGCCTGGACGATGCGCTCGCCGCGGACATCAATGGCCGAGGTGGCTTCGTCCAGAATCAGGATCTTGGGCTTCTTGATGACGGCGCGTGCGATGCTGATGCGCTGGCGCTGGCCGCCAGACAGCTTTGTTCCGGAATCACCGACCATGGTATCGTATCCATCAGGGAGTCGGTCGATGAACTCATCTGCAAAGGCCTCCTTGCAGGCCTCGATGACGAGCTCCTTCTTCCTCTCCTCGGTCTCATTCTGGAACGCGGATCCGATCAGGCCGTAAGCCACGTTCTTGTAGATGGTGTCGTTGAACAAGAAGGGCTCCTGCTGGACGAGACCAATCTGTGACCGCCACCACTTGAGCTCAATGTCCTTTAGCTGATGTCCGGACGTGGAAATGGACCCCTTCAGCTCGACCGCAGGCCCAGAATCCTGATCGCTCGTGGCGGGAGTCTGAGTTCCGTCACTGATGACGCTGTCACTTTCGGCTGCACCATCCTTCTTCTTCTTCTTCTTATTTTTCTTCTTCTCTTTGGCCTTCCCCTTTGCATCCACGGTTTTGGCAATGTGAACCTGGTCATCCAGTGTGTACCAGCGCTCAATGAGACCGACAATAGTCGACTTGCCGCTACCAGAAGGGCCGACGATGGCCGTCAGCTTGCCGGCCTCGAGCGTCAGGTTCAGTCCGTCAAGCACCTTGACGTGAGGACGACTGGGGTAGGCGAAGTCGACATCCTCAAAGATGATATCGTCCGTGGCCGAGGCTTCGGGCTCCGTGATCTTCCCGCGGTAGGGGCGGGGCGCATCAATGACGACAAAGAACTCGCACGCGGCGACCATGGCCTTGCCGACGGCGATCAGGGGGGTCGACATGCGCTCCAGGGAGATGACCATCATCATCACGGACATGAGAACGACGACAATGTCTCCGACGTTGGCGATGCGGTGCTCGGTGACAGACTTAGTGCCGAACCAGAAAGACAAGCCAAAAGAGGCGAACAGGCCGAAGAAGACGAGGCCGAACTGCAGAGCCATGATGGGCGAGGTCCTCTGGCCGTGCTTCTGGGCCGCGTCTGCCCAGACGGCGAAGCGCTTGGTGACCTGCGCCTCGGCGCCACAGGCCATGACCATGCGGATGCTGCTAAAGGCCTCGCTGGCGACCGACGACGACTTGGTCTCGGCAGCCGTCTGGCGCCCCTGGCCCTTGAGGATGAACGGGAGGAGGGTGCCAATTACGGCCGAGATGAAGACAATGACCGAGCCAGTAACCAGGGTCAAGGACCAACTCTTTATGAAGGCCACGATCATGGACGCTATAATGGTCGCCAAGAACTCGAGAAATGTAGCAAGCTTTTCGGATATTCCGAGTTGCAGTGTGTTGGCGGTTGTCGTAATGGTGCCCGCAGCAGCTCCTGGTGACATGGAATCGAGTACATGGATCGTCTGGCCAAAGAGACTCTGCAGATAGTGCAGTCTGATGGCAGCAGACATCCGGATGCCAATGATTCGAAAGGAAAACTAGATGAAAATGGTAAGCTTCCGTTGTAGACGAGATGTGACAAGTGCCACCAACCTTGGTCATGTAAGTCAAGCCAAACTTGGCAATGAAAAGTGCAAAGATGTACAGCCTAGGAGTGAGAGTCTTAGTATCAAGTTCTTCTTGTGACTTGCAAGTGACCACCTACGCATTTCGATTGAGTGCCGCCTCGAATTCAGCCTGGGAGACTCCAGAGCCGGTCGTGTTGAAGTACGAGACGAAGTTCGTAGTCAGAGCACCTGAATAGTAGCATTTAGCACATTGTCGCGGCCCAGATCATGACCATGTTGCGAGCTTACCGAATACCACATTCATAAGAGGCATCGTGACGCCAGCCGCAATAGAGGCAAAGCCGGCCAGGGCCATGAGAGGGTAGTCCCATGTCTTTGCGTAAGAGAAGATGCGCTGAAGACAACAAGATGGTCAGTATTCATTCGCCAGTATGAAGGAAGTGGGTTGGCCGACGTCGAAGGGCCAAAACCATTGTAGATGGATCTGCAAGGGGATTCTCACGTAGTAATCGCTGGCCTTTGCTTCTCTCTCCGGTCTCAGCTTGGCAGCCTCTCTGGCCTGCTCTTCGTCGCGCTCATTGCTTGTTCTCGAGTCGGGCGCGATGTGATTCTGGTCTGGTAGACCCTCTGGGCCTGCGACCTCGGGGTCGAGGACCTGAGTCTGTGTCGCGGCCATTGCCTGCGTGTTGTATGATCTCCTTTCTATCCAATAGCCATGGAGAGAGTATCCAAGATCCAAAGTCGCAAAGTCAAGTCTCTGTATCCTGGATTTGTCCCCTTCTTCTGATGGATGATTCCGGATTGCAGAGTCTGTGGTTTTCGCTTCTGTTGTTCGGTCAAGAAATTTGCAATGCCCAAAAAGGTGTTGCCTGGTGGAATGAATGAATGGAAGAATGAATGCGGCTGCGCAATGAAAATGAAGATGGTCAATGCTGGCTGGGTGGGAGGTGACTATGCCCAAAGGACCAAATCCAGCCGCAGCCAATAGATTAGATAGGATAGAGTATCGTCGCTCGAGCCACAGGCGATGAACAAGACTGTGCTTTATCGAGATGGAAATGAAAATGACTGAACAAAAGATGAACAACAAAAGCAGAGCTGCGATGGATGACGATTACAATCAGCAGCAGCAGAAAAAAGCTGAACGTGTCAGAATGCCCCTCCAATCCTTACAAGGGCCTTGGATCGCGCATCAAGAAGATAGGCCACATACCTAGTCGTCGCTGTCGACTGACTATAATTAAAGCTTGACCCCAGAGACGATCCTCCAGGCGACTAGGTCCAAAATGGTTAAACAAAGTATCGGCTGCGTACACTGTACCTAGAGCAGAGCATCAATGTTGTTGCCTGCAAGACTTTTATGATGGCTCAGCTAATAGGGATGCGGTGCAAGTTGTCATGAGGTTCTAGGAATCACCTTGTACCAGTCTACAATATCGTACATAATAGGTCAGCCTACGCCAAGAAATCGTCAATGACTGACCTTGCATTTAATAGGACTCGCACCTTTTCCTGGCATGTCATCCATCTACTGCAAAACTGACAAGTATGATCTGTCGTGTTCTTTGGCTTGCGCCCCAATGTCCTGTGTATCGGCCACTCGCCCGTAAGACGGGGACCGCGGACAGTTTAACAGCCCGTCGACTTTCCCGAGTCCCGATACTACCTTCATTACCTACCGCTACTTGCCGTCCTGGAACCTCCCAAAAGTCGAATCCAACCCCTTCCACGTTGCCTGGAACTGCCCCGGATTTGCCTAATATGGTGCTGCAGCATAAGTTGCCCCCTATTGCTTAGACATCCGAGTCTCCAAGGCATTGTTATTAGATATGCATTCTTGTAGGTATCCTATACTTCTCGTTACAGCTTCAACGGCGCTATACCTTCAATGCCTGTAGCTGTGCTATTGGACATGAAATGAATTGGTATTGAAACCCGTTGTACCAAGTGTCTATCTGATAAGATAGGCCTAAAAAAGATGACTGCCCCGCTATTGTGAACCTGAACTGAACCATACAATCCCACCCCGCCACCCTATTGACCTCACTAAAGGAACTCCTCCTAGGTAGACCTGCTACAAGCCATGCTAAACATCCACTCTACAGCTGATATTCTTCTACACGTCAAGCAATGGGATGTTCCGAGAGAAGTGAGAAAGTGTAGTTTATCATCAGGTTTCAGACGCAAGTTAGCTGGCAGTTGTAACTTCCGTTGCCTTATCTAATCATCTAGGAAACCCTTTTTCGCTTTTGTACGATCCTCTGTCAAGTATCCATCCCCTGAACATGGACCGCACGAAAAACACAACAGACTGACGAGCCTATACTATACGTGTGTAAATGCGCTTCAAAACCCAACACACATTGAGAGCAACTCCTATCCTCCATCATCATAACAACCGGCCAGAGACGGACGTGATTCTATACTTGTTCCAAGGTGTATATATGTTCGGATCAGCTGCACACGTTTGATCAGCACATGTCTCTTTTCACCGATATTGTCCGGCAAGGTTTGCTAACATGATCCGCAAGGAGCAACAAGTCAGTGCTACTTACAACTTGTTCGGGGGAACCGCCGAGGTCGTGGGCCACTGGTAGCCGGATGCGTCGCTGAACTTGTAGCCGTAGCTGGCGGTGAAATCGTCAAGGACCGAAGGGCCTCGCGAGCCTGAATGATCAAAATTAGCATGTATACAAAGAGGAGGTGGCGGTCGTAGCTACCGTATGGGTACTCCATGGGCACAATCTCCTTGTTGTCGTCAAGGTAGTGCAGGAGGGGAGTGAAGATTCTCCAGCTGGCGTCGAGCTCGTCGTCACGGACAAAGTTGGAGTGGTCGCCCTTAAGGCAGTCGAGGATCAAGGACTCGTACGCCTCGGGGATCTTTAGGTCGGAGAATCTTCGGCGGTAGGTGAGGTCGAGTTCGGTGAGGACGGTCTGCATGCTCAGACCGGGAAGCTTGGAGTTCATCTTGAGGTAAACACTCTCGTTGGGCTGGATACGCATGACGAGCTCGTTGCGGGGAATGTCCTTAAAGATCCCGCTAGTAACATCCTTGAACTGGATTCGGATCTCCGTCTTTTGCTCGTTCAAGGCCTTACCAGCCTTCATGATAAAGGGAACACCGTCCCAGCGCTCGTTCTTGATGTACGCGACAAGGGCGCAGAAAGTGGGGCACCTCGAGTCCTTGGGCACCGTGTCGTCCTCCTTGTACGAAGGCTTGCTGCCGTCCAGGGACTTTCCGTACTGGCCGATGATGACGTTCTTTGGCTCAATGGCCGGCATTCCCCTGAGAACGCGAACCTTCTCGTCACGAATGTCCTCAGCCGAGAAGGAGATTGGTCTTTCCATAGCCAACAGCGTCAAGACCTGGAGAAGGTGGTTCTGCATGACGTCACGGATGATACCGAACTCATCAAAGTAACCGCCACGGCCCTCAGTGCCGAAGGGCTCCTTGAAAGTAATTTGGACGTTGTCGATGTGGTGTCGGTTCCATGTGGCGCCAAAGAACTCGTTGCCAAAGCGGAGGATCAGGATGTTCTTGACCATCTCCTTGCCAAGGTAGTGATCGATGCGGAAGAGCTCGGCCTCGCTCCAGTCGGGCTCGAGGGACTTCTGCAACTCCCGAGAGCTGGCAAGATCCTTGCCGAAGGGCTTCTCGACCTGTGTACGACACTCGTCAGTATCTCGGTTAGTCATGACACCAAGGCAATAACTTACGATGACACGGGCGATGCCGTTCTTGGGGTAGCAACATCTCTTTAGGTGCTGGGAAACGATTGTGAAGACGCTGGGGGGCAGGGCCATGTAGAAGAGGCGGTGGGCTTCCTTGCGGCCCTCCTCAATCTTCTTGAGCTGGTTGTCAAGCTCTTGGAAGGACTCATCCTTGTCGTACTGTCCAGAAACGTAGGTGCAGAGCTGGCAGAATTCGTCCAGCTGGCGCTCGAGATCCTTGGTGGGGGTCTTGATGTAGGATCGGACTCGCTTGATGTATTCTGCATGGTCCATCTTTGTGCGTGCATATCCGACAATCTTGATGTTCTGCGGCAGGAACTGGTTGCGGTACTTTCGGAAAATGTTAGAATCCCCGAGAAAATGTTCAAAGATAGTCGGGAAAATTTCTTACAAGACCGAACAAGGCGGGGAACTGTGACAAGTTAGCAATTGAGCACTGCGTGGAGGGAATCGGCGTCGAGGGTGGCATACCGTCTTCTTCTTGGCCAAATCTCCAGAGGCACCAAGGACCACGATGACCGTGTTGTCCTTGAGCTCCATCGAACTGCAGGATTCGAGGTCAGTGATACAGCCAAGCAAACACAATCTGCCGGGGCAAACAGTCTTGACGCATCGAGGCGGTCGACCGGGCGACGATGGGCGCGACGAGATGCCTCCTGGGCGTCGCGCTTTCGACCGTCGTCATGATGGAAAATGGCGGGGTTGGCGGGGCTCGACTTACGCTGCGGCGGAATCCATTTTGCTTGTTCTGATGGAGGGGAATGGAGTCAGCAAAAGTTGGCGGACGCCGAGAAAAAGAGGCAATTCAAAGTGGCAGACAAGAGTGAGCTGCAAGGACCAAAAGGGTGCAAGAAGAGAGCAGGTCACTCGAGTGGAAAGTTGGTGGTTGTCCTGAAAAAGAACAAACGGCCTGGAGGAGCTCTCGGCGGATTGATAATGTTGTTGGGTTTGGGAAGTGGGGAGCTTACTGATACCCTGGTCGCTGTCCGGTAGCTGTACCTTTTATTCTGCACGCCGAATATGCGTTTCTGTCTCAAGGGTCCTTTCCGCGTCCAGTTTTTTCCAGTGTTTTGATTTCGCTCGTGAAGGATCGTGAACTGCTCAGGCTCGAGAAATACGGTCTCGATGCGACTGGTTTCCCTGTTGAAATCTCTTCGGCGGAGTCGAGAGTCGAGTCTGTTACAAAGCAAGAGCACACCTCCGAGAGTATGTCCTGGCTCGTACAGTAGCGAACTCGGAAGCGTCGGGCTCAGATCCACCGGATCAGGATCAGTGTGGGCTTTGACGTCGACGGCAAGGCTTTTCCAGGGTCTTGCTGAGTGATTAAGTCCGTCTGTCGAGAGTTCCGCAGTGGACGGAAGAGAGAGGGAGAAAAAAAAAGTTGCACGGCTTATGGAATCATGTATCGCTCGCTTTAAATGTCTTGACGCCCTATTTTTTTGAATTGAATTTTCTTGCTGGCAGGTCTCATAAGCAACGCTGTCGGCGTTTAGTATTTATTTCTCTATTGTTCACTGCTGCTAAGAGTCAAATCCCGCGCCACTACAATGCATCCATCCATTCCCGATCTATTGATGATGTGAGCATATTGCAGGTGGGTGAACACAGACACTCTACAGAATGAATACCACCTGGGACAAGTACAATTGTTCGCCCCGGCGTTGGTCTTGGTGTTTCAGGACAGTGGTCCGAATATGCCCATCGGACACAGCGGTAGCAATTGTTTAGTCAGGCTCCGGTCTCCGTAGACACCTTTTTGCATTTATCCGCCTCCCAACGCTCTTGGAAGTTACAGAATACGATCACCCCAAAGCCATCAGCGGTCCCGGCGGTGTCATCGATCTGGGTGAGGCATGAAGGCGCCCCGCCGCGCCCGGCGATACTCTCGAAGCTATGCGCCGCCCGCCTGATTGGCTACCACTGGGGCAAAGCTATAGCTGCCGGTTGGTGGGGTGCAAGGCAGAGCTTCCAGGGTTAGATAGGGAGCTACGCTGGATCTTAGATAAATTACCGCACCCAAGGTGAGTGAGCATGACGTTGCAGACCGCTCTCGCCGTTTAGATCCTTGGCCCCGATGCCGTGCGACGAGGGCAGCCAGTGATCGGCGATAATGGATGGTTATCGCTGATTGTATGGACTTTATGGAAAGCTAGATAGATGGGAAGCAGGCTCTCTCTCTCATCTGACTTCAGTGCCGTCTTCCATCCTCAAGACTGTAAAGCCGACTGAAGACTCTGGCATGTTTTGCCGTGTATATTTACGCACGTAGAACCAGCACAGATGTTCTCTGTAGCACAGTTCATTGACCAGGAACGGCAAGCCGTGGCAGTCGAGACAATGTCCGGGTTCTGGTCGAGGCTTTGGGGTTCTCCGTCTTCCGGAGTCCGACATTGTCGCCTAGGCAATTCAGCCCCGAGGACGTCAAGAGGTGCCAGTCAGTCAGCATACATCCGTAGGATCGGTCTCATATGCAATGCCAGTCGGGTAACAGTTTTTGGAAGGTGACAGACGAGCACTGACAGACATGATGGTCACCACCAAGTTTTTATTCCAGGCCTCGCTGGGTTTGTGAGTCAATCACTAAGTTCTAAGGATGTCTTGTAGACATCGATGGCCGTTGGAAAACGCGTGTGCAGGCTCAAGCCAATCTGAAATACACCTTGCACTAATCTAACACTGCTCTTGTCAAGAAAGGAACCATGTGAACATTGCATCGTCTATTGCATGCATTTATTGTCAAGTTTCCATGTGCTTATCAAATCAAGCATTGAATGCCAGGGCTGATGGACGAGATGCGGGCGGGGCACTAGCCGGCAGCTGGCGGACTGGGGTGCCAGTCGATGGCCGCCGACCTTTTGGCGTGGTCTCCACTCGCGCTGTGGCTCAGTCCCCGCCTTAGCCACAATCCGAGAAAAATTGGTTTTGTGGAGGGTGCAGAAGCCCTCTTGCCTTAGACCCGATTTTGCAGAACACTCTATCGAGGCGTGCCATCCACGGAATCACGACAACGCCAAAAGACGACAAACCGCCCAACGACAGCCCATACCTCCCGGATCTTCATCCCCATAGATTACGAGAGCGGTGGAACAACACAGCCAAGATGCCTTCCGAAGCTGGTCACAGACGTGAGTATCCCGCTGCCTCTCGAGCCCGGCCCGAACATGTCGAAATTTTCGCAACACCAGCAGGAGAGCCATGCGCCGACGATTTCCACGTTTTCGCCTCGACACACGACGAAATCGATGCCCGGCGCATGACTCCCTAGGTGTTTGCGGATTCGACTTGGCCATTTCTGATTCTGGGTGGAATATTTGCTAACTTGCTCTGTCTGATAGTATACGTCAAGTAAGTTGACAACGATCTCCCCGAAACCGACTCGGCACGATTCCCCCATCTTCGCGAAGGACGACGGCCATGTTTCACTTCACGGATGCCAGAACGAACGATTCGATTTACGAGATCATGGGCGCTGACAAGTTGTGATTGTAGGGGTCGTCACCTGAGCTACCAGCGTGGCCGACACACCATCCACCCCCAGACCAGCCTGGTCAAGATCGAGGGTGTTGATGACACCGCTGCCGCCAAGTATGTCTTCTCACCAACCACGGATTTCTCGGGAGCGCGTCAGGACTAACGTGGAGTTGTAGCTTCTACCTCGGCAAGAAGGTCGCCTACGTCTACAAGGCCCAGAAGGAGATCCGCGGTTCCAAGATCCGCGTCATCTGGGGCAAGGTTACCCGTCCTCACGGTAATTATCCGACTCCTGCTCTCACCACGCCCAGCGAGCCCGATTGCTGACTCTACTTTCCAGGTAACTCTGGCGTTGTCCGCGCCAAGTTCTCCAGCCCTCTCCCCACCAAGTCTTTCGGCGCCTCTGTTCGCATCATGCTGTACCCTTCGTCGATATAAGTGCAGGAGGGTTTCGGCCGGAGTTGGTAGTGCGGATGGTTCATTCATGACTTGGCAGCATCTGGGTTAAGGGCAAAAAGATGCATGGGTAAAATGGACCGACGGCAGCCTTGCGTCTAGCATCACAAATCAAAACAATACCAACAACGAACGACGACATTTTTCGAGAGCGATCATATAGAGTGCTTGGGTGAACACAATGGCCAGTAATCCACACGCGATGAACGCATTGTTCGGTCATTTAGGAAAGACGCAATGAGAAATGTTTGTGACGAGCTGTTGTGGGAACGATTCGAAAAGCCAGAAACAAAAAAAACAAAAACTTGGTGACCTGTTGATGCTGACGGTCTAGGACGGGGAGGGATGGTGCTTGTGTTTATTCCAGCATTCATACGGTTCATGTCATTTGCCTGATCTGAATCGAGGAGGGATCACGGATCAGTCTTCTCAATGCAACTTGTACTTCCAAGACCACGTGTCGACTTTCAAAAACAACGCCTTTGATGTGCCACTTGCGAGCGGGTCATCCGATATGATGGGACACGGCAATGGTGCCAATTCGATAAACTCCATGACTTCCATGAAGACCAAGTGAAATTACTGACATATGGCCAGTAAGTTCTGATATTGATGACAGATTACGATACAGCCTAGCTGCTTCACGCCGTGCCGATCTTGACCTTCCGGAACTCCTCCGTCGTCCCCTGGATCGCCTTCTCGGTCGGCAGCCTCTCCATGCTGCTGGCGCCGAAGAAGCCCTGGACGCCCTTGGTCCGGGCGAGCACGTACGCGGCGTCCTCGGGCTCGGCAATGGGCCCGCCGTGGCAGAGCACCATGACATCCTCGCGGACGGCGACGGCGGCGTCGCGGATCTCCTGGATCCTCGTCACGCTCTCGTCGAGGCCGATGCCCGTCTGGGCGCCGATGCTGCCGCTCGTCGTGAGGCCCATGTGGGCGACGAGCACGTCGGCGCCGGCCCCGGCCATCCTGACGGCGTCGTCCCTGCTGAACACGTACGCGCACGTGAACAGGTCCTGCGCCCGCGCCTCCCGGATCATGTCCACCTCGAGGCCGTACCCCATGCCCGTCTCCTCCAGGTTCTGCCGGAACACGGACCCCTCGTCGATCAGGCCGACCGTGGGGAAGTTCTGCACCCCGCTGAAGCCGACGGCCCTGAGCTCGGACAGGAACCTGGGCATCTCCCGGAACGGATCCGTGCCGCAGACGCCGGCGAGCACCGGCGTCTTCTTGACGATGGGCAGGATCTCGGACGCCTGGGACGAGTCGCGAGTGTTAGTGAATTGCACAAGTTGCATAAATAATTTCCAGGCAAAGCAGATGTTGTAATTACCATTTCCACGACGATCTTATTGGCATCACCGTAGGGCATCAGTCCCGCCACTATTTTGATATATTGTCAGTATGATGAATTCAAATGATATAAGCCAGGCTCCAGCCAGCATTGAGGTTTTTGCCTTTCTCATATGTCGTAAAGAAATGCAAAAGGTTGTCAGGGCAGTACGCGCTCAAGCTGTCATGGTGTTTTCAAAGTGGTCAGTCGCTTACAGCTACCGCGGCCGGCCATCCGGAAGCGGCCCGAGTTGTACACAATAATGAGATGGCCGCCGCCGCTCTCGACGCACTTGGCGCTCAGTCCCGTGCCCGCGCCGGCCCCGACGATGGCCTCGCCGCGGGAAACGGCGGTCCTCAGGTGCTCGAGGACTTCTGTCCTAGTGGTCGGTCTCGGCATGATCGTGTATTATGTGTGCGTCGGTGGATCCCGGGGACTCTGTGCTTGCGAAGGGGTCCAAGTCAAGAGAACAGCTGCCACTTATAACCGCACGTATTTGGAAGAATCTGCAGCCACGTACTTGCAACACACGTGCAATAGTTTTTTTTGAAAAAATACACATCCGGACATCCAGTGAATATGTCGCAGTGACCACAGAATATGCGTCATGACGCAACATGGCGCTGTCGCTTCCCCACTTTGCTGTAGTCTTACAAGCCGACAACTCGAGGTGCTCTACCCATTTATATGAAGATCATAATACAGACGGCCTCAAATCGGTGTTATAGTTTATTCTTCAGCAGTTGAGTTGTTACTTGCCAAATACGATTTACTTACACGTTTACATTCAGTTATTCGTATATTTCATACAGGAGATCCAATTCTGCTTTATGAACTTGTTGTAAAGAATATCTCCAAGGTCGTCTACAAGTGATTTATCCAGTATGTCCAAGAACAAAGACGAAGAGGCCGGCCCTCGAATCCTGCTGCTGGCTACATGCGACACCAAGATGGAAGAGATCGCCTTCATACACGACCGGCTGACCTCCATCGACGCCCGCAGCCGCCCGATCCTGATGGACATTGGGCGCACGCCGGCTTCTAATCCCCTGATCAGCATCTCACACGGCGACATCTTCCCCAAAGACAAACCGGAAGATCTGTCCTCCCTCCCGCGGGACGAGTACTCGAGCCTCATGATCTCGGCCGCGACTTCATACGTCCGCGAACACCTGCTCCCTTCTCCATCTTCTTCCTCGCAGCAGCAGATCCACGCCGTCCTAGGCATCGGCGGCAGCACGGGCTCGTCCATCATCGCGGCCGTCATGCGCGGCGCCGCCCCCGTCGGCCTGCCCAAGCTGCTCGTCAGCACCATGGCGAGCGGCGACGTGGGGCCCCTGGTCGGCGGCGCGGATGTGACCCTCATGTACAGCGTCACCGACATCGCCGGGCTCAACTTCCTCTCGGAGCGCGTGCTGGGCAACGCCGCGGCCGCGGTGGCGGGCATGGCCGCTTCTTACTTCCGGGACGCCGAACCTCGGGAGCAGCAGCAGCAGCAAGGAAAGCGCGGGAAGAAGAGGATCGCCGTCACCATGTTCGGCGTGACGACGCCGGGCGTCGACGCGATCCGGTCCCTGCTCTCGTCCCACGGCGCCGAGGTCGTCGTCTTCCACGCGACGGGGTCGGGCGGCCGGGCGATGGAGGCGCTGGTGCGGCAGGGCGAGTTCGACGGCATCGTCGACCTGACCACCACGGAGATCGCCGACGAGGTCGGCGGCGGCGTGCTGTCGGCGGGGCCGGACCGGCTGGCCGCGGGCGCCGACGCCGGCATCCCCATGGTCGTCAGCGTCGGCGCGTGCGACATGGTCAACTTTGGCCCGCGCGGGACCGTGAGCGCCGAGCTGCTCGCCGCCGCCGACCGGGGCGAGCGGAAGCTGTACGTGCACAACCCCATGGTGACGCTGCTGCGGACCACGCGCGAGGAGAACGCGCGCATCGCCGAGTTCATGGTCGACAAGCTGAGAAAGGCCCGGCGGAAGGATCTCGTCAAGGTCGTCATACCTACCGGGGGGATCAGCATGATATCAGGTAAAGGCGGGCCGTTCGAGGACCGGGAGGCCGACGAGGCATTGTTCAGAGGGATCGAGGACGGCCTGAAAGGTAGTGGTATAGAAGTTATCAAACCCGATGGTTTGGGAATCAATGACCAAGAGTTCGCTCAACATGTGGTCAAGGTGCTGGGGGACCTGGGTCTGCCATGATTGATGTTCCTCGAGCTCAGTTGTATTCAAGATTCCAGTTGATGCCCGAACACCAGACTCCACTGACCCAAGGTTAGGTCAGATATGCATCAACAGCCAATTCGTACTGTATATAAAGTCATGACGAAACAAAGCAGCGAAGAGGCAGTGAGTAATATCCCCTAGAATATTGAAACAAGAAAAATGAAAAAATTTCTATATCTTTTCTAAATATGGGCAAACAGTGGCGCTGTTCACGCATAAAGATCTATAGACTTCCCTTGCCGGGTACGCTTGTCATAAAAGTATCCCATTGTAACAGCTGACCGAACCATAGCGAGCAGCTCCGAGTAGTGATGATCTTGTCACTATTCGGTGTCTTTCTTGGAAGGTTCCTTGGAGGGCCTGTTGGCGTGCAGCTTTCCGGGGAGCTTAAACAGTTCCTTGGGATCAACTATCCAGTTTCCCTTCTTATCGACAAACCTCCAACACTCCTGGGTCCATCTCTTGAACATGAGATTTTGGGCCATGATTTCGCCCATTTGTGCAAATTGCTTTTCAGTGGCCCATTCTAGACCTGTCGCCCCGACGTGGTCCATAGACTTGCTCCTTGTAACTCCGAGCTCCTCGGCGCGTCTGGCTGTGTCGTCATGCCAGTCCCATAGACTCGCCTCGTAATTCTGGCGCGTGGACCACGGCTGGCCGTGGCCTTTGGCAATGCGCATGGCCGCGTCGTAGCCGGCCCTCATCGCTGGGATCACTCCCACAGATGTGTAACTAGGTCCAGCCACCATGACAAGGCCCTGGAAAGCAGCCAAGAGTTGATAATGAGCTTTGCGAAGACGTTTGACGTGTCCAACGGTATGTTGAGGCAGACAATCTTTGCACATCTTGGCGCCAGCCTTGAATGGCTCGCTCTGCGGAATGCCCAGGTGTCGTTCCACGATAGCCCGGGCCATTTCAACGGCCATGTCTTCATCTGGCAATATAGACCAGTCGCTCCAGTAGTGGCCACCGAGCATCACGGTGAGTTTTGTGCCCTTGACTTCATCCCGGGTTTCAATATCCGAGTCAAACAGGACGCCGAGGGCACATTCGGGGTTTTCTTCTGGCGGGACCGACTGAGGGATGAGGTATCCGAAGCCCGGGTTGTCTTGAAGCAAGTCGGCGTTGGGGTACCACAGGTTGACGACCATGATCGAGACAGCTTTAATGTCGGCAAGCGACGGAAGCGAGTTTTCTGGCCGGGCAATCTGTGCAAGATCGCCCGAGTACAGCGTACTCAGGACCCGGTGGTACACAGCACTTCCACCACCTTCACCTTCAGTAACCACAACTCTGTTGCCCTTGTACTGAACAGCAGACACGGGAGTCCCAGTCTTGACAGTGACATTCTTGCTACGTGCAAGATCCATGCTCAGTGAGTCGACGAGGGTCATGAGCCCGTCACTGAACGCAAGCAGGTTCTCAGATACCGCTTTTTCGGCCATCTCAATGATAGCAATGCGGTTCGGCCCATCCAGGATGTCAGCTTGAAGGTCGCCATCCTTCCTGTAAATCCACGCCCCGCCATTATGCAAGGGCAACCTATCCTGTAACCAAAACTTTTCGAAAATGGTGTGTTTGGCGCTCAGCTTGTGTATATCACCGCCATAGATTCCGTGGAGCATGCCCGAAATGATATTATCAATCACAGGCGACTTTGTATCGCCAAATATACGGCCAAGAAAAGCAGCGACAGACTCGTCGTCGTCAAAGACGGTGCGCGTGTCCTTGATGTCTCGTCTGCGCTGTTCTACGACATCTGGGCTGCGGGTGAAGGCCCTGGCCCAACCGGCGGCAGCATTGAACATGCCGGTCCACATGGGCTCGGTAAAGTAAGATCGTATGGTCTTGCTGATGTTGTCCCACGAGACTTCTTCTTTGGGCAGTTGGACGAGGTGGTCGGGATAGTAGATGTAGCGCAATCCGGCGACTCCTTTCGGGTATATAAGCTTGTCCTGGATTTTCAAGTTTGCAAGCTGACGCAGACTTGATCAGCACATGAAATCGAGTGGAAGGAACCAAGGGGTGGGGCTTTGAAATCGGGAAAAGCAACTCACCACGTCGTAGAGGACCAGATCATCATACTTGTGGCTTGTGGCCCCAGACCTCAGCATGCGCGGGCCACGTTGCATCAGCACCTCGCCGTCGTGGCCCTCGACCGTGTCCAGGTTAGTGGGCACGCCCTCGATCCAGCCTCCAAGGCGGTCGCTCGCTTCGTACAGGGTGATGTGTGCGTTCGGCGCGTTGCGCGCAAGGTAATGGGCGGCTGTGAGACCGGTGATGCCGCCGCCGAGGACGGCAATTCGTTGCTTTGGCATCGGCGGCGGCGGCGGCGGCTGCGTCTGCTGGGAACGGGGAACAGCGGCATAGCCTCTCCTCCTCTCGTTGGAGGCCGAGAGGCGTTGCACCTGTGCTGGGCGAAGAGGCCGGGTGCGACTCAGGGCGAGGTAACTCAGCCCTCGTGCGGCCGTGGGGAGCTTGGACGGAGCTATGGCGGGTCGCCGTTGCACGAGGCCGTGGCAGGCATTGCCGTAGGCCGACCTCAGAAGAGCAATGAAGAGCTCCTCTGGGTGTCGGTGAGCCATTGCTAGATTTGGGCACCCAGTAGTGGCCGTTCAATTGGCATGCCCGGGGATTTGTGTTGTGGTGAGCAAGAAGCAGAGAAGGGCCACAGGGTCCAGCTCTCTCAATGAGGTAGGTAATGATCCGCGACGCACTCTCGGCTAAAACGTCGGCGCGCCCCAATTGCATTGCATCATGACATGGCACAAGCCCATAAATCAGCCCACGGCCAATGACCTCGAACGACGCGCTGCTGTGTAGTGCATACTGACCAACAATTGTCTATATAATTGTATTAGGAAGATGGAACTTCATGCTGGAAGTGATTGCAATTAAAAGTCTGTCGTTGACTGTTTGATTCACCTCGATTTCACAAGCAGCAGGGAAAAAAAAAAACAATTCATTTGATTGAATCACAGAAAAAATGCACTTGGGTATATTGTAGTAATGTATCATGCATGAACACATTAGATGTTCCTTGACTTTTTCCTATAACCGCAAAACGCCTGTATGATCTATCACAGTGACCTCCAACGCCTGTTGTGTCTGCCCTGTCTGTACAGAGAGGTATGCCACTCCACCTCATGATACAAATCTCATCCGCTGATCGTCATCCCGCTTTCCACCTCGATTTCCTTCTTCAACCCAAGCTTGTGCCTCATCACCACTCAGCCTCGGGGCTTGATATGATGAGAAGGCAAGGCTTCTAAGCAATCTCCTCATCCATAACAGCGCTGTCCATGCCGGGCATGACCCTCTCCTCGGCTTCGTTGCTCGTAAACTGCCGATCACTGACGTGACCGTTGCTCGATCCATTGGCCGTCCACACCTTGTCGGGGAAGGTTCCGCGTTGGCCGTCCTCGTGCTTGTAGGGGCAGTAGCGGTTGGTGCACGGATTGAACTTGCACATGGTCTGAAGATGGGTGAACTTGCAGCCTTCGACCGAGCAATCGCCTCCATTCCGGCAGGCTGGCATTTCCGGATGCTTGAAAGGGCACTTTGGATTTGTGCAGTGCGGGTAGAATTTGCACTCCTGGTCGCTTTGGTGTGATCGCCGGGTGGCGGGCGAAGGATGTCTGGCGGTACACTTGAAGTTCTTGCACGCGGCGCCGTAGCTGCACACGTCCGTGACATCGACGGTGATGCCCGGGGGAGCTGCTGGGGACTGGTGGGCGAACTTGCAGTTTCCATTTCCGCAGGCAAGGTTGAACTTGCACATGACCGTCTCTGGGTTGGTTGCCTGGCGCTCGCCACTCATGTCGACATCTTCGCCCTCGCCAGCTCCATTTGCCGAGTCCTCCTGTCGTCCGTGGTGTCCGCCGTGGGGGCCACCTCTCCGGTTGTTTCCGCGGCCTCGGTCGTTCCTATCAAACCGTCCGCCGCGACCACGACCATTCATTTGGTGGTTTTGCCGCTGCGAGTCGGCCAGCTGTTGTGAGAGCGCAGCCATCATCTGGTTTTGTTGCTGGAGCAGTGCAAAAATCTGGCCCTGCTCGTTTGCGCCGGCGCCAGCAGCCATCATAAAGTTGGGGTCGCCCATGTTCATGCCTGGCATGCCTGGCATGCCCTGCATACCTTGCATTTGCGCGGCCATGCCGTGCGCAATATTGTTGGCGCGGTGGTTCATGCCGCGGTTTCCCATACGACCAGCACCGCGCGGACCTGATGGTGGCTGTCGGTTATGCGAATTGATTCTGTCGTTGCCTCTGGTTCGGTGAAGGACGGACTCATGGGTTCGATCCATGGCTCGATTCACCTGACCAAGAATGCGCTTGCCTCGTCCACCGCGAACGTCACCGTTCCTCATAGACCTTGGGCCGGTGGGACTTCTGGCGGTTAGTAATCGTAACAGGCATCACGCAGCTGAAAAGTCACTTACACATTCAGCTCGGCCAAGGGGTCAAGAGCAGTCGAGTCCATATCTTGATCCATTGCAGAATCAAATCCTTCTTGAGATGTTGAAACGGGTGCGCTGCCGTTGTTGCCCTGCGAGTTGTTGAATGCTGCGATCTGCCCAAACAACCATTGCACGAATTGCCCGACTGTCTCGTCCTCGGGGTCCAGGCCAAGAAGATCGGTCGCCAGCTCGGTGCCAATCTCGCTCTGGGTCTTGCCATTGACAAGCATTAGAAGAATGTACTCGGAGAGTGGTGCGTCGCCTCCGTCGGATGCCCAGCCATTTTCGACGAGCTTGGGTCGAATCGCCGAGTTCAAGGCTTCCGCCAGGGGCGTACCCATGGCTATCTCGACAGACATGGCGAGTGGATATGCTGTGGATGTGGCGATTGAATGAGGAAGAGATCGCTGCCGAGAGAATGGTTTGAGACGTGACAGCTAGTAGTTGCGCGATGGTATGGCAAGAGGTCGCAGGTCGAGGAAGCGCGACTGTGAAGCCTGGCGATGAGATTCGTGTACTGTTTTGCCGAGGCGTGCTGTGGCGAACGAATATCACGGTCGTGGCAATGGCGCAGGTCGACGAGAGGAATGTTTGCGCGTCGGTGCAACTCCAGGACGGACTCAAACGATTGAGTAGTTGTGCGGTGTAGAGCTCGAAGAGGGTCGGCTCAAACCTGATAAAGAGCTGAGCAGGTTGCTTGTTGCAGATGCGTGATGACAGAAAGTCTTGGGTGGACCAAGGCTACACCCAAAGGCTTTAGTGGGGACGGGGGAGGCAACGGGCGATATGGGGGAGAAAGGTTAGTCCGAGCGTCTTTCTCCATGAAGAGGCAGGTACCCAGGTATCTTTCAGCCCCGATTATTGAATTGATCAATTTAATCAGCCACAGTTCTGCCACCTTCCGGAAACAACGAGTTGGCTTATTATTGCACATTACCTATTTCAGCCACGCACAACTTTAATGTTTGTCACTAGGTAAGGTTCTTGCTGACCAACTGCCCTTGTAACTCGTGCTGGGACTGTATCACTCCATTGATTTTCTTGCCCCATTCAGAGACACACCATCATGTCACGCGACGCAAGAGGCACACAATGATTATGATACGACAGACGAGCGTATGATGTCGCAGTCTACGCTTGCTTTGAAGCCTTGATGCTTGTCAAACTGCTGGCCACGTTTGTTGCGTATGGAAACCATGTGCGTACTGGGAAACAATAGCATCTCATTACGACGCCCGCAGCTGCAACCACGGTACTTTGTGCCATTCCAAACTTTATGCGCATCCGCGGATCCAACGGCCATGGTTATTTTCTTTTCTTTTCCTCTGCCGGGAGAGATATCGCCCACAGATTGACAAAAAGAGCCGCAAGGTCCAGCCAGTATTTAGAGTTTGGTAGAATAACCGGTACTCCGGACGACGTTCCATCAACACCGCTTTTGGGGTTACTGACTCGAGTTCTCGAAAGGTCTTGTTGATCTCCCATGCTCATGCTCATGCTCATGCTCATGCGCGCCTCGTGGTCGTCACATTGTTGATCTATCCCATGGCAGCTGCAGAGTTGCTCGTACTGCCAGGTCCTATGCCGGTCTCTCGTTATTATTAGTACCACTGAATACCTTAATCTACACAAGGCGCCTTAACGTGCGTAGTCGCTGTACCTTTCGACAGTCCGGCTTGCATCACAAACACCAGAAACCAACCTCAAGCTCTGAATTGAGCTCTGTCTATTATTACCGGACGTCTGGTCTGGGCAGTGGCTACAGGCTAGGTCAGGTACCCTGGAGTGTGCTATGCTCGGGAAGTGACCATGGCTGCATGGGAGAGGATAGGTGCGAAAGAATATGCCGTTAAACCTCGCATTACAACAACATACAAGGAGCAAATAGCCTGATGCGCTGCGACCGCCCGGATGGCCACATGAGAAGCAATTCACAGGGACATGTGTGTGCGAGTGGCTCCCGCTCTGACTCTGGCTCTGGCCATCGCTGGCGTGGTATCGCATAGTAGGTCTCACTCGCTTCAGCCTCCGCTCTCTTCATTTTACACCGCTAGGTAGGTTATCTGGTAGGGCAGGACGAGACGAATCGCAGCGAGAGCTCCATGATGAGTTTCGTTTTCCATGTTGTCATTGACCAAAGCTCCCTACCTGTAGACCCCGCAATCTGACATTTCCTACCCCAGGGGCAAATGTTTCTCAATCATAAACACTTTTGACCATGGACTAGCACTCCCCCCACAAAAGCAGTTTGCAACAGGGGCGAACAAACAGGAAGAAACAAGAAACAAGTAGCCCAACCATTGTTTTATCCCCTTCGTCAATCTCCTACTCCGGGGGTCCCTATCTCTTATCAAGTTCCGTGGCCACTTGTAGATTTGCCGACCGCCTAATTACAGAATCACAGCGGTCCTTTCCAGCCTCCAGGAAGCACAGCCCTTTCTCCATCGACTCCCAAGGCTTGGTTCCTTGGCTTTGCCCAGCGCTCTCCACTCCCCGTCGAGTCCGTCTCCTCCTCGACGGCCGCTGGGTTGGTTTTTTTGGCGGCGGCATCGTCCACCGTCCATTCCACTGCCGGGTTCGTCCCAGGATATCGTCCCATTCCACCCAATCTCGCCCTGCATACTTCCCAACACGCGACAGCCACGGTACAGGCGGTTTCTTTCTTTCTCGTCTACCTAGACTCTATTAAGGTAGACGTTCATCGAACAAAAAGTACCTTAAATAGAAAGCAACCTTAAAATCCAGCTTACCCCCCACATATACTACCCATTCCATCATCCCGATTGGCGCCCGTTGGTCTGGCTGCCAACTCACGACCGCCGTCGTCTACAGGCGTCTCCACGTAACGTTGCTAGCAGCACGGCCGTATGCGGCTGGCTGTGAGTGAGTGTACGAGCTATACGACCCTAGAGTGCCTTTTTAGGAGGCCAGCAGCCTTCTTGCAAGCTTGCTCCCATACAAAGACTTGCTTCCTGCTTCCTGTCTGGAATCAAGAAACATCAGTCATTATTTCCTTCATTCCCATTGATCAGACCTTCTGTTCAAGGTCCAGCACAACCTCGTATCTTCCACCCCCGGATACCTCGCATCCTCTGTCGATCATCATTCGGGAAAGAAGTGGGCCTTGTAAGCTGAAGTAGGGTGACTATTAAGATCGGTCCCGTTGCACTTTCAAGATCGGGCCTCGTCTTCGTCAAGTCCACCTTCACCGCAACAGCATCGCAGGACTCATTCACCATGATGAGGTCGCTGAGAACCCTCGCAGCCGCGCTCGCGGCGGCGGCACCCGTCTTGGCCGTATGGCCAGCACCAGAGAGTATCAGCACGGGCAATCAGACTCTCTGGATAGACCACAGCATTCAAGTCACATATAATGGAGGAATAGTACGCTGGTCCTCTTTGTCTCACCCTTCATGTCGTTACGGCGCGATCGATACTAATTTGGGCTTCAACGTTCCACAGCTTTCGTGGAGTGATGACTCTGCCAGCAATGCTGCTATGCAGCACAATGCCACATTTTCTAGCCATGATGTCGTCCTTGGCGGTGTGTGCCGGACTATGGATGCCATCTTGGATCAGGGCTTCATACCGTGGAAGCTATATGCGCGCAACGCCGTCTATGAGACGCAACCGAACGCCTCCCAGGCCAAGACGCTCATCACTGAGCTGCAAATTACCCAGACTGGAACAGACAACTCGAGCACGTGGAAGCCTGTTGGCGGTAGTGCCGACGAGTCGTACACTCTGTCCCTGGATCTGCAAGGATGTGCCAAGATCGAGGCTGTCTCCGCAGTAGGCGTCCTCCGAGCTCTGGAGACCTTTACGCAGTTCTTCTACAAGCACACGGATGGCAGCATTTACACCAAAATGGCACCGGTGGATATCCAGGATGCGCCGAAATTTCCCCACAGAGGTATTCTCTTTGACGTGGCCCGAGACTACATGCCCGTCCAGGCCATCCTCAGGACAATCGATGCCATGGGACAGAACAAACTGAACAGACTTCACCTACACATTACTGACTCTCAATCATGGCCCCTGGAGATCCCGTCCATTCCCGAGTTGTCCCAGAATGGGGCGTACGCACCTGTTGCCATCTACGGGACCAAGGATATCGACTACATTCAGAAATATGCCGTTCTCCGAGGTGTCGAAGTGATTATTGAAATCGATACTCCTGGACACATTGGCATCGTTGCCGAGACGTTCCCAGATCTTATTACCGGTTGGGGTGCTGCTCCCTGGACTTCCTACTGTGCTGAGCCTCCTTGCGGTCAATTCCGTCTCAACGAGAGCAAGGTTGACGACTTCCTCGACAAGCTGATGGATGATCTGCTGCCCCGAGTTTCTCCCTACAGCGCGTACTTCCACACTGGAGGCGACGAGGTCAACTTCAACGTCTACAACCTGGATCCTACCGTAGGCACCAACGACTCGTCGGTGATCGTGCCCCTGCTGCAGAAGTTTACCGACAAGAACCACGAACGAGTCAGGAAGGCAGGCCTCATCCCTCTTGTATGGGAGGAGATTCCTGCGAGTTACAACGTCACCATCGGCGACGATGTGGTCGTTCAGAGCTGGCTTGGCAGTGACGCCATCGACAAGCTCACAAAAGAGGGCCACCAAGTTATTGACAGCAACTACAACTTCTGGGTAAGCATTCACACAAGCCAAGTGGTCTTGCTACTGGCCCCGTGGATAATCTTGCTAACTGATAATATAGTACCTGGATTGTGGACGCGGCCAATTCCTCAACTTTGAGAACGGCGAGGCTTTCGACACATACTATCCCTTCAACGACTGGTGTGGCCCGACCAAGAGCTGGCAGCTCATCTACGCCCACAACCCCGTCGCCAACCTGACGGACGACCAGGCCAAGCTGGTCCTGGGCGGCGAGGCTGCCGTGTGGAGCGAGCTGATCGACGAGCACAACCTCGACAGCCTGATCTGGCCGCGGGCCAGCGCCATGGGCGAGGTCCTCTGGAGCGGACGCGTGGACGCCACCGGGGAGAACCGCAGCGCCATCGAGGCGGCCCCGAGGCTGTGGGACATTAGGGAGCGCATGGTCGCCAGAGGTATCGGCGCCTCGCCGGTGCAGATGCAGTTCTGCACACAAGGCGGCAACGGGTCCACCTGCAGCTGGCCGGTGTAACGAGGGAAAGCGGAAGCATCTCTGTGGAAGGGTTCCCTGTTACAAGTAATTTCTAATCATGTCTACCTGACTGTTCTGCCCAGTTGGTCAACCAGTCGGCGGGACTATTTTGTGTACATATTTTCGGCATGGCACTATTGGTATGGAATTAGGAGTGCATCTACGACGATCAATCATATCAAGCCTTCCTTTCAAAATCAATGTCTATGGCAATCTCATCGTCTCTTCTCCATTTTCTACGACCGGTTGTATACTTGGTCCGGTATCGCAAGGACCGGCCGCCATGGAACTTCTAGCTTTTGGCAAACTACTAAATTCCTCCTCTCCATTGGCCAGAGCTGGTGACAAACTCTGCTTCGTGCAAAGTTTCCGACAATTCGTTTCTGTGCACTACCGACCTTGTCTATTAATAGAAGCCACGTTGTTAGCGCCAGAGTATACATACCGCAATGGCGTTTCTCGACACGAGTCCAATGGACGGCGCGCATATCTGATTACATGCCGGCCTTGGAATTTCGGCGAGTTGACACGGAGCGTCCGTAGGCAGACGTGGACGAGGTAGATGCCTAGGCACCGAGCACCGAAGTGAGACCCGAGACGAAGAGTGGCCCAGCAGTTGAACCGCTCGTTCAGCCAAGAAGGAGAATATCGATTACCCCACACTTTTTGGTCGAGGAGGAAGAGTTATGTCATCGGCACCAGCAGCAATAGAGTTTAGGGACTTGCTTGGCACACCACCGACAGGCGAGATACCAATGATGTAGGTATACTTTAATGAAGTCGAACTCGGCAGTGATGGATGGTGAGTGAGGGGTAGGTCATTGGAACAAGATGGCCAGTGATTGGCTTGTGTACCGACGAGAGAGACATGAGCACCTCGGCAGTGGCCGCAGATGAGAAGCAGAGGTGTCGAGAGAGTTGTGTGTGCCGTTAAGGCGTGGTGGTGTTTCCCCGCCTATCGACTCTGCAGATCATTTAGTAAATGTTTCCCAGTAGTGTGTGTACCGAGTGTACATCGTACTTTGTGAAGCCCGGCTTGATCAGAAAATCTCGAACTGTTTTCTTCCTTTTGCTCACCACGGGACCAGACTTGATCATGGGCTTCTCTCCTCACTCGTACTGACAGATCATATCATGTCCTTGTGTCATGGAATTATGGCCCGAGTCTGGTAATAACAATAACGCCCACATTTTAAATCCGACGATCGCCTTACCGTAATTGCTAAGCCAGATCGGGAATGCGTTTCGGCATCCCGACTGGCGCCATTGGGAAACCTCGACAGGGTCCCAGATCTCGCATCCATCCCAACCATCCTGTTATGGTATCCTGTACAGAGTAGGAATCCAGCTCAGACGTCAGAGGTAGGTACGAAGCAAGGAGAACATATGGTGCAGAAAGGGGCATTTGTAGTGTAGGCGACGCTCTATGTTGATATGAGCCCCATAATGGTCGACTTCTCAGCTTCCTCGGGATGCCTCCAACTTCACTTATAATTGACATGACGAGGTAACTCAGCAATATACCCACCCATCTTGCATGTCGGTACTGGACGAATCAAACAAGCAGTAGCATTATTTGAGCCCGAGAACAAGATAATACAGACCATTACAGATGCGCCTCGGCATGGATTCATCTACACGCTCTTTCCGTCAAGAAGAAGTGCTTCTTCTTCTTTCACTACTCGTTCCACATCACCTATGTACTTGCAGCAACAGGGATCTCATATCATCCCATCCCCAGTGATGACCCTCTCGTTACCAATTATTGAACCCCTCCATCCATCTCGACCAGAGCCAAGCGACCGCCATTGATCATCCCTGGACCTTGTTGACATTGACCCTGACATGTGCATCACTTTTTGATGGCAGACTGCATCCGAGGCGGGTTCCATATCTTTTTTTCCCCCCAGGTCGCGGGGACGGGACCCACGGACTATCCGCATCATGTATTAGCTAGTACCACGTAACACTTTTTTTTTTTCCTCTTCTCATTTTCGCCAGGTATTACGTGCCGCAAAAAGAGGCAGATGAAGAGTTCCCTGAGTACAAGAGTGACAAGCGACCCGTACGCCGCTGTTCCACGTTGGTCTGGTCCTTCGCTTCGGCATTGTCATTTCATTTATACAGGGCCGAGCACTGGCTCTTGGCCGGCCAATTGATCGACTACCTACCAATCAGGCTGTGTCCTTTTCTATAACCAAAACCCCAACACCCACTGGAGGAGCGACGCTTGCGCAGCAACTAGTCTCCTTCTTCGCCTTCCACTTCGAATTCGCGACTGAGATCCGAGACCCGAAGCAGCAGTCCAATCGAAGGCCTCTCTGGTTTCGTTCGCTTGTGCACAGCGTCGCATGTGCGCCGGGATTATATAGACGAGCTGAGCGCACTCTTCTTTTACTTGATTTCGGAACACTGCTCGTCGTCCCGTCGTTGCATACATATATATTTCACGTGAAGCGGGAGCCACGCCGGACCAGTACGTTCAACACCAGCATCGTGCCGTGCGCTGTGAACACGGCGCACTGCTATCACTTCACCATCAGGGAGATCGGTGGCCACTGGCGTCGACCCTCCAATTGAGTTGCGGCGATATAGCTTCACAAGCTTCTACGCAAATCCTGCACCTGATATTCGATTCCGCTCGAGAGCTGATTCGGAGAGCTCGCTTCGAGCTCGAGCAAAGCATACCAAGATGGGTCTCATCGAGGTGATCCTCGAGAATGTCTCCTTCAAGGGCCTGCTCGTCTTTCTCAGCGCCAGTTACGTCTTGTACAGCATATTCCTCTCGCTGGAGAAGAGGCAGCGCCTGCGGCGACTGGCAGGCGCCCCCGCGCCAAAGATCAAGGCGAGATGGCCTCTGGGTAAGTTTTCTTCAAGGCTCTCTTTTTTTTCTTTTCGCGGCTGTCTGTTTCCCGTCCTGGTTTCTCACGGTAGTAACCCTCGCCCAGGTCTCGATATTGTCAAGAGGCAGGTAAAGGCCACCATGAACCACAAGAACCTCGAGTCCTGGTACACGCTGTTCCAGGGCGTGCCGGGCATGACGGCCGAGGGCAAGATCATCGGCCGGCGGCTGGTCTTCACCTCGGACCCCGAGAACATCAAGGCCATCCTGGCCGCGCAGTTTGGCGACTACGGCAAGGGCGAGCCCTTCCACCGCGAGTGGTCCGAGTTCCTGGGCGACAGCATCTTCACGACCGACGGGGACCGCTGGCACGACAGCCGCCAGCTCATTCGCCCGCAGTTCGTCAAGGAGCGCATCAGCGACCTCGACTGCTTCGAGTCGCACCTCGACACGCTCTTCCGGGCCATCGCCAACGGTGGCGCGCTCAACGGGGCGGACCAGAAGGTCGACATGGAGGCCGGCAACGGCAAGCCCGTCGAGATTAGCGACTTGTTCTTTAGGTATACCCTCGACGTCGCCACGGATTTCTTGCTGGGCCTGGACGTCCAGTCTCTCACGTGAGTAACACCCAGTTGTGGCATTAAACTTTAATCTCATCGCCTGTATAGGACCCCGCGCCAGGCGTTTGCCGACGCGTTCAACGAGGTGCAGAGGGTGCAGAACATCCGAGCCCGCGCCGGGCCGCTGCAGTCGTTCGTGCCGCTCAAGTCGTTCCGGTCCGGGCTCAAGGTGATCAACGAGCTGTGCGAGACGTACATTGAGCGGGCGCTGCGGCTCACGCCCGAGGAGCTCGCGACGCGGACCAAGTCGGACGAGGGGTACACGTTCCTGCACGAGCTGGCGCTGTTCACGCGCGACCGCAAGGTGATCCGCGACCAGCTCGTGGCCGTGCTGCTCGCGGGCCGGGACACGACGGCGTCGACGCTGTCGTGGACCGTCTACGAGCTGGGCCGGCACCCCGACGTCGTCCGGCGGCTGCGCGCCGAGGTCCTGGCCACCGTCGGCCCCGACCGCAAGCCCACCTACGCCGACCTCAAGAGCATGAAGTACCTGCAGAACGTCATGAGCGAGACGCTGCGGCTCTACCCCGTGGTGCCGTTCAACGTGCGCCTGGCGCTGCGGGACACGACGCTGCCCCGGGGCGGCGGGCCCGACGGGCTCTCGCCCGTCCCCGTGCTCAAGGACACGCCCATCGGCTACAGCACGCTGGTCATGCAGCGCGACGCGGCCTTCTACCCGCCGCCCTCGGACAAGTTCGCCCACTACCTCGAGTACAGCCCCGAGCGCTGGTACCACTGGCAGCCCAAGCCGTGGCAGTACGTGCCCTTCAACGGCGGGCCGCGCATCTGCATCGGCCAGCAGTTCGCCCTCACCGAGATGGGCTACGTGCTCACGCGGCTGTTCCAGCGCTTCGACCGCGTCGAGAGCTTCATGCAGGCCATCGACGGCGGCAAGCCCACGCTCAAGGCCGAGATCGTGCTCCAGCCCGGCGACGGCGTCAACGTCGCCTTGTGGAATGCCGAGAAGTGAGGGACCTCGGGGGATTATATCTATAGCGAAATGAACAAGAAATTTTACGTCCTTTAAAAAAAGATATATCTGTGTGAACATGTCATGATTTCGAAATTTATGGTGGCACTGAATGCACAAACGGACTCCATGATGGCTACGGCCCCTAGGTACCTCCCAACCGGTCTCGCATTCTTTCATGAATCAATGGAGAAAGACATACGTTCTCTAGCCATCTAGGATTGACGGCAAATCATTTTCGGCCTGAAGCGTCTCAACAGGCACCAGGAGACGTTCTCCGGTCTCACACAACCCAGCACACAGTCTTGTCCCAGATGATATCTGCCACCCTCATACCATACCATTACGCTGAACAGCACCGGCTCTCCATCTTTACTGATCTGAGTATTCGTGATCCGCCGAGACAATACGGAAAAGCAGGAGTAAGAATCTCAGAGAAGCACCTCGGGGGCCGCAGAAACCATGTCGGCTCTTTTGGACCAAGACACGGAAACTCTATAAGCGATCGATCTTGTTCTTGTTGTTATCTCCGAAATGGATTTACAGTTTCCATACATCTTATTCCTTTCACTTCTTGGTTAGCAGGGCGTATATCTGCCCTCCTAACACTGCTGCATCGAACCCATATAGATCCAGCAGCCCATGATGACACAAATATTGTCGCTTTCTCCAGTCCTCCGTGTATTGCCCGAATAAGAAGTTTTCCAAGGGACCGTCCGGCGCGTCAATAAACATTTCCATCTCGAACCCACCTGGGGCCTAGGTCGTATTGCATTCCTTTTTGCAGGAACCGATCGCCAAGTGTTTCGGAATAGGGAAGGGGACATCCCCGGCAAAAGAGGGTTTGCGAGGTTGGTCGTGCACGTGTTTTTCTTCTCCTTTGCCACGAACCATTTTTTTTTAATTTCAATCACCTCCGGCCAATGCTGTCTGCCTTGAGAAAATATCCACAAAGAAAGAAGGCAGGTTTCCGCTGTCAGCCTGCCTAGTAAAGCAGCGAGTGCCTGGATGGAGACAAGAACGCCTTTCGAGGATATCCACCAGTTCCGTGGCACAGGAATTTGATAGGCAGCGATGACAATATCATGACTTTTGAAATACCAATCGCGAAAAGTTCCGAAATAGAACTTCCGACGTCATCTACGGGTGGCGGATTCTGTTCACATATGCAATGTAACACCAAAGTGTATGTACGAAAAGGAAGAAGCATATGCAAGCGATCAAGCTGTATTTTCTCTATAAAAGAGAGTTTGGTCAAACAGTCAAACAACGCCTACATATGAATTGGCGGTGGAGATCCTGAAGATCAATAATCCACCTTTTGAACACGCTGCGCGGATGCACCTAGTAACACAATAGCAAGAATATCTCTTCACTGCTAGTTCCGATTCCTCTTTCTCTCCTCTCCTCTCTGACGGGGGGGTTTCCTTCTAGTAGAAATGCAAATATCCGAGAACGCCGGGGCCATGCCAGACCCTAAATGCCCATCGATCCGTAGACGATGGTTGTCCAAATGCTTTGTGGTGAAAGTTTGCGAGAAAAAAAAGTCATAAACAGCGTGGGGTATCTTGGAACCCTCTTCTCTTTTTGTCGAAAACCCAAGTCCATACCTCGTATCGTACGCCATGCCATGGATTTATAATGCCAGTGTCAATCAATGGTCGAAGTTTGTGTTCCGTAACCGACAACTGAGTCATGCAGTGCATCTAGTCCTCGCTCACGGCGGGTCGACTCCAGATGGTGCATGAATGCTGAAGAAAATAATGATGATCATAGTGTATGAGGTCGCATTGCTGGCGACTCATCACTGCTCTGGCCGATCGTTGGCACGACGGGCAGGTCGACGCCGGGAGGCCAGTGTTGTAGTAGTTGTGCAGGCCCAATACTTGTTACAACATTTGTGTTGCGTTGAGCCCGTGGTGTTGTTTATACTGGGGATGGCTGGGCCGAGGCTTCACTTCCTGCCGCGAGAGCTAGTGGCCGTGATCTTGGACGTGCTCATGAGATCGCCAATGTACTTTTGCAGGAACTTGTTGTTGCTGTCAAGCTTGTCGTGTTCCTCCTTGACGGCCTCGATGCGGCTGAAGATCATGAGCAGGGAGTCTTGGAGTGCCTTTGCGTGTCTGGAAACTGTTAGTCTGCATGCGACAATTGCGGATGTCTGCGGCGTGGTCTTACCTGTGCAACTCCTCGCGGGCTTCCCGTCCCATGTTCTCAAGGTCCTCGCTTGTCCTCCTTGGGCTCATGGCCCTGACATCGCCTGGCTCCAGCTCTGTGGGAATGGGGCCGACCTGGTTCGAGTCTCGGGGGACGATGAGAGTGCCGCTGCTCTTGCGGCTTGGGAGCGGCGGCCGCGTGGGAACGGGCATCTGGATTTCGGGGTCGTGTCCCTCGTGGACAGCGTGGACATCGTGAACCTCGTGGCCGTCAAGGGACGAGTTCGATGACGAGTCGGACCTTTCGGCGCGCGGTGGCTGCACTGCGTCCTCCATTGTTTCGTGTTTTCGATAATTCGGTGGCGTGAAGGAATTAAGGTTGCTTCTTGTGAAAGAGTCCTTCGTAACTAGTCGGCGTGGATACACAAGTAGATCGTGGCCGGCAAGTGGTCTGGTGTTTCAGGGTCGACGATGATAGATGCGGAATACTGCCGTCTACCAAGATTTACTCCTTCAAGTACTGCTGCCGTGGCTGTTATTGTCGCGGGGACAGCGATACAGTATTAGATCAGACTGAATAGGGTTGCAAGAAAATTATGTGCGGCGTCGTGTGCTGCACAGATTATCGAGTCTTTTGGAAAGAAAGGCGGAAGAAAGGACCCTGTCTGTTGTCGACGCGGCGGAGAGGATGCACGGTGTGGTGCAGCTTTGGGTGTATGTATAGCTTTCTTGGGTGCAGGTTTGGATTTGGGGGGGAGGATGGGTGATGTAGAGTAGTGTCGGGATGCGGCTAAGCGACGGTGTGCATTGGCTCTCCCGTGGGTCGGATTCGTTGCAGCAGCGGCGGCAGCGTGGTGGGAGGGTATGAGAAGAGGTGGGAAGTAAGTAGTAGAATCTGAGTATCCGAGTCCTCTGTCTGGTATTCTCTGGGAACAACAACAAACGTGGCCGCGGTTGTGGTTTGTTGGATGGGAATGAATGGATCAGTAGAAGATCTCGGGATGGAATTTGGGGAATAATCTCGTCTTTTGCAGGAACTGCAGAAAGAAAGTCGACAGGCCAAGACACCCTCGGTGCTGGGGGAGAAGAAGCGGAATCCCAGCGTTGGGAGCTTCCACGATAAAAAGGGAGAGCCAAGAAGGCAGCGGCAACGGCTGGAAAGGGTTCGCGGGTCGAGGGTCGTCACACGGGCCAGCCAAGCTAGACAGACTGTGTGGCTCTCTTCGCTCTTGGATTTTTTTTTTTCCTTCCTCCCTCTTCTCTCCTCGCCCAGAGAGATTGTCAGGTAAATTTGGGGCAGGCGGAGCATTTGCCAGAGGTGTCGTAGCGATCGTCATTCAGGGCCGACAGCTGACCGGGGTGCTGGAGCTTTGGGTCTTTTGCAGCGCCAGTCAAAGCCAGCGGCAGGTACTCCGTACATTGATTGCCCAAGGGGAGATTTGAGAAAAATAGAGGGGGCGACTCTCTCTCTCTCTCTCTCTTTCGCTCTCTGCTTCGAACTTCCTTGTGACTCGTGGGTCTTGCAACCGATCGGCGCTCTCATGGATTATTGAGCGACGAGATGGGAAGAAGCATCGAAGAAAAAATAATAATAGCGATGCTCACTCATGCCACTACCAGCCAATGGTTTTTTCTCCTCAAAGGGGAATAAAAAATTAAAGTAGTACATAGAGTCAGTCTGCTTCCCACATCCCTACGTGTCTAATGTCTAAACTACTTCCCGACCAGCCAATCCTGGGAGGTTACAAAAGAAAGCCGAAAAGCACCACACCGAAAGGCAATTCCTCTTGCTGATCAGTTCACAATGACGATGCCTTTCCCCCCCCAACCCCCAGGCCGCCTTGCCTTTTCGCTCTGACGTACAACGGATATGCCCGTCGTATTTGATGGATCAGCCAGGACTCGGAATCTTCGAATCGCCCTTCCGATGGCATTCACAATATCATTAGTCGCCAAACAGTTGTTGAATCTGCTCTCTCATCAGAGTCTCCTACTACTACTAATAACAATATTACATGGCTTGCAAGTCCGGCATACATCTGTCCAACAGACAACAGGCAATTTCACGCTGCTCTGCTAGTGTACATTACCCAGGTATGCGTTGCATTTTAGTAAGGAGAGTTGGAGCTTAGATGGAGGAAGGAATTTAGGGGTCCTGCCGTCGGTCTGTCTGCTAGGTCAACCAAAAGGTCACCTAAAAACGTACCTAAGTCGCTGCACTGTGTTTGTTCTACGGCTCTTCCACCACACAGACGTGCGCGCTATATTACCCGGCCCATCCCAGCACTTGTCTACCACTTAGTATTATCTTCCTCGGCCGCCTCCCCCTTCTCCCGCCACGATGCTATTATGTGCAACACTACAGACTACGCTCACCTACTACACGACATACAGGGCCGATAGGCTGGGGTAGGGTAACCGTCCGCGGCATGGCGCCGGCATGGATGAGAATGCCTTGTTCCCAGCTATCTATCTGTCTACCTACAGAATACCATACGGGCTGCCTTGCCTAACAAGACGGCACATGCGTCCGACAGTCAATTAATAGTGCTAGTAGCAGCAGTGGTAGCGTCTGTATCATACGTAGTAGTACATGACATGGAAGCAATTGCAGGCAATCACCCTTGAAACGGCCAAAAGACCCTGCAGCGACGTAGCGTGCGTACTTGCATGGTCAGCTGCCAGGCGCAAGAGAAAGATCCAACGTCTCCATGACCAGTCACAGTCACTGCCAGGCCGACTACAAGGGTTTCCCCCCCGATCAAACATCCAGAAAACACAGCGAGCGCTGAGCAGCAGCAGCCAAGCTTTGCCTCAGCGTGCAACCCCATTCAGGAGCCCAGCAAAAAATATAGCGGCCTGCCACTCAGCAGTCAACGATCGGCGCTTGTGACGCCACTAGATCCAGTTAAATCGTCTTGGATCCCTGCCACAAGTTCGCGGTGATTCCCAAAGAGGTATGCACCTATGGAGAATTGTCCAGGGCGATTTGTGGAAATCGAGCATGGGATTTTCTTGGGCTGGTTGGAATCGTTGGATCCTGACCGTACCCAGACAGCGAATGGCAGCCCGTCCTTTATGTCGCATAGCGGCTCTTCCTCCTCCTTCGCTAGGGGTCCAACGTATCCAATGTCCTGTTTCTCCCCCGGCCAGCGCCGCAGCACCAAGGGAAGGGCACCCAGCAAAAAACCCAGCAAACCCAGCGGCAGCGGAACGCTGGGTAATCAAGGGGGCGTCACGACTGCCTCAACTCGTCGCTTGGGGCAAGAGATTGACGCTCAGCCCAGGTTTCCTCTGTACACTCGGCGCTCCGTGAGCCACAGACCGATGACGACAAGAGAAACATGGTCAAATTTGCTGAGCGGTGCCCAACCCTTTAAACCTAGAGTCTATGCAAACAGTTGTACGAGATAAAATGTCTCTCTGAGATTTGCAACGAGGCAACATGCACAAAGATGTTGCTATCCGAGTAGGTACGTATGGGGAGAGGGACCAGAGGCGGATCGCAATGCGCCGTGGAGGCGTGATCCGGGAATTTGGGATGCGGCAGCAGGATCGTCGAGTCAAGCTCCAGTCAGGCGGCTACGGCCTTTGACGAAATCCTGAATATGAGGCTGTCCGTTTCTGCCATGCTTGCAGCGGACAGCGCTGACGGGTAACGGGCGAAGAAGGAGAAGAAAAAAAAGTCACGATGCCCCCCCAAAAAGTCTGTCAGCATATGGTATCCTGGTCGTTTCCAGTGTCCACCGTTGGGATTCGCAACCACAACCCACACACCTTGAATGCGAAATACCCCGGCGCGCTTTGCCATTGCTACCTAACAACTCCAGCCGTGTGGGAAGCAACAGGCAGCCTGGCAGGCGAGAGAGTGAAAAAAAAGAGGAACAATGGGGACCGTTTACGGACACGGAGTACAATATACCTAGTGCCATTGAGGCGCGCAACCTCCATCCCATCCCATCGTCTCGCGCGGTGTGTGGACCCTGAATCCTCTCACGGGCCGTACAAGTTTTTCGACATCGCTCCAACTTGTGTGCCCGTGTGCAATCACAAACATGATTTTACATAACTCGGAGGACCCATTCGGGGCCGTCGATGAGGACGGGGAAGAAGTTTTCTTCATGGCCAACCTCGTGATGACTCGAGATATCGGGGATGAGCCCTGGCATTCTTGATTCTGCAGCAACTGCCAACGACAAGATGGCAAAAAATATGGCTCAAAGGAATGCGAAATGGCGAACCCGCGATGCCGCCGCCGCCACTTTCTGTCAAGGATTGTTGCTTTCTTTCTGTGCCCGCCAAGGGACTTTTTTTTTTTTATTCTACCCCACTGTTCAACCACAGCAAGCTGTCGTGAGCTCTGTGATGTCATGATCGTCCCCCGGCACTTGGCACAGTGCTAAATATTCCGCGCTCGTACGCACCCTCAGCGGTTCATTCAAGCCAATTTGGGGTTACTATCCCACCTGAGCGAGCTGAGGTGGCCTGTCGAAATGCTATTCAGGGTGCTATAGCACTACCACTACACAGTACACTCCTTCCATGTCATAACTGTGCTCAATTATCCAAAACGGCACCTTGGACCTTGGCAGTCGTGCGACATTTTCCAGTACCTTGTGGTCTAATCATTGCCTTCATGGGAAGGTATATCAGCAATCCTCATCATAGTCGCATGAAGAGCAACAAACCGCTTCTCGGCAACTGGGCAACCGCTACTAGCAGCAAACGCTTCACAATGCTACTCGAGCTACGAAGTACTCATCATCATCATGGCTGACCTGCTTGCCCTGTCGCATGGTCTGCGTGGCCTTATGGGCTGATGGTCGCCCAAACGCACTCGAGATCCTGAAGCATTCCCGAGAATCAAACAAATCGTTTCTGGAAGTTCAGCGCTTTGCTTTTCTCCTTGGCCGGCATCAGGGCTCGAGGCAATGACGACATCTGCTGACTGGTTTTTTGACCTACGTACGGTGCCCGAGTGTGGAACAGCTCTGTGGTGGTAGCAATCCTTTTTATGCTGTGTTACCATACTCTTCAGAAAATGTGACACGTACTGCCGGAACATGCTGCGCCCATTCGCTGAGACCCCTCACCTCAATGCCTTCTGCGCAGTCAAGTCCCGGATTGGGGTCGACATTTCTGATGGCAGAGACAGCCGTGGTGACATCACGCTGCTTAGACCTTCAGCCCCTTTTTCGAAGGAGAAGTAAGACATTGTCGGTTCTCCTGCATCTCCAAATGGACAAATATCCAGCAATCGTTATTACGTGCGCTGTGACACCTGAAACTTCCGTGTGCCGGTACGGAGCAAGTTGATGGTGGTAGTGGTAGTGGTAGTAGCCTGTACTTTATTTTTCTGCCAACTGTCCATGTAGGTCATGAGTCGCTCTATTTTATGTAGCATGTAGGTCAAAGTGGGAACCGGTGGCAGGCACAAAGCGGGAAATGGGACAAGCAAGAAATATGAACCCTTGCCAGAAGCGTGCAAACTGGCATGGCATCCTCTGGCTTTAATGCAGGAACCTATCAGGCCTACCGATATGATCCTATCTCACATATCTCGTCAAGAAAGACCCAAGAGATTTGCTCCAGCATTCAAATCAAGCTTGGTCGGCTCACGATACTACTGCCCCCTCTTTCGATAAAAAAAAAAGAATAATAAAAATAATAAATACCACGCAACCTGCCCTTTCAGACCGCTTGTTTCCCTGGTTTCGAGAATCCAAGTTTGCGCATCGAGGACTGCAGCTGATCGTCCGCCCTCCGTTTCGCTGATTCGACATTGGAAGGGCGTGTCTACCTCTTCGCGCCGCCGATCCTCATCGCTGTCCTGGATGTTGCCGGATAGGCCAAATTCGCGGAGAACCGAGAGCCTTGCATTTTTATTTCTTGCACGCTCGTGATGCCCGGAGTAGTAGAGAGAATACTCCACGAGAAAAAAGACTCCGGGGACAAGGCACTTTTTCGACTGGTTAGTTCGGACTCGTCCTCCTTGCGAGCGGCCCCATGGTCATAGCTGCTGCTGTCGCATGATAAGCGCACATACACGCGCACTTTTTTACTCCTCTGTCTCCGTCCACACGAGAAAGAGATAGATAGATATTGCAACCTACCTCCGCCGTCCGCGCGCGCGAAGGGCTGCTTCGGCCGTCCGCCCGCAGTCCGCCCAGCAGCATGGCGGTGGAAACAAATAAGCAGCAGCAAGCATCCCAAGCTAGCCTGGAAGTAAAAGGTACGCAACGCCCAATTTGGCCCGCCGTCTAGTTCAGGATTGGGAAATGGCAGATGACATTTTCCCATTTCGGTCGAGGGGGCTAGCAGAGCAGAGCTGTCCCTTGTCCACCCCTCTGCAACCGTCTCCCCATGAAGGGTCCCGTACAGTAACCGCACACACTGTTCAGAGGAAGAAGAAGAACAGAGCCTAATCATCCCGGGCGGGCTCTTTTTCTTTCGCCTGTTTCCCTTCCTGGCCTTCCTCCATGTGCTGTTCCTTCCTAGGCCAAAATGTTTCGGCAGCCCAACCGGCGACTCGGACGGGAGAGTGGCTCGAGTGGTAGAAGCTTTTCTTCTTCTCTTGTTTCCTCTGCAAGAGATGCTCCACTGTCGGTGCTTCTTTGGTCGTATTGTGGCTCATGAAATTGTCCAGCAGACCTTCGGTTCGTCCGTTTCTCTGGGTAACAATCGTGATGGAGTGGGGACCGCGAAGCCATGTCGTGGTCGTGTCCCAGCATGGCTCAACTTGTTTTTTTTTGATTGTCTTCTTCTTCCCTTCGCCGGCGACCCTGAACTACACTAAAAACTTCGGCAAATATTTGGAAAAATGGAAAGGAAGGAAACCCGAGGGAGAGAAACCCTCACGTTGCCCAGCAGTGAGAATCAAGCTTAGGAACCCTTGCACAGGGATGGCATCGTAGCATTTGCCTGGGGTTGAAGGACCCTCCATTCAACCGATGGTTGCCTCGCGGGAACCAAGTTTCGTGTTGGATACTCAAGGGTCTCTTTTTGTTCTCTTCCCTGGAACGAATGCAACCTCTGTATCTTTTTTTGGCCCGAGGCTTCTCTTAATTTCAGACGCCCCGTAGGCAACACGCAACCCACGGAACCATACCCGGGGCACATTCCACTATCGTGAATCCCGGGTCCCGATAACCACCCCTCCCCCATCAGGTGACAGGCTAGGTTACGGCCTCCGGGAGCCACGTGAGAGGGGGGGAAACTTGTATCTGTCATTCAACACCATGAGGAAAAAAAAAATTTCGCCGCCCTGTCTCGTGATGGAACGCGCCTTTTCCTAAACACGACACGACACGCCACCGCTGCCCCAAGGGCCCTTGGTAGTAGAGAGCCCCGAGTCTCCCGTATTTCATGACGCGTCGTTCGCGAAGGAGGCGAGAATGGGGGAGGAGGCTGTGCGGGCATCACGGCCGAGGCTCCTTTTTTTTTCTCCTTCGTCAGCCGATGATGAGTTCGCGATGTTTGATGCTGCTCCTGCTTCAGGGCCCTTTCCCATCAGTGTGGGGTTTTGCGTTTCCAAGCGGAGACCCTTCTTTTTCTTCCAGATCATCCGCGCGCCCCCTTATTGCGCAGAGATAAACTTTTTCTTTTTTTGTCCCTCTGTCTCCCCCTGGGGGTCATGGAGCCGACCTGCCGTTTCGGCGCATCGCGAAATGGGAGAACGAGAAAGAAAAAGAAGCAAAAATAGAAGCTATCCCCAAATCCCGCTTTTTCCCACATGGGATCTGCCTTGTTGGGATTTTCGGTAGCAGCACTTTCTCCTCCAAGGATTTTCAGGAACCTCGGAGTTGGTAGACGCTATCCAAGCCCGTATCGGACATGTTCGAGCAGATCATGTGGTGACACACAGATCACGCTCCGTACAGATCGTTACAGATCAGTATTTCGGCATGGCCGCGCCCTCTTCCTCTTCGCCCTCGGCGACAGCCGTGCGCCCGGATATATGTGATGCGTACACTAGCACAGCACATATTAGCGGGCTTGAGGAATTATTCAAGTGATGCACGGCGACGAGGACCCACGAGATGTGTTTTGATATCCGCTAAAACAGGCAGCCAGCGTGACTCATCATGCTCCAAGTCAGTACATCGTGATGGCATTCATCGACAAGGTGTAAAAAAGATGGAGTAGGAAGTAAAAAAAAAAATCAATCAATTGCGCTGCATATGGCAAAAAGGATAAAAATAAAAAAAATACAAACATCATACGTTGGACACGAGGAGACAATAGAGGCAAAAATACAACACTCCGAATCGGGGAATCGAACCCCGAGCTCCGCGGTGATCAGGACGAGACCTTGAAAACGCGAAATGTTGACCGTTACACCAATTCGGATTGGCTAATGATGGAAGTCTGCAGCTTATTCCTATCCATAGTAGACGCAAGATTTGCGCCGTTTTCTTAGCATTCCAAGCCCTCAAGTAGTCCAATTAGACGCTGCAATCTCAAAGTGGATTTAGTTTAACATGGCGGAATGCTTAGCGATAGCCGGGGCTACCCGAGCCGACCGGAGCTTGACTCGGTTGGTGGGTAGTTGGGCCGCTATATCAAGTACCTATTTGCTGGTGCTGGTTCCAAACAGGTGATCGGTGGTTAGATCATCTGTTTTGCTACGAGTGTTTTCTAAATTCACCGCAACGTGACTATTATTATACTACAATATTTTGGTCGTTCGTTTACCTTGTGATTTTGCCTCCCCGTCACGCTATTCGGCCGACGTCCTTGTAGATGGGGCGATCATGTGTTGGATCATGTAAATGCTCACCCAGAATTCCAGACCTTGAGAATGTGCATATTCAGTGTATGGGGTTACCTTATTCGATAGAGACTGGTCAATTTATCTGTATATTCGGATTAAATAAAATCAATGTGCCGAACCATGTGTATTGGTAAAATAATCGTCTGGTTGTCAACTTGTCATAGTGGCATAGACATCACTCTTCACTGAAACCAAAAGGTCCGGACTCGTCTTCCTAGCAATACTGCTACGATCTACAGTCACAGCTTTCAAGCATATGCCTGTTGAATTAAAAAGAGGTAGTATCACGTATAGTCTTGATCTGTCATCCCTGTCGCCTCTTTCTATCATTTAATGGAAACAATTACACCAACATGGCGGTATGGCTCTTGAACATGTCTCTCGTATCTCTCCTTGCATCTTTGCCCGATTTCACAGAAGGCTCGAGTAAAATGACTCATCATTGGTCACATATGAATATGATTTGTAGTGTCGTGATGAAGACGTCACAGACGTCGCAGCTTGAAATGATACTCGAGAATACAAGACGACCTGTTGCACGTGTGGCCGATGGGCGCCCACGAGTGGTGGCAATTCCCCGTGAACGTTACAATCCTTCCAACAGGATATATCATATTTCTAACAGAAATTCATCAATGGCCAGTCCAACTGTGGCGAGTGACGTGAGCACACCTCAAAGCCGATGCAAATGCCAACGATCGTCAGCAAAGCAAACCCAGGGTGAAAAGTGAGTGGTCGGACTGAAAATTTGTGCTCGCTAGAGATGACGTTGGAATCCGATCACCTGTGTTACTATTGTACGTAGTACAGAAATCACAGTGTCTGGTAAATGATCGTTTTTGGAGATCTCTTTGCATCACCAGGATCTTGCTTTTTCGGCACTTGAGTAGCAACGGGAAATGATCAGTATACTGTGCATTCACCGGCCCCAGACTCATGCATGAAAAAGAACGACAGCGAGACGATGCTACATTTTGTGAGAGCAAACACACACAGCACCTTTTTTTTTTTTCGAGTCCGCCACTGCACTACCCAGAGGGACATTGCGCGACAAAAGCTCGAGGGCGTCATCGTACCTCCCCCTCAGAGCCCTAGAGCCCTCTCGTAGTCTCGCCACGCGGTGCCGATAGGCTGGACGAGGGTGTAGCTCGCCCCCGACTGGTTCATCTCCTGCACGCCGGTGACGAGGTACAGCGGCGTCAGCTCGCCGTCGGCGCTGAAGAAGAGCTTGGGCCGCTCGCGGCGCTTGAACAGCTGCGCCGAGCCGTCGGTGAAGTCCACCGTCGCGTTGAACGCCTCGTGCTGCCGGAATGTCCAGGGCCCGGCGAGGTCCCGGGCGAACATGTGCGCGCCGACGCGGGGGTACTTCTGCCCGCTCTCCGCGATGTCGACCATCCAGTGCGCGAGGAAGTGCCAGTGCCCGCGCCTGTCGCGCCAGAGGAACGGGTCCTCGGTCCACGTCGGGCTGTACTCGCTCGTGTTCCACTGCTGCTGGTGCGCGAGCGCGTACGTCCCGTTCCACCGGTCGCCGACGTATATGGCGTCGTCCTCCACGCCGAGGGCGATCTGCCCGTTCGTGGGGTCCTCGGGCGACCACAGCGGCCACGGCGCCGGGTTCGTCGATTGCGGATCGACGGAGCTGAGGATCAGCTCAAAGGGCGTCCAGGGCCCGTGGGGATCGTCTGCGCTCGAGACGGAGATGTTGTTGGGCCACCTCGTGTTGGAGATGGACTCGCACTTGGTCGCCTCGGGGGCGTCGGCCCCGATCGTGTAGAGCAGATACTTCTGGTCCGCCGGGCTGAAGAAGGCGTAAGTGTTGTGGCGGAACGGCTTGGAGACGGCCTCGACGTAGTGATATGGGCCCTGCGGCCCCGTTCTCGACTCGGCCCTGGCGACGAATGAGGATGGTCGCCAGCCCGACAGGCCACAGCCGTGTGCAAATTGCGAAGTGAACATGTGGAATAGTCCGTTATCGTTGGGATCATGCACGATGGACCCGCACCACGAAGAGTTTCCGTAAGAACCAAAGTCGTCTGCGTTCTTGAACGTGGTGTAGTTATAGCCGGTGCCTCTCGTCGCGGGCGCGAGATCCAGCCTGCCGCAGTCATCACCGAACCATCCTGGATCGCAGATGCACGAGTTGGCTATGTCGCTCGCGTTGGCGGCAACGCAGAGACCATTCAGACTGCAGTCATCATCGGTTTCGCACTCGCCCGTGACGCCTGCGATGGCAAATCCCAGCACGAGAATGTTGCGAAGAGCTTTCATTTTTCAAATCCTTCACAGCATATGACACTTGAATGTGTTGAACTCCTCGTCAAAAATATATGGTCCCGGCAACAAGATGGCGACATCATAATTGGAGTCGGCTTGGCACAACACAGAAGTCCTATAAAGATATGGTTGCCATACTGGCGCGCACCTATTTCGACCGAACAGACATACACCTTTCGGAAAAATGCCACAGTTCGTTAATAAATCTACGCAGCCGTCATATAAGTTTTTCGATTGGCCATAAACCCCCGTAGCGTAGCATAGTTTTTCCATGTGCAAACAGAGTGACTCACCATCAACACTACTTCGGACATTTCACTTACTTGACCAATACCGATCTAAACACCTGACATATTGTACTATCCCAAAAGAATTGAAGCAATGATTCACATTGATTATAATGGATGTTGTGTTACGCACAACTCTGGAATGAGAGTTGGCTATCAGCTACATGAGGCAATCAATCGGAAATTGAATCAGAACCGGAATTTGTTCAACACCGGCCCTTGGCTGCTGGCTACCACTTGAGATCGTTCGTAACCGCGATACTCAAACTCAAATTTTGTCCCGGCTGTCGGCAGGATTGATTGTCGCCAATTACTCCCAAGGTATAGCAAAGTTAACAAAACGAGTCGTCTCCCGCTCGTGTAAGAACTTAATTATGCCGTTTACGTTTACATGTTAGACTTTATTCCAACATCTTAAGAGCTTGAGACCGCTCATGGCAGAGCCGCCATCATCTGGGGTGATTCTTGCTCCCGGGACTGCATGTATACGTACTGCCTCTGAAGTAAAACGTTTTGTGGCATCAGGCAGACGACAGGGAGCACCACTTGGCCACCTTCGGAATAATATAGACATATGAGTAACCGCCTGCCTACCTGTCAGAGAACCTGAGCTCGCTTCTTATTCCTGGAAAATCGGCTTGAAATTGTCAATAATGTGGAGGATCATGCATCGGACTAGTATGCAGAGATCCTGACTCGAGGGGTGAACCAGTCCGTTGGGCCCGAATTTTGCATTGATATTGGCCAGATCACTCTAGCGTTTTATGCCTGGTTCTAGGTGTGGTAACGGTTATTTGTCAATTCTTTTCGAGGCAGCTTCGTGAAGTCAGTCGGCCGGAGAACGGTGTGTGAATAGAATCATCAATGCAGTAATAGTGGGTAGGTATGAGGGTAGCAGACATGACCCTTCGCACAGACTGTCATCATTGCATCCAAGTATTGTTCAGTTTGACTTGATCAACACAGAGCAAATGAGATGTTCTAGGATCTAGCTCCGATGGCGGGCTTTGTCTGCTACCTCTTGTTCGGAGATGGGGCGCGTGATTCAGTGCAATGACTTGAGGCTTTCCCAAGTCAACCCCATGGTTTTGATCGTTCCAAATCGATTTCAATAGTGCGAATGTCGAATAAGCCGCATAAGTCGGAATGGCTGACGTGTGTTGTGCTGATTGTTCGATGGAATTGGACCATAGGATCCTACGGCCTGTCACTATTCGAGAGACTGACTTTCCAGCCTCTTCCTCGACAAGAAAGCTTGACATGAACTACAGTTCTGTTAGTAGTTCAAGGGCCATGGATAGGCGGTTGGGTGCGCCGACAAGACCGCAAGCCTTCCCTCCATGTCGGCGCTACCCCAGCTGAATGGAAGAATTACGATTGGTGGAAGTTGGAGATCCCGGCAAACCTGGGGAGAAGAACCCTTGCAGCTCCTACTGTAGGGACTAGATCCTGGGCCATGTGGCTTCCACAATATGGGGGAGACTATCCGAGATTGGTTCCTCGTTCACGACCGACAAATCGTAGACGTTGCCGACATTTCAAGTTGCAGCCGACACGAGCGACCGTGGGCCACAGTCAGCACGACGCTATCCCACTGAAACGAGGCCGGCCGCTAGGGAGAGCTGAAAAGGATGTTGGGGACTGTGGGGGAGAAGATAGATGCCCTTGTCTCGAAGGCGGTCTATCGACTGAGAAATGGATCGATGGTCTGGAGTTTTCTTGGGGAATGCCAGCTCTCTCCGCGGATTCCACACTGACTAGGAGAATTTCCCCAGCTGGGGAAAGGCTTCCCAGCCCATCAGACTGATTGCAAGCGAGGCCAGACCGTCTACACACACCGGACCATATCGTCTAGAAGCGAGGAGCCACGCACGCGCATCTTTGCTGGAGGTGCAGTGTGGGTTGTGACTGGCTCGAACCCATGTGCCCCATCCCGGGCACAGTCAGTGATACTCGCTTTATCTGGGGATCCAATCATACAAGAGGGGACGTTCCTGCATGGGCATTTATATCTCGTGGTGCATACCCAGAAAATAATTGTCTCTCGAGTTCTCTGTTCTTTCGACGGCTCCGGAACAGGACGACTGCAACACTTTCCCTCTGTACACGACCGTAGTGGAAGGCCGTGCCTATTCTGTCTTGTTGCAACACATCAGGATACGTTTGACAGGCCACAGCCTGGATAGACCGCCAAGATGCCTACCAAGGAGAGGATCTATAACTGGTAAGTTGTGTCCAGCCAAGACGACACGAGAACGTTCAATGGTAACACGTTATATAGGTACGTATGCATGGTTGCTGCCATGTGTATGGTGCTGTACGGCTACGATGCGTCCGTCTTCAACGCCGCACAGAACTCGAAGAACTGGCTGGGCTGGATGAACATCGACCCCGACAAGGACACCTACCTGCTCGGTCTGGTCAACACTGCCTACACAATTGGTGCCATTCTGGCAGGTTGGTTCGCTGGAGGTCCCATCGTAAGCACTTCAGACCTGTAGCGGAAATAAACCTGTTCACTGACTCTCGGTAGGCTGATTTCTTCGGTCGCCGCGTCGGAATGGCCACTGGCTGCTTCGTCACGATTATTGCAACATTCATGCAGACGTTTGCTCCCTACCACTCTCTCGGCTGCTTCATCGCCGGCCGCGTCCTCATTGGTATCGGCCAGGGTATCGCCCTGACTGCGGGCCCTGTCTACATCAACGAGATGGCACCGGCCGAGATCCGCGGAACCATCATGACCTTCTGGCAGCTCAACTACTCGGTCGGATCCTTCATCGCCTACTGGATCGCGTTTGCCACGGGCAAGTACAAGGCCACGCTCGGCGAGTGGGACTGGAAGATGATCGTCATATTCCAGATGCTGGTCCCGGCCATCGTCTTGATCCTGCTGCCGTTCCAGCCCGACTCCCCTCGCTGGTACATCAAGCGCCACAACAACATCGAGGCGGCCCGAAAGGTGCTCCGCAAGATCCGAAACACGGACCAGGAGGTCGAGGATGAGATCCTGGCAATCCGCGAGGCCATCGAGTTCGAAAAGGAGGCCATCAGCGGCAACTACTCCGCCCTCTTCAAGGACCCCTCAGTTCGCAAGCGTCTCTTCCTCGCCTTCATCATGAACATGGGACAGCAACTTACTGGTCAGGGAACTCTCAACTCGTGAGTCCCCCACCAAAAGATTTTCTTGCATGATGATAACTAACAGCAATAGGTACTCGAGCGCCATCTACAAGAAGATCTGGACCGACTCCAACACGATCAACCTCATCAACGCCCTCAACGCGACCTGCGGAATCCTGTTCACCCTGAACGCGGCCTGGACCGCCGACCGATACGGCCGCCGGTGGCTGCTCATCGTCGGCGCGGCGGGCATGGCCGTGTGCATGCTGATCGTGCCCGTGGTGGGGCTGGCGACGCCCGACGTCAACGGGGTCAAGTCGCAGTCGGTCGGCATCGGCATCGTGTTCCTGCTGTTCCTCTTCACCTTCTTCTACAAGCCGTCGTGGGGCGCGACGACGTGGATCTGGACGGCCGAGGTCTTCTCGGTCAACGTGCGCGCCCAGGCCGTCGGCATGTGCTCGCAGATGCAGAACGTCGCCAACACCATCTTCTCCCAGTTCTTCCCCACCTTCCTCAGCAACACGGGCCTCAAGTGCCTCTTCTTCTTCATGGCCATGAACATCCTGCTGGCCGCCTTTGTCTTCTTCTGCATCCCCGAGACCAAGGGCATCGCCCTCGAGGAGATCGACGTCCTCTTTGGCGGCCAGAACCACGTCGAGAAGGGCGGCAACATCCTCGGCGTTCCCGACGCCCACCACGCCAACGTGGGCACCGAGGCCGAACTTGAAAAGCCCAGTGTGCGGGCGCATGAGATTGATATTTGATAAGCAAAGGATGTACAGCATCAACAGGAAAGGAAAGTTTCATCTCGAAGGATGCACCAGGGAGATGCATCATAGCTGTGGGAGAAAGTTGGCTTCTACTATTTTTATTGAGATGAAACCTGTTTGCACAAGCCATGTGAGCCGAATCAAGCGAATAGAGAATTATAATATTCTGAACAAAATGTCATAGAGATCTTCCAATTGTCATACCCATCTGTGTCTACTTGATCCTTTGACCCCCGAAAGTCTTGGGCGCGCTAGGTGTCACCGCCATGAACCCGCACGAATTTCTGCCAAGCACATGCGCTTGTCTTTCCTCGTAATCTCTGTGTACACTAGCCAAAGACAGGGCCATATTGGAAACAGCGGTTTCTGTCTGTGATCGAATCATGGCAAGCGGATTGCAAAGACCATGGTCTTCTGTAGTCTCAAATTCTCCCAGATCATGGATTGTGAGATTGGTCAGATGAGTATAGATCTCCGCGATGCTGCCAGATGCGTCGGCAACCTCTGGCAGCGGCCAAAGTTGTGCCCTCGAGAGACTGAAGACCAGTGATCCCAGGATGATTGACTCGCACCTGTGTGGTCCCATCCAGACTGCGTGCCTACACCAACGGGGGCTTTCGTCGACGACCAGTAATTGATCGACCAAGTCTCTGAGGGGTTGTAGCAAAGAGAATAGTATTTCTTCCCTTGCAGACTTAAGATGTTCTTTTTCGTAGAGTCAGCAAACTTGCGTTAAGCAGCCGCGGGAACCAGAAAACCTTGTCGTGACTCACCTAACACGCCTGGAGGCGTTTGCACACTTGCATCGCAGAGAGCACTTGCAAAGTCGGCAGCATCAAACTCCAGTACTATGCACCGACAAATCTCGTGGACCAGCGGCACTGAGCCCAGCTCCCACGCAACCCACAGCATCTTCAGTGCCGGCGCATGAACATCTTCAGTCAGACTCTTGACATGATCTAGCCAGGCGCCCGCCCACGGCTGTAACAACTTGATGGCATCGTAATAATGTGCGACAAGTATCAAGTCGTATATTTCGTCGACGGAAAGGCTTCCGAGGGATTCGTCGTAATTGCCGTGCATGGTAGAGAGAAAGCGGCCCATGGTCCACGGTTTATCGTCCGGCAGGCGCACCGTCCAACCGCCGACCGCTTCTCTCGCGCTCTGGTTCCCTTCGGCGAACTCGCCGTACAGCATGCGCTCGAACACGGGGGATGCGCGGGCCAGGGCTCTCGGGTCGACGACGTAATCTTCTGCCTCTCCGTCTGGGCCGATTCGAAGGGTCAGATCGCCCCAGGGGTCCAGTCTGAAAGTTTTCAAGCTCATTCTAGAAAAGAAGGTTATGATGAAGAGAAGGATATCGACAAACTTGTCCTAGTTTCATCTGCATCAACGACTGCTCTACCGCTCCTTATAAGTAAGCCATCTTATGGCGGCGAAGGGTTTTTCGCTTGACATTTGCTCTACTATCCTAAGCGCCCTCTTATTCAATCACTGCCGTACAGTTGTGACCCATGATGCCAAGAGCATGCTTAAAAGCAAGGCGTCGGAACTGGTAGGCGATGCATGCTAAGAAAAGAAGAGAACAATGTTGGGCCAGACTCAATCACGAAATCGAGAGCCAAGCGCATAGCCACTTCTTGAGACGGAAGCATAAGCGCAGAAATACTTGAAAACGAGAACTACGAGGCGTAGCTTCGTCGTTGTGTTCTCGTATTTCTTTCAAGTCCGCAATGCCGGTGTAGAAGCCGAATGATCTTCTCCGACCCTTAGAATTTACTCAAGACATCGTACTTCGGATTCCGTAGCTGAAAATTTATCTCTGACGGGTGCTTAAGGCGCACCAATCTGACGAATTCGACATTCACCTACGATACAGCCAATCAGAAAGAGAAAACCAAATAGTTTTACTGGTATGAAACCGACAACTTGTCGGCTGATGCCGAGAACTCCATTTCATAGAGATTTGCTACAAGGCAAGCTAAGCTGTTCCTAGAATTCTACGATAGCACCAATCAAGACTTTTGGAAAGTTGTCGATTTATGGGGGCATGGGGCAACTAGGAGTTGCTATATTCTCGGCCGATGCCGAGAACTCCGTTACTGGCGCTTGTCATAGACCAAACTATTTCGAGAATTCTACGACGGCTCCAGTCCAGACTTATGCTACGATGTCTACTCGTCTTGGCAACTGTCCGTTCCATTCTATTCAGTCTTCTTTTGAAAACAGTGTCAAAAGCGAAGACTTGAGTATGATGTTTCTGTCAAGCCGACTTGGAATGCCTCTAAGCTTTGCATAGCCAAAGATCCACTCTGGCCCTTGCCGGCGATTGATCAACGCGCATGTCTATTTACGATGCTCGTATTTCAGTTAAGTATTCATGCTCGGCTTCCTGAACCTACCAAACGCCAAGTGCTGAGCATCGACAAAGCATGGATGGAAAGGGACAACATGTGGATCAAACGGAATTGCTGGCGCAAGACCCAAAGTTCTGGGTAGCAAGCTCTTTTTATTTGCAGAAGCAACTCCTTGAACAAAGTAATATAAGATACCAGGTATGCGACAGAAAATCATATTACCGTAACTTCTCCCAGAATTACCTACCGTACTCTATCAAAAGCAGCAATCGTTTTTCACATTTCCTACACCAATCTTCCACCCAGAACTTTTCCCACCTCATCCTTTGACATCTCTGGACTACCTACTCACCAACCACCATGTCCGTCACATCCGCCCTGACAACAGCCACCGGGACCGCCGCCCAAGCGACGTCCACGGCGGCGTGCTCCAACCTGTACGACACGCCCGTCGACGACGCCGTCTGCGGCATGCCCGACGCGGGCAACTACACGACGCTCATGTTCTCGTGCTGCGGGGACGCCGACGTCGTCAGCTACTACGGCGGCTGCGGCCTGTACTGCCTGGCCGTCGGCCAGAGCGGCGGCGACCTGTACGACTGCCTGTACGACCGGGGCGCCGCCTGGGAGGACGTCTTCTGCCGCGGCGGCGACAACGCCACGGCCACGGCCACCGCGGCCGACCTCCCCGCGAGCGCGTCCGCCAGCGTCTTGAGCTCGGCCCGTGCGACCTCGACTTCTTCGAGCCAGTCCGGGAGGAACGGAACGTCGGCTGAGGACAAGGATAGCGGAGCTCCTGCGATTATGTCGAGATCCGTCTCGGTTGTGTCTCTCTTGGTTGCCTCGCTGGCTGTATCGGCGGCTTTGATGTAAAGATGTGCTGGAGAAACGCGTTCAAGGAGACATTTGGGAAGAACGCAATACAATTCCATGTTTATGGTAGTCGATTTCTTATTATTTCTTCATATAGAATCTGTGCCTCACAACTGAGGTAATTGCTTGTTCGCCATAAAGTATATCATCGGCCATTTCGCATTACCTCGTAACAAGATAGTATCAATTGGACGCTTTCGAAAATAGAGATATTATAAGAGCATTTAACTCGAGCATCTGCCTATAGAATATTGGTAATTTCCGTGAAATGTTTTTACAGAAGACAAGCAGCTAACCTAGAAAGCATCGTAAAGTGCTGAAATCACTTCAACGTCTTGTATTCTAAAACAGTCACGGGACGAGCCGACATAATGCTTTGAGGGTGACTTATATAAATAGATTAGTTGGTATACACGAGTCATCTGATTTACCCAACAACTAGAAAAACAGCAAGGTAACATGAACATCTTGGCAACTACCTAGGTACGATCAGTTGTGGAGCAGTGGATCAGGGCAGCGTTATAATTGTTTTAGGGGGCGCAGAGGGAGGCTTTTGCAATGCCCAGACCCGCTAAGCATGACCTAAAGAAAACGTCAAGTCCAGCGCGACGCGCGACGGACCTTGCGGGCGCCGGACTCAGGGCTGTGTCAACGATTCAGGACGGTAATTAGAGGCAGGAGAGAGGAAGAAGAAGAATCTTTCTCGCACGACTTTTACCGGCGATATAGCTGGCTGAGAATCATCATGTTCTCTTCTCAACGAATCAATTCCGATACAACATGGTGCCAGGTCGTGATGACGGCCCAAAGCGAAGCGCGCCGGTGAAGCGAAAGCGCGCAAGAGCCCCGAGAGTGCGATCTGGTTGTAAAACTTGGTACGTTCTTTCTTCCCTGTCCACCTACTGCTTCAACTACCACAACCAACTGACACTTGATCTCCATAGCAAGTGAGTATGAATGTTCACATGATTGCGGCTCTCTTGAGACTTTCTGACACGGACGTCGCCGATCCAGAATCCGTCATCTCAAATGCGACGAAGCCAAGCCCGTCTGCTATCGCTGCCGCCAGGCCCAGATCAAATGCGACGGGTATGACTATGCGGAGCCGGAGGTCGTTGATTATCCCGAGGGTCACCCGGAATACAATACTTTGCAGCCGATCAAGCTCACCCAGTCGCCAGCGTCAAATACGACCTACCAAGACGGGTACCTCAGTCATGCGATGCATTACACCATTCAGGATTTGACTGATTCAACAGCAAGCGCGAGCTTCTGGCTCGACCTGCTTCCTCTTTCCATCTCGCAGATCGAGGCTACACGATATGCCCTCATTGCGCTGGGCGCCGCCCACATGGACTTCCTGTCACAGCAGCCAGAGGGTGGTAACAATACTCCCATGGCAGAAGGCAAGCACGAGCGCCTGGTCATGCTGCACTACAACCTGGCCATCCGGCACCTCCAGCCTCTCTTGTCCAAGGCAACACAGACAGATATAGAAGCGGCTCTGGTCTGCTGCATTCTGTTCATATGCATCGAGAACATCCGCGGGCGCTACGCCGAATCTCTTCAGCACCTGCAGTCCGGCGTCGGACTACTCGTATCTCTTATGGCCCCCGATTCGAAACAGGAACTCCCGGTCACCCGCAAGGCCCGCCTGCCGGTCGCGCTGCAGCGGGCCATCTCGTCGGCCGGCCACCGCAGGAGGAACATTGACTACATCGCCATCTTGTTCTCCCGCCTCTGCCTCGAGACGCACATCCTCACCGACGACGAGGTCGTCCCGCTCACGACCGTGTCGCGAGCTAGATCGGACTTTGGCGGTGCCGAGTCACACCTCGCGCTGCCCATCACGACGCTGGACGCCGCCCGGGCCGAACTCCACTCGTTCGAGGTTGCTCACGACATGTTTTATCAGCAGGTGTACAGCAGCATTGCAAAACGGCCGCTGGACGCCGGGGCGGGACAGGACAGACAGAACGAGTGCTTCCTGACCCTGTTCAGCGAGGACGAAAAGGCCGCGTACCAGCGCATCTACCGGCAGTTCTGGCGGTGGAGCGCCCGCTTCGACCAGTACATGCTCGAGAGCGCACGACACGGCGACCGGGCCCGGACGCCCCGGGACCAGTCGGACGCGTCCAAGATCCGGCTCCTACAAAAGACGTGGGTGGCGATCCTGGACGAGGCGCCCTGGACGTTCGACGGCCAGCGGCTGCCCGCGCTCGGCGTCCTGGACGAGTTCCTGCCCGACGTCGAGGCCATCATCCGGCTGCGGGGCGCGTCGCCGCGCCGCCTGTTCACCTTCGGCGCCGACGTCCTGCCCTACCTGGCGCTCGCCGGCTGCCTCACCGAGGACCTCGGGCTGCTGCGCCGGATCGTCGGCGCGCTCCGGCTGCTCGACCGGCGCGAGGGGCTGTGGGACAGCAAGGACCTCGCCGAGATAATCGAGGCCTCCATCGTCGCGTGTAGCGAGGATGGGCTCACGGCGCGGGGTTGTGCGCGGGGGATCCTGCACATGGCGAGGACGCTGTCGGATATGAAGATCCCGTGTATCTCGAGGAACAACTCGATTGTGTTGCTAGCTCGGGGTATGGAACAATAACATTATATTTTTCAGGCAAAGATCGTCTCACTCTTGATCGACCGCGACAGCATGTTTCAAAGCATGAACGAGATAATGATTCAACTTTATTGGGTATCTAGGGGCATGGTTATTTCTTTTGGTGGGTCATTTATAATCGATGTGAAGAAAATATCTACAGGAATTTTGAAGCTTGGAGAGAGGTCACCATTAGGTAGCCTCAGGGGATAGGTTCGAGATCGCAGTGTTGAAAGGAACGCGATATGTAATTAGTTTGTGCCAAAGGTCCGCGAGGAGTGCTTGGTGTAGGCCTTTCCGGGCCGGCCGTCGTCCCAGTCCGAGTCGGTCGCCGCGGACGAGTAGCACCTGACGCTGTACTCGTCGGTGCGGGTGATGGCGTGCAGCTCCGTGTCGTCGCCGGCGCCGCCGGTGCCGGCGGGCGTATGGTCGTTGGTGCTCGAGGCCTGGCCGGGCATGGTGTGGATCATGTCCTCGACCGAGTCCGTGTGCGAGTAGCCCTTGGCCGCGGGCGGGACCATGGACCGGCGCGCCGTCGTCTGGTTGAGGTAGCGGCTGGACCGGCTCGTGCCGCCCAGCGTCTTCTGGTTGGCGCTCGAGTTGTGCGACCGGCTGATGCGCGAGACGGTGCCGCGCCACGCGCCCGCCAGCCACGCGTCCATGACCGGCAGCGAGATGGTGATGATGCCCACGCACACGTCCAGCGCCGTCCAGACGAGCAGCTCCGTGTAGTCCCACTGCAGGTCCGAGCTGTAGTCGGCGCGCAGCTGCCGCACTGCGAAGCAGACGATGTTAGTTTTTGAATCGAGACGAGAAGAAGATGGGGGGCAGTCGAGTCTTGTACTTACATAGGCCGCAGATGACCGCGATCAGTCCGACTCCCCACATGACAAAGAGCCGGAATTTCTTGTGCCGGTCCATGCGCACCTCCCACAGGATGACCATGGGCGAGAGCAACAGGATCACGCCCTGCACCACGTGGGTGATGTTGAGCATGGCGCTCTGGATCTGGATGAGCTTCGGGGTCTGGCACGTGGCCGTGTGCCTCATCTGGCCGGCAAAGAGCTTGTCCCACTGCGCCTGCTGCGGCATGCACGAGAAGACCTCCCAGAAGATGGCCGTGGCGATGTACAGGACGAGCGTGACGAGGAAGATATCGCAGAACCACCGCCAGTGCGCCGACGCCCGGTCCGCCAGCCGCCGGATGAAGAGGGTGAGGGAGATCTTGACCAGGCCGACGGTGATGTAAAAGATGAACTTGTCGATGGTGCCGTAGTAGTAGAAAATGTTGTAGTCCTCGTACGTCAGGTCCCATACATGTCTTCCGCCGCCGTGAGTCGCCATGCAGAGCTGGCATGCCGTGTATGTTATACCCATAGCCTGGTTGTGAGAATATTTGTCAGTACTTGTCCTTATCTAAGCAGAATTCCAGACCAACGATATCGATATCAAAGTATAGTACTGTTGTATATACTATTCTGGTTGGCGCCAGTATGTTGGGGTTATGTGAATGACTTACAGCAGCAGCAATAGTTGCCCAATCATCAGCACCGAATCGCATCGACGACATGGAAGCTCTCAACGCGAGTCTTGTGCCGGTGGCCGCAATGATGGCCACCAATACGATAGAGAGACCGATGATGATTCCCGGCGTCCTGGGCGTGTAGGTGTATCCATCGTACGGCTTCTGCGCTGCCAGCGGGTAGCCCAAAGACGGGTCCGCATCTTCCATCCCCAGGCCTCTCAGAAGTCCCTTGACGATGTAGTAGTCCCTCTCCGTGTTGGTAGGCTGGCCTACGAAGGCCGAGGTCGACGAATTCGACATGGCTCGCGGCAACAACGTTCACATGGAAGACGATGCGATACAATGTCCGGCAGTGCAGGCGAGTCGGGATATATGGGAGTGCCAAGGGCGGTTTGGCGCCCGCGGGCTACATATACGCTTCGTGAGGGATGGCCCGGGTGAGGCAGCGCAGGGAAGTTCCAAGACGAACGGCTCCGGTGCTCGGTTACCGAAGTTGCGGTATAGAAAAGTCGAGCAGCCTGACCTTGTAAAGTAGCATCAACGATCCTCGCTTGAATGAGATTTCTATGACTTTTCGATCGATGGACTGCGGATTCCTAGTGTTATTTGCTATCCGTTCGTGGGACTAGATCCCGAACATGTCAGGGCCAAGTCTGCCCGGGTCGCTGCCATATTAGGCTCTCAGAGCGTGAGTACTGTGTATAGCTGGGGTCGAGGGCAGGACCTGTCCAACCACATATTCGAGACAGGCCGGGCGATCCTTTGCGACGAGCAATTTTGGTAACCATCAGCCCAGTCTGCCCAGCTGCTACTGCAAACTAGCATTGCGGCAGCCCGATGAGGGACGTTGGTGTCTCCATCTGTACCCTTGTCCAGAATAGGCCGCATGAACCGCACGAAGCTCGCAGGATCGGTAGTTGGGCTTGAGAAGACCCCTGCTCCCGTTGTCATTCTTATTCATGGCCTTGGAGTATCCATATGATTGGCATTTTTCTGTGGATATTGAGAAGTACTAATGTTTTTGTACGCTTACTGGATCGTCATTCGCCCGCCACCTGTAACAAAGGTCGACGAGAAGTCGCATGTCTCGCGAATATGGTAATATCATGCGACTGATACTAACATCTCGCATAGGAGGAACAAGGGCAACAGTATAAAACTCGTATCGTCATACCATAAAGAAAGCCAAATATAGTGCTTGTTATTGCCAAGTACTGCTAGCGATCAAGAGTCATGAGTTTCTCGAGATTTCAGGTGACATCGGTCAGGGTCCATCATGGCAGGCCCCAGTCTTGATCGCAACAGGGGATATCCTTACTTGAAGACCCTGGCCGCTAGGATTCGCTTTTTGGCAACTTGCAAGTGTCGCCTTTTCTCTCTTCACTGCCTTTTGAGCAGGGCGTCATCTTTCGGCTCGTGGGGGAAATGCTCCATCCAGTGTTTAATAGTCGACAAAAAGTTTTCGCGGAAAAACATCGAGAATATTGAGGCCATTTTGACAGGCTGACCGCCACGATCTCCACTTCTGCTTCATCTTTTTGAGTTCACGATAGTACTCCGTTCACTATAGGGCATGTCCTGCGCCACGTCCCGAGTACCGACTCCCGGGACTTATATATGGCGCTTGAACCTGTTTGGGCTCGCTTTACACTTGTCATGGCACTAGGATGGTAGTCGTGTCTCTTGGCGCTCGCAACACAGCCTTTGTAGGTTAGATGGGTATGAACGCAGTATTCTGCAGGAGCTATAGTCAGTTTCATCTTCGTGTCGCTATCGTCGTACCATGTGTGTGTGTATGCAAAGAAGAGACGCGCGATCGCAACACAGGTCGAGCTTGTATGTGGGGAGAGGGCGGCAGAGGCGTAAAAAGGTGCAAGTGCCGACGGGACGGGGTATTTTAGTATTTGAGTTATCCACCAGCAATCTTATCTGATCATCAGATAAAAATTCTGCATGCAAAAAGTCTATCAAGCACCACAGTTGAGCCGGGACCAGCGAGAGCCGCTCCACCAGCTTCACATCCACTGGGCAGATCGACGACCCTCTTTCAGGAAACAGAAGTTCGACCGACAAGGGCACACAAGATGAATAGACGGGCAGTTATCTGACTGATAACAGATCTAGCGCGTGTATGGCTCAGTCAGCGTGACTGAGAAGATCTGCAAGAGACGAGACGATGAGGAAGATCAACAAGAGCGCTGCCCGTTCCGATCCACGGTGAGTGCGATAATGATATCCCACGTGTCAACCACCCCCCGGGGCCACTCAATGTCAAAATGCACGCTTCCTACGCCAAGAGCTACCCAACAACCATTCAGCTCTTCTCGTCATAAAGGTCATGCTGGCTACATATAGGCAGTGGGCAAGGCTGAAGTGCGACAATCTAGACTGCTTCAAAGATCCAATCATCCTTGTGTTGCCCCAGATCATCCAGCAATACTGCAGGTGTCGTGTCCATTCCCCGCGTTAACCATAATTTGTCCCGTCTTGCCTAACTACATACCTTCCATCCACAAGCATATGGTAACCCAGTAATCAAATTGCTAAGAACTCCAATACACACGCACAGGTACATATTCAACATGCCTCAATGGCATGAATCCTTCGGAGACATGACTCCGAATTTCCGCGATTTCTAATGCCTTTCGACCTCGAACCTCCGGAGTATATCGAGCGTTGACTCCATCCGAGTGCAATGTCCTTTCTGCGATCCAAGTTCTGCGAATATGTATTTTCCATAGTTGCATCCACTCCTCTGTCAGACGAATTCGGAGCGGGTTGCCTCGCAACTACTACCAAACCATCGTAGTCTCCAGATGTCCTGGGAGCTACTCGACTCATCATCTCTATATTTCTATAGTATTCCAAGGCGAGAGACTGCAATTTCATATAGCCCAAGATTACCACAAAGATTGGCTGCGCGGATGCAACATGGATGGATGATATGATGTGCTCTATCTGAGTAAAGCACAGGCCAGCGCCTATATTAGCTCACATTCCCCATATTCTTGCTAGTAGTATGCACTTCTGGGAAACCGTTGTGTTAATCCAGCCGGCGGCCGACACAACTGCTCAGCGCCTGACGGGAATATCCCAACGCCATATATCGTTCATGAGTAAACAACAGCAATCCAGTAGAATGCAGCCTATGAGCGTCTTTTGCTTCGTATTCGAGCCAGGTCGACCCCGAGTTCAACGGTGGCCAACGGTCAGTAGCGCAGTGCCTCGGCTGAGGCAGTCTTGTCAGATCATACTAATATCCGAACCCCCCTACGGAGACCCCACCATCGACAGCGACCTTACAGCCCTTGACCATCGGTTAGGGGCCCACGATGGTAGCCGATCGTTGTTATTTGTATGTTTGCGCGGGCGTTCGATTTCTAGCCACTTCCCTTCTCTCAACGCCCTCGTTGTCGTCAGCCAGTGCCAGTCGCTCTTTTTAGACCTCTTGTCGGTCCTTTCCCATCATTTTTGTTATTTTTCTCTTGGCATTCTTGGCGTGTGACACATCATGGTCCGTTCGTTCCTTGTTTCCTTCTTGTCCCTGGCCGGGGCCTCGGTGGCTGCTGTTGTGCCGGAGCCGAATTTCGCCGCCAGCGACGGCACCGGTGTTGCCGCCAACTATTCTGCCGCCGCCAACTGCACCGGAGTCGCCGCTGTCTCCCCACGCTGCTCCTCCAACGAGGTACTGTACGCGCGTGATGTGTACTATGTGGGCGGGAGGGTGATCAATACCGGCTCTGCTAATATCACGGCCGATCAGTGAGTGCAGTGGCTTCTTTTATTTTTCTTCTTTCAGACACTTGCTCCGTGGCAACATCGAGGACCCTTGTTTGCCTTGTGGTCCATCAGCCATCCCACCAATACACTACCTATTTTGTACGTCATAGCGTCTGAAGATAGACTGACATTTACTATTATAGACTCTATGTCGAGAAGCTCACACCCAGCGGTGGCGTGAAGCACCCTCACCCGCTCGTCTTCTTCCATGGCGGCGCCGTGTCGGGTGTGACGTGGTTGAACACTCCAGACGGCAGAAGAGGCTTCGCATCTTACTTTCTCGACCAAGGCTACCAGGTCTACCTTCTCGTGAGCAAATCTCCCTAGATCTTCTTTGCATTCTGTCGGACTCAACTTTGCTCCGAGAGGATTCCAAGCACGCCATGCTTGCCTTGCTTGGGGATCTCTCCCATTATCACAGCGTCGCTCCAATGGAGTATATCGCGCATCGTCATTAAACCCCACATTACTGACCCAATCAATTACTATCTCGCAGGACCACACTGGCGTCGGCAGATCTTCCCAGGAAGACACGTCCGAATATGTCCTATGGAACTCCACCGGCCTCGATGGGGTGCAGTCGGGCTTCACGGCGCCAGAGCTGGCCGCCACCTATCCCCAGGCTGTCAACCACACGCAGTGGCCCGGCAGCGGCCTGAGAGGCGACCCCTACTTTGAGCAGTTCGCCAAGGGCGTCATTCCCTTCACCAGCAACTACACCGTGGGCGAGCTGTCCATGCGCGCCTCTGGCTGCGAGCTGCTGGAGCTGATCGGACCGTCGTACCTGGTCTCGCACTCGTCGGGCGCGCAGTATCCCATCCTGCTGTCCAACGACTGCCCGGACCTGGTGGCGGGCAACATCAACCTGGAGCACTCGACGCAGCCGTTCTGGAACTACGGCACCACGCTCAACTCGGGCTCCGCGATCCGCCCCTGGGGCCTGGCCAACACGCCACTGACCTACGACCCTCCGGTCTCGGACGCCGACGAGCTCAGCAAGGTGTGGGACGGCAACGACACCCTCGCCCTGCGCCGGTGCTACGTCCAGACCGAGCCCGCCCGCCAGCTGCCCGAGATCGCCAAGGTCCCGTACCTCTGCACCACCGGCGAGGCCAGCGTCCACGCCACCTACGACCACTGCGTCATCAACTACCTCGAGCAGGCCGGCGTCAAGACGGACTGGATCAAGCTCGCCGACGTGGGCATCCACGGCAACGGCCACTTTGGCCACGAGGAGCTCAACAACCTCGACATTGCCAACGTGGTACGGGAATGGATCGTCAAGCAGGACGCTCTCCAGGGCTGATGGAAGAGAAGAGCTTACCTGGGTAAAGCCATGGCTTACCGACAAAGCCCTTGTTTGTGCTTGGCGTGACGCTATGTCCCTTGCATGTTGACTCGTTCGTTTTATATATAGACATGAATGGTAATTCATAATTGAAGGCATCCCCATGTCTTCACTACTTTTTCAACAACTCCATACCTTTACGACTTGAACTCTCAATGTTTGCACGTAGCCATCAGATCGTCCCAGGTACAAGTAGTGAAAGACCGCAGCTGGCCTCATCGCACAGATTTCAGTAATGGAGGCGCCAAAGAGCTGTCTCAGCTACAACAAGTTACATCACTGCGCATCTGGCCAGCAGTCCCCGACTTTCCCTTCTTGGTACACCGTCATGACGACGTTCCCTTCGCCTTGGAGTGGATTGCCATCCCACACGACCAGGTCTCCAGAATAGACGGAAGCAGTCTGACCACTTCCAGTATGAGGTTGCAAAAGTAAGATCTCTTCCAAGTTTGTCGAAACGAGTTTGATGGCACTTTTTGGCTCCAACCCCGCGAATTTGGCAGCCCATTGTGCCTCTTGCGCGAGGCCGTGGACTTTGGAGTCGCCTTTAACAGAACTATAAGGTTTGAGAGTTAGCATATCGCCATGACATGTCCTGAACGCCCATATTCGCCGCGGGCATGTACACTTGCTACTAGACTTGTACTTACAGCCCGACCTGAACCCCTGAGTCGAGCAGAACGCTGACGGGACTTTTCGTCAGGGGAGGTCCAACCAAAGCGGATCGTGTCTGCCACTGAGCGGGGGCTCCACGAGCAGGTGATAAAATGACCGGTATAGCGGCTTCTGCGAGAGCCTCTGCGACCTATAATTGTATCAGCATTCTTGTTTGAGTTCAGCGTCTCAAGATCATGAATACTCACCTCCGGAGCGCCGTGTCCGCCAAACACCACGAAATGAGCCGAGGGAAATTCCCTTTTCAACAGAATCACTTGGGAAATGTCGTCCTGGTCGATTATTGATCAGTCATCCCGTTAGCCACGTCGTGTTGGACTCAAGAAAAACGGACCTGGTTCACAGTATGCACCACAACCGGCAGAAAACCATTCGCTGCCCGAGCCAACACTGAGTTGGTATTCGCGACGCCTTGAGCCAGGACGTCTTTAAGTTTCTCTATGCTAGACGAGATAGTCGGGGTATCATCGCCTGCTGCTCGGTTAGTATCTCCTTGGCATGATCCGTGTGACCAAGTTGTACCTGCCTTTACTCTCCTGGCCAACATTGACGTGCAGAGCAACTTCGTCCCGGAAAATGGCGCCGTCCAGGATCGTAGCGCTCTCACTGGTGCGCAAGCCCACGCTGACGCCTCTGAACAGGTTTCCCACGGAGCTGGGAGGCGTGATCGCCTTCGTGACTCCTCCTGTCCTGGCGCGCGCGAAGCCTCGCGAACCGAGGTGGACTCCGTACTTGGCAAAGTGAATGGCCGTCCCCCGGTTCGCGCCGTCTCCCGTCGACGGCTCGGACGGGATATCTTGGATGCCCAGGGAGTTTCCTACGGCGATTAGACCGGGCGTGACGTGGGCACCGTCGAGATGAATGGTCACGATGTCGGTGCTATTTCCAGTGCTCGATGCAGAGACACAAGCAGAATAAGAGTCGATGCACTCGATGCGGTGGTTCTCCAGAAGAAGCGAAAGCGTGCCACTTTCGAGAGCTTCGTCTACTTGAGGTTTAGACGGTATATCAACGAGAAAGCTTGAGATACCCGTGATCATTATAGGGCCTTTCGTCTGTTGGATCTGTGCACATGACTTCTTGTGTGCTTCAGTGACTGTTGATCGTATTCTAGGTGCGACAGGGCGCAGATCGCCCTCGAACTCTTCCATGGCAGAAACTTTTGATGTATCAAGTAAGGGCCGGCCATCAATGAACACCTGGATGGGAGTAGCGCCGACAGAAAGAGGATGGGAATCCGATACCACGAGGTCTGCATCATAACCAGGACGCGCGTATCCCACTCTATGGTCCTGCTGGATGGATCGAGCGGGGATGGATGTGACAGATTGAAGAGCCTTGTCTTCTGGAAGGCCGAACGAATGGGCTATGGAGGCCTGATACCTTGGAATGTAGGTATTTAGCTTCAAGATCGCTTTCGAGATAAACTCGACTTACAGTAAATATTTGGCAAAATTTGATTCTCCACCGTGATCCTAAGATTATATTAGTGGCTGACATGAGTCAACGGTGGCACGACGTACGGATTTGAGAGCAACAGCAAGGCCATGATCATTCAATATCTTGGGTGCCCGCAGACTAGCATCGTACGCCTCATGCTTGAATAGGGCGTTCTCAGCAAATGTCGCAATTGTGATGTTTCTTAAATAGGTCAGTGCAATCCGTCGAGCTGAGTGATGTAATCAAACCTTTCTGTCTTCTTCAAAAATTCGGGAACCCTCCATGCCGAAAGCGCATGATGAAATGCCCTTGGGTGGATATCAAACTCGTGGAGGATTTCGAGAGTACGTTCCAGGTCCTGAGGCTCATAGCAGTGTATGTTGACATTGAGATCTCCGCGCAACAGGGCCAGGGAGGTCTCCAGATCAAAGGCCTCTGGGAACGGGCCCGCGGCGGCTACGAACTGTACAACCTGGCTGGCACGCCTAGTCGCCCTTGTTCCATCTACGGCTGAGGCATCGCCGCACCACGCTTCCTGTCGATTCTTCAAATCCCTCGCGCGGTTCAGATGCTCTCGAAGGAGCCAAGCGAGGCCTGGGCGCGAATGGGCGTACTTGAATTTCGGATTCTCCCCACACGCCATTTTTAGATACCGTTGACGCTCGCCAATGGGAATGCCGTGTTCGAGCAGCAGATCTTCAACAATGGGCTCTTCCTCAGGACCAGGCAGAGGAAGATTCTTCACCGGATATGCCTCTCCGCCGATGAGATTGGACGAGCCGGGCAGGTTCAACGAAGTCGTGACGCCTCCGGATGCAATAATTCGGATCGCCGGGTCGTAAGCCTTGAAGCCATCCACGGCGCGGACGAATGGGGTGATGGGACCGAAGCCGGGCGCCTCGTTGACATCGCCCGTGGCTCGCAGAGACGGAAAGGGGGATTCTAAGTGGTGAGAGTGCATGTCGACTAGACCCGGAGTCACAAAGCGGCCGTTAAGCTCGATCACGCGTGCCTCCTTGAATGCTGATTCCACGCCTTGCTCTGACGGCCGAATCGAGCGTATCAAGCCCTCAGAGAACACAATGTAGACAGGGCTGCTGAGGGTAGTGTTTCCGTCGAATAGAGTGGCATTGCGAAGGACGACAGTAGTCTGTTGTCCGACTCTCGAATTCCATCGCGGGTTTTCTTGTCGTCCTGAATTTGAATGAGTATGACCACGCCTACTCCAGACTGAGGCTTGGCATTTTCGAAGTCCCTCTTGAAGTTGGTTCTCGAATAGGCGTGGTGAAGCCTCAGTCGAGAAGCTCGCAATGGCATCAAAATGTAGCAGAGTTGCCAAGGCCAGTATGATAATAGAAATGCCTACGTAAGCACGTCCTCTGCGACGGCCAACAATTCCAGCCCGATCATGGGCAGGCGAGTATTCAGGCGGAGGGCCATGGTTCAGGACTTCGTCGTAACCCATGACTGTATTTTTGGGTATCAAAGTTGGCCAATGTTATTAAAACTCATCGAGACACTGCGAAATCATGGGGATGAACTTTTCGTAGTACCAATACTTCAATCGCGGATATCTCCGACAACAGGAATTCGCGATTCGGGACGAATGTGCCGGAAATGCTGGTATACGAGCTATATCGTCAAATCAATTGGACATGGCGTGTTGCTGCCAAGCCGTGGGTTCGAGCCGAAGCAAATCCCGAACAAGATCAATTCGAGACCCAATTTGCGTTCTTGCTTGTGGCACAACAGAGACTACGACAGCCTTACAAGTTCAAATTACCTTGTTCTGTAGGGTCTGTAGGTGATGAGTCTGGTTCGATATTGCACCATCAGCCAAGAAAATGCGTAATCATGAGAACCGGGGTTCATGCGCAAGGGCCTCGAATGACTCCAATCTTCGGATTCATTGCGTGTTATCTAATACGATGTCAGCTAGTATTCCTATTGGATATCACATTGCAAAGTCTGATATCCAGGGAGCCCTTGGAGCACACTAGGTGCTTCTCATAGGCCAGATTAGTCGACGTATGTACGATATATGGTTCTAAGACCCTAGCAAACAACCCCGGAAATTCCACGTCGTACACGGAGCGACGTGTGTTATATGCTATCTACAGGGGATAATCACATACTCTCAATCAAACGCCTACCTTGGTAGTAGTTGTCGGGTATTGCCCGCTGGATGGGATAGCCTGGCTCTGGACCCTGCTCAGGGAATGTGTCTATCGGCAGCCAATCGAGATGAGACATTCCATATTCGTGCTCACGTGAATATTTCCATGTCGTTATTGTATACTTCATATGGCTCAAGACTATGTTGCTACAAATAAGTTCCGATCTACTTCCCAAGTGCATTGCAGATCATTGCCAATCCATTCATCTTGAGAAAAATAATGGCGACTACTGCGGAAAAGGCCGTGAACAGCGACGCTATTGAGCCAGTTCCTAATACCACTGATGCTGTAAGTAACAAGGCTCAACGGAAAAGAGTTTGAGCTATATGATTAGTGGCTGAATCGACCAGGACCAGGATAATGACTTTGACGACAAAGTCTCGTTGCAGGATATCGCAAGGTGATCCTCCACATATTATAAGAAAGCAATCAGTAGTACCAGCTAACATCATTGCCTCAGACAGCTAGGCGCGACCGTGGAAGAAGTGATCGAAGCGCGAGATCGAAGCCGATTCATCACCGACGAGGAGACGCGACAGGTATGACTTCTCAGAGCCCCTTCGACGTTTTACATTCTCCAGCTGATTGTTGGTTTGCAAGTTGGCGGAGAGAATCGTTCAAACCCATGCGCATGATCCAAATTTCCCACCTGCTGCCCTGGAGAGAATCCAAACATTCCTCAGCAATTCCAACCAAACCGAGAATGCAGACTCGAGTGCAAGAGAGCATCGCGAGTTGCGCGTCCAAATCGCTCTGCTAACTAGCAACTCTCCCTACGCTGAGGTCCGCGCAGTCGTGAGTTCCAAGGATGACCCGTCTCTCCCCGTCTCTACGATACGATCATGGGCAATCGGACTGTTCTTCGTCGTGGTCTTGGCCTTTGTCAACCAGCTCTTCTCCGTTCGCCAGCCCTCGATCGGTCTCGAGCCGGTCGTTGCCCAGCTGCTGTCGTACCCTCTAGGTAAGGCTGCGGAGAGGTTCCTCCCCGACGTTGGGGTCACGCTCTTTGGAATTCGGCACAGCTTGAACCCTGGGCCGTTTAACCAAAAGGAGCACATGTTGATATCCATCATGGCGTCCGTTGGCAAAGTACTGCCGAGCTCCAGATACATAAGTAGGCGCTCGATAGATGACCACCAGGTACATACAACCAGCTAATAACATACATCCAGTATTCACGCAGTGGCTAGACATCTACTTCGGTCAGCCATATGCCAAATCGTTTTTGTATCAGATCTTACTCGCTCTGTCTACAAACCTCATGGGGTATGGCCTCGCGGGACTCACACGACGGTTCTTGGACTATCCGAGCTTCTGCATCTGGCCGAGATCTCTAGTGACCATTGCGCTGAACGGCGCTCTCCACAAACGTACGCACGCAATCGAAAACAAGAACATTCCGCCACGCCGAGGCCGCCGTCCTAATCTTTTCACAGATGATAACCATTCAGTGATTGGCCCACGCAACAAGGTGTGGACCATCTCTCGCTACAGGTTCTTCATGGCGAGCTTCGCGGGCATGTTTGTGTACTTCTGGTTTCCAGACTACATCTTCACAGCGCTGAGTCTGTTCAATTGGATCGCCTGGATCCAGCCGGAAAACTTTACCCTGACAGCCATCACCGGAAGCAAGAAGGGGCTGGGGTTCAACCCGCTGCCGACGTTCGACTGGAACATCATCACGCACAGCATCGATCCCCTGCAGGTGCCGTTCCACGTGACGGCCAACTCCGTCTCGGGCACGCTGATCGGCGCCGTCTTCATCGTCGGCATCTACTGGACCAACACGTGGAGCACGGCCTACCTGCCGATCAACTCCAACACCATGTACAACCGCTTCGGCGGCTCGTACAACGTGAGCAAGATCCTCGACGCCAAGGGCTGGCTGGACGAGGGCAAGTACCAGGCCTACTCGCCCGTCTACCTGGCCGCGAGCAACCTCACCATGTACTACTTCTTCTTCGCCGCCTACGCCGCCACCGTCTCGTATGCGTACTTCTTCCACGCGGAGGACATCAAGCTCGGCTTTCGCAGTCTCGCCCGCGGGTGGGGGTCGAGCTGGTCCGATGACTTCCAGGATGTGCACAGCAGACTCATGTCTGTCTATAGGGAAGGTGAGCGGGCTGGTTCGCGGTTTCTGAGAATTTCCTTCCTCGTCTGACAAGTCCTATAGTGCCCGAGTGGTGGTATATCATCTTCAACGTCATCGCCATCGGTCTCGGATGCGCCGCCGTCGCCGGCTACCCGACCTATACCAACGTTGGCGTCGTCTTCTTCGGCATTGCTCTGGCATTGGTCTTTGTCCTCCCCACGGGCATCATCAAGGCCACGACTGGAATTGAAGTCGAGTACAAGTGAGTGTCCTTGATCATATGGACTATATAGCATAGCTGTTTGTCTTGCTGACAGTTTGGTTCGCCTCTAGTGTTCTAGCAGAATTCATCGGTGGGGCATGGATGCCGGGCAATGCTCTTGCCATGAACTTTTTCAAGTGTTTCGGGTATGTTATCGTCCCGGAAGAAATTTGACGACTGCACCTTGACTGATGCAAATCGCTGTCAGATATGTCACAACTGCCCACGCGCTCGACTTTGCCAATGATCTCAAATTGGCGCACTACGTCAAGATCCCTCCCCGCCAGACGTTCTGGGCGCAGGTCATCGCGACCGTCGTCTCGGCGTTTGTGTGCACGGGTGTCATGAACTTTCAGATCACCAGCATCCCGGACTTGTGCTCCTCGTACGTCCAAGAAAGACTATCGCTCACCATCGTGTGCTATTTCATACTGATCGACAGCATGGCAGAACTCAAAAAGACAGGTTTACTTGCCCGGGAGTCAACACCTACTTCACCGCCGCCGTACTGTTTGGAAGCCTCGGGGCAAAGAAGGTGTTTGGCACGGGAGGCTTGTACACGCCACTCCTGTCTGCGTTCCCCGTCGGCTTTCTGATCCCGATCATCTACTACTACGCAACCAAGAGAGTCGCCCCGACTCACTGGCTGCGTCAGGTACACCCCGTCCTCCTCTTGACTGGGGCGCATGCCTGGTCTCCTGTAAGTGCATCAGCTTTTGTTGTGACTCTCCTTCTCTCGAGATGGCCTGGCTGATTGGGGCTTCTTCGTCAACAGTATAACATCTCCTATTGGTACCCGGCCATCATCCCAGGGTGGATATCATGGGTATACATCCGCAAGCGATACCTGGCGTTTTGGTCCAAGTACAACTACATTCTGTCCGCCGGGTTCTCCGCCGCCATCGCCATCGCTGCCGTCGTCATATTCTTCGCCGTCTCTTACAGCGGCTTCGAGATCGAGTGGTGGGGTAACAGCGCCGACACTGGATGTGAGGCAAAGGCCTGTACGCTGTTGAGCTTGCCCAAGGGGGAGTACTTTGGACCGAGGATTGGTACATACGCCACTTGATTCTCCGTCAAGTCAAGTCTGGGTCAACTCGCCCAAGAGACTGTTGAGCTCGAATCGAGAATTCGAAGCCGCCTCTGGCCAATTTCTTGAGTAGCATTAATCTTCTTCAAGTGAGCAGAATAGCAAGGAGGGGTCAAGTATCTCATTTTCGACGTGCCATTTCCGGTCACACATCTAGCAGCCTCGCATAGTGAATTTCTTAAGGCTCGGTTCACAACTTTGGTAGCGCGCTCGCTGTTGGTAAATCATGCAAGCCTGCGACTATGGTGGCCTTGAACGTGAGTAGAAACTTCGACAGAAAGAGAGCATACCAATTCTAGGTTTCCATGGTGGTTGTGATTCCTTTGCCGAGTTCCGGCTAGAGCGCATGTTGTCGACTGGCTGGGAGCAACGCCTATTCACAGCATCAGGGAGAGTTCACGTCTACCGCGACAGCACATTGGCATAAGCGCTCGCTTCCATTGAGATCTCGTGAAAACGACCGAGCCGAGCTTCACACTGCCGGCCGCGTACGACGGTGGACCTACTCCAAGCCCGTCTCGAAGCGATGACGAGTTCAACATGGCGTTCAACGCAGGAGGTGGCATAGTCGCGGTGTCGAAATGCGACCGCGTCGGCCGTTGACAGCCCAAAATTAGGGCACGATGGAGGCTGGCGCAAACATCTCGCGTCTCAGATCGCCAAGACTTTGATCCAGGTTGGCATTGATATCGATCCCTGACCCACGCCGCCGGGTCTGTCTGCTATGCTGTGGTGTGCTCGTTCGGGATTCTCCGAGCTCTTGCTGGGCCTTCTGGTCGGCGCAGCGCTGTTGGCTGATCATAGTTCGGACGGTAACTCGTATGGTCCAATGATACAGGCGAGGACGAACGGCCTGAAGCGCGCAGAAAGGTGTGTGCTTGAGCACTTGAATGTCACCCTGAGACCTGGGGGTTGCGACCTTGATGAGACAGGGGCCCTGCATTTTGGGGGGCCTGGGGGGCTCCATAGGGGGTCTCCTTGAGCCGCTTGAGGCTTGTTTTTAGGTGCTGTTGTGGGGCTGTCATCGTCCGAAGACCCCCCAGTTCGCGATCACCCGATCGCCAACGCTCCCGTCTTGGCGCCCACGATAGAAACTTGCAGTAGTTTGCCTTGTCAACATGGTTTCAGTGGTTTCCATCTGCATTTGACGGGGCAAATTACTTGCGTCGTTTCCACTCGAGGTCTGCAGATAGGAGGACTAGCAGTATGTCCTCGGTTATAGCGGGTCTTGACAGCCATTCAACGGCCAATGAGATGCCATCGCAAGGCCGAGCAAGACGACCTGATGTGAGTATACGGAGTACTATACGTCCAATGTTCCTTGTCACTGTCCTGTCGAGTGGCTTGAGTATGGACGCACGTCCGGCAAGTTCGGCAACAACAACGACGACGACGAGCCGGGATGTCGAGACGCCCTTATCTCCAAGTTCTAGGGTCGAGAGACCAAAAGGATACGGCTTCACATGGCCAGCTGATGAGTATAAAGACATCATGCCCAGCCGTGTAAGTTGGCAGTCTTCCTTCTCATCCATCAACCAACAGCTCTTACATTCATTTCCTCTATTTCCAAAACTATCTTTAACTCTCCTTGATATCGCGATTGATTCGTGACATTCTTTTTCAACTCTCTTTTTCTACTACAAAGTAATAGCTTGCTATTTCGCCTCTTCTCAGATCACTCGATCAACTCGACTATTTTCTCTCAAGCCTTAAAATTAAGAATCTTGACAAAATGTTCTCCCACGTCCTCGTCTCCGCCCTCATCGCGGCCCCTCTCGTTGCCGCGCACGGCAAGGTCTCCGTCTTCACCGGCGACAAGGGAGGCAACGGCACCGCGCTGGGCATCAAGGGCAACTCCATCGCCAACGTCGGCCAGAACTACCAGACCGAGCCCGACACGACCATCTTCTGGTCCAAGGACATCAACACGGACGACGACTTTGGCTTCACCGACGGCAGCAACGGCAACCTGGGCATGACCAACCTCGACGCCGCCATGGCCCTGTCCGGCAGCACCCTGCCCCAGGTCAGCAGCTCGGGCGGCAGCATCAACGCCACCCTGCACGTCGTGACGAGCGACGGCGCCGGCCCCTTCGTCGCCATCGTCGACCCCACCGCCTCGGGCAAGTTCTCCGCTGCCACCGACATGGAGGTCACCACCCAGGTGCCCGGCGACGGCGGCTGGATCGACACCACGCCCAGCGACGCCGCCCTGGCCTTTGGCAACGGCAAGACGGTCGTCAGGAAGCACGCCTCCCGCACCATTGGCAACAAGAAGGCGACCCGCACCGCCAACAAGCGCCAGACGGCTACTCTTGTCGACAGGGACTACGTAAGTCACAAACATGCTCCTGTATCTACTCGCTGTATCAAATAAAACTAACGAATCAAAAACAGAACCTTCAGATTGCCATGCCCGCCGGAACTACTTGCACCGGTACTTACAACGGCATGAGCAACCTCTGCGCTGTCAAGATCAGCAACAACAACGAGAACGGACCCTTCGGCGCCGTCATGATTGTCCAGATGTCCTAGAGTTATGAAGTGGGAGTCGGGCTGGGACCTCAGGGGGGCGAGTGATGAGGATCGAGCACGCAGTATGCAACTGGAATTTCAGAACCCGGCTGTTGGAAATGATGTGGCTTAGTGCCAGCGGCACTTGATCATGTACACATGTACAATATGAACCTTATATACCTACTTTGTATATATATATGTATTGCATGGATATGTCGTCTTGGTTGTGTTGGCCAAAATCGAAGATTGGTTCCAAGTGACTGGATCCCAAAGACAACCAAACCGCGATGCAAACACCGTGATGCATATATACACAATAAGAAATATTTCTAATGCTCTGAGATGATGCTGAATATTAGTCCAAGGAAGTGAAATTGCTAGAGTAAGAATATTTAGAAGCTGTATACCTCGTACAAGCCATTTCTTTAAAACCGACCACCCACTTATAGAAAGCAGCCGCACCACACGAGTTATCAATAATACTACTTTTGAGCTTGTAACCTTGAATTTTGATTTCACATCATTATAATCAGTAAAGCTATTCGTGATGGTATATCAATTGCGCTAAGTTCTCGTCAGCTGCGCGCAGCTGGGCCGCATGCCAGTGTATTAGTTACTGATAACGCTCGGGATTTCACTGTATTTAGTGAGCATGGCCGAGTGGTCTAAGGCGGTAGATTTAAGCTCTACTGACGAAAGTCGCCTGGGTTCGACCCCCAGTGCTCACAACATTTCTTTTTGCCTCCTTCATTCCTGTCTCATGTTGGAAAGGCAGACCTTGTTTTTCTGTTTTGTTTCTGCTTATTTCATGTCAGCAGTCATGCTAGCTGCATGTATTGATGCTCGAAGGTGGCGCGGAACCAGAACAGGAATAATTCTGAATTGAGTAAATCAATCGGGACTGCCTTGCCTCAATCGAATACCATGTAGATTTTTAATATCTCAAGGTATATATGCGCAGCCTAACAGACTGGGATGACTGGTAATAACATGCCCCCTTTTCCTCTTTGAAACTCCGAACTCCGCCGCCGAAATGCAAGGGTATGTCTTTGAGATGGTGTTTAGAAAGCGATTCTTCTCTTCCGGCCGGTGTATTTCGAGCTCGCCTTGACGACCTTTCCTTTTCTCTCCATCTGTTCCTTCTTCTTGACGATCCAGGCCTTGCTGCCCTTCTTGATCTCGCGCTGCGCAGCGGCCTTCCTCCTGATGTCCATGACGTCCACGTTTTCCATATCCTTGACGACTCCGGTGATGTCGCCAGACTGTCCGTTGACGACGGCCTGGCCGACGGTGAGGACCAGGTAGATCTTGGCGCTCTTGGTCTCGGGGTCGTCCTCGAGCAGACCGGCGCCGAAGCCGGCCTTGACCGCGGCGCCCGTGATCATCTTCTTCTGCTCGTCGTTCTTGGGGTAGAACTGGCACACGGCCCTCCCGCCCCGCTTGAGGCTGGCGTACAGCCCGCCGAAGAAGCGCGACAGCCTGCCCTGCGGCGACGTGTCGCTGCTCTCTGCGTTGCACAGCCACTGGATGGCGCTGATGCTGATGGCCGCGTCAAAGGAGCCGGCGCGGAACGGGACTCCCTGCCCAATGTCGGCCAGCATCAGGTCTCCCTCCACGTCCCTCTGCAGCGCGACGTCCAGCATGGAGGCGGACACGTCCATGCCGATCCAGACGTGAGGGCCGCCCTCGTCGGGCTCCAGCGAGGACAGGATCTCGCCCGACAGACCACTGCCGCAGCCGACATCGAGAATGAGAGAAGGGCCCGGGAGGTCGAGAAGCTCGAGGGCGCGGTGGGTCATGGAGGCCTGGATGTTCTGAATACGAGACGAAGTGGTGTACTTGCGGGCTTCGACATCGTCGTAGTGGACATCTGCCGCCAACGTATCTTCGGGTCTCGACATGGTGGGCGTGTGGAACTGGAGGTATTATGGATATAAGGAGGTGTACTGCGGCGTCGCTTCGTGTGACTTTTGCCCGGCCTGCCCCGTTGACTGATATAATCCACGTTCTGTCCAGGTCACCACTCTGCTCGCGTCGGTCGCAAATTCGCAAATCGTCCGCTACGGATTCTCTCGCCCAGCGCTGGCTTCTGATTGACCCCTCCAAAATTTTGGTGGGGCTGCTAGCTCTTATCGCATAACGATAGGTGAATCTAATCTCCGAAACACCGCTGCTGTCATTGGACGGACCCGACCTAGGCTACCTAAGGTACCTAGGTGTCAAGTTAGCGCGGGTCTCCGTAGAAGCCACGGTTGAGGTCATGTTCCAGGGCGGATGTTGATCGCGTTCTAGAAGTTTATGCCCCCCCAAGAGGTGCGACATGTTGTTTGAACCCAAATTCCCAACCTTTGTTCATTCATTCCAAGACGACGACGGCTGAGTATCTTTGGCCATCCACACGACTCAAACACTTTCCACCTTCCTTACAATGCAAATCTGCCACAGACAGTCATAATGTGGATTCTGCCTCTGGTTGGCTACCTCGGCTCCATCGTGGGCTTTTGTTTCTTGACGCTGGCTATAGGTATGTTGCTTGCATTCGTCTTCTTCTCGGCGTCGCAAGGGGGAACTTCAGCACTGACTCGACGGTCGTTGCAGCTTCCGGCCTCTACTATCTTTCAGAGCTCGTCGAAGAGCACACGGTCATTGCCAAACGACTCCTTACCCAACTCATATTCGGCATCATCGGATTGCAGACCATACTATGGCTGGTTGATGGACTGCCCTTTACGCTGTCCGTGATGAGCGTGGTCTCCCATGTCATCTATCTGGGCAACATGCGACGCTTCCCGTTTGTGCGGTTGACGGACCCCTTGTTTCTGGCTTCTTGTGGTAGGTTTCCGCCAGGTCTCCTTTTCACTGCAAAGCTCCTTGCTAACGGCATGGACAGGCCTCGTGCTTGTGAACCACTACTTTTGGTTCCGCTACTTCTCGGCCGTTCAGCAGCGTTCCTACTCGCGCCTCACCAATATCTACGACCAGCCCGACATCCCATCCTTCGCCGAGATTGCCTCGTATTTCGGTATTTGCGTGTGGCTCATCCCCTTTGCGCTCTTCGTCAGCTTGTCCGCCAGCGATAACGTGCTACCCACCATGGGCACGGAACAGCCGTCGAGCAGCTCGGATGGCAAGAACAAGCGCCAGAGCATCGTCAAGGTCGGAGTCGACTACGTGCTCTCCGGCATTGGAGAGGTGTCCCGGATGTTCGGTTGGAAGAAGCCGGAAGACAGGTTCTGATGATGGGTATGCGTCTTTGAAGTCTGGAAAATTGACTTTGTATGATAATGCTATGTACGGCAGCCTTGTCGCGACCCATAGGCAGCCAAGAAGGTGCGTCGTTCGAATGCGATGATTTGTTTCTACCAGTACTGACCACGACTTGCAGAATTCGTTCCTCTTCTCGAAATATCTTGCAGACTTGATAGTGCAGCTCCTTGGTTGATACTAACAACACCAACGAGGTCACCAAGATAGCAATGCCTTGATTTGGTATGTATCTGATCTCTTTTCTTTTCCCATTTGATCCCCTGATGCACTACAATGATGACCACACCAATCGTCCATGCTAGATAGTATTTGAGTCGTCTGTTCTTCAGGCGACGCTGATGCAAAAGATTGGAATTATACTGAATGTTGCACAATGCTTTTCTCTTCGCTAGCATAATTACACGATGACTGCATATGACTAATTCGTGCAAAGTAAGATCTGATTCGCCCAGGAACGAGACTTGTGTAGTTGGACTATACCGAGCTACTCGAGTAGGGCGACTGAATTGTTTGTCACAGCTCGGCAATTGGCGGCATCGCGCTGTTTCGCTCTTTGTTCTTGGACCGGCAGCTGTCCACATGGCAGTTCCCAAAGTCCTATGCCATGACGGTGTGAGCACAGAGCAGATCATGACAGAGCGCAGATCCCAACGACGACAGAGGCTCAAATCACTAGCCCGCAATTCATCATCGACTTTTCGCAGTCAGTGGACATGAGGAAATCAAATCATTTCCCAGTCTCGTGTTGAAAGGCACCGATCTAGACGAGAACAACACAGCGTACACCGCCCAAACTTGACGAGCAACGACTTGCTAGATTGGGTCTCGGAAGGGAATACATGTCAAGTCGGGCATTGGCGCAAAGTCTGCCTGCAAATACGTAAACGTCCAAATTGCATCAGGTTATACTCGTCTCATCAAGGCCGCGAAAAAAGTCACCGCCTCTGGTAGTTCTGGAAATTCCCACGTCCGTGCGCCTTGCGAAGCAGGATCATTGCAGCGCCTGAATGGCAGTGGCAGTGCTATCTATGATGGAACAACACGACTGCTCGCAGCAACCGCATTGTATACTACCCTCACCTAGCTGTATACGACGACGGGATACATTCAAAAAAAGCAATATGGGCAGCCAGATTGAGGACTCCCTTCCTCTCTGCAGCATCTCTGTTCCTGCGGTGTCTGAGAACCGTTTCCACTTCTCTTTCTGTTCAAGGTTTTGTACCCGTATTCAAAGCCATCCGTGCCCAGCAAAACATTGCATCCTTCGACTGCCAAAACCGATTAGTTCCCACGTGCCAAGCCCGCTGTGCCGCAAGCTTAATTTTCTGGCGCATACACGGTGGGCGTTTGTGGCTTTATGGCGTGTGTGCTAGGTAATAAGATGTTACCAACGGCCGAGGGCACTGCAGAAAACTACATAGTACATTGATTTATTCTGTTGCCTGGACGTATTTAGTACCTGATCATTCCTCCTTTGGGAATTTCATTGGGCCTCTTCTGCAGCAGGACTCTATGGTTCGGGAATTAATTTCGTTGCCCGCCAAGACAACCGTGTCCTACATGATTGATTGGACTATGCAGGCTGGGGACAAACTCAGATCGTGCTGACAACACACAGATGGAACGAAGATCTGCACTGTCTATTCCTGTGCAGAAGAACGATCCAACCAGGAAAGGCATCGCTGACAGCTGTGTTACCCAGAAAATAAACTACTCGGCAAGTTTGACGGTTGGATCAGCACGGTATCCGCTGTAAGGATCGTAAGTGCCACTGACTGCAGCAGATCATATCATGTGGAGAACACGTTTATAGGTGAGTGTGTAGTACTGATATTACTTCCAAACGACTCGGTGCTGTGAGATCAATTCGACCTATGGATGGGTTTTACAACGCCTTGCTGCATGGGACATACACTCATATCTAGGCAAAACACCACGTCTAGGCTCTAAGCAAGATATACGACGATTGCAGCCATGGCGTGGGCATTCGACTCGTTACGTAGCCAGACCTGGGCTCTCACCAAGAAAAAAATTACACCATCGCAGTCGTCCGTTCGTTCGGCTGGACTCTCTTTCGCGCCTATATTCTCCCACTCATTATCGTTATCCTGCTACTCGAGATCCCCAATTTCACCAAAAAGACCAGCTACAATGGGGTTGGCTCACCCCAGACAGTCAAGAGCCTGGCACAGTCCATTGACGGTTCGAGGAAGCTTGCCATTGTGCAGCTGGCAAATCAAACGAGCGATGTGCAGCAGGTCATAGATGCCATCACGAAGCCTCTGGGTGACGACCAGATCATACGCCTCAGCAGCGCCGACGAGGTCTGGGACGCCTGCAATGTCGACTACCACGGCAACTCCAACTGTCACGCCGTCCTCACCTTTAGAGAGTCTCCCGGAAGCGGTGCGGCCAACGATACTTGGACCTATTCCGTCCAGGTAGACCCGAGCCGCTCGTCGGGAGGCGTCGTCGACGTTTTCAACCATAACACTCTATACGAGAACTTCTGGGTGCCCCTCCAGGTGGCCATCGACAATGCCATTGCTAATTCCACGACCACGCCCGAGGTCTATTCCTACGCAGAGGCCGACCTGGAAGCCAACGACAGGCAACGGCAGCAATTCTTTCTCAGTCTTGCCCGGTCCCTTCTCGGCTTTGTCTTCTGCACTTCAATGTTGACAGTCGTTCATCATGCATCCACCATGATGTCCACTGAGCGGGAAAACGGTCTTGCCCAGCTCGTCGACGCCATGGGAGGCGGCGTCGCCTGGCCGAGAGTTATCAGCTACTGCTTCTTCTTCGACCTATTGTACCTACCTCTATGGATTATTATCGGCTCATGTAAGTTGAACGACAGCTGTACCTTGTATCTCGTGTCCTGCTAATGACAGATAGTGATTGGGCGTCTGCTCGTGCCGCATACTAGTCTCGCCATCCCTATATTCTGGCAGATATTGACGGGCTGGGCAACGACTCACTCAGCCGTCTTTGCCACGGCCTTCTTCCGCAAAGCCAACGCCGCAGTCACGATTGTTTTCCTTATAGCCTTTCTACTAGCGGTGGCCGCCACCATGGTGGACAATATCTACAGAACGCCGCCCCAGGTCCCCGAGGTTGCCATCCTTTCTCTGCTTTTCCCAAGCATGAACTACGTGTTCTTTCTCAACTTCATGATCAGGTCCGAGATGCTGGGATTTCCCACCGACCTGAGCTCTCCGCTGTCAGCCGACGCCTACCCATCGTATGGTGACGAGGACAAATTGTGGGTCCTTCACACGGGACCGTACTTGCTCTGGATACTCTTGATCATTCAGATCTTCGTATTCCCTGTACTCGCCGGCTTTATGGAGCATCAAGTCCACGGAAATAATCGCCGTCGTCGCGACTTCAACAGACACCCTGACGGAGACAGTGCCCATGTTGCCATCGAAGCCGCCGGTCTGGAGATGCACTATGGACCCTCCATCTGGAAAAAGATCTTTTGCTGCGGATCCAAGAAATCTGTCGTCAAGGCTGTGGACGGCCTCAACCTTTCCAGTCAAAAGCGTCAGATTCTTTGTCTCCTGGGACCAAATGGGTCCGGCAAGACGACCACGCTTGATATGATTGCGGGTTTTCAGAGGCCGACCGGTGGCTCTGTCAACATCAACGCCCTTCCGTCACAGATTGGCGTCTGCCCGCAGAAGAATATCCTGTGGGATGAGATGACTGTCTTTGAGCATCTCGTGTTTTGGAACACGGTCAAAAACGGCACTGAGGATGCCGCCTCCCTAGACAAGCTCGTCGAGACGTGCGATCTCAAGAAGAAGAGGAACACGCTGGCCAAGAATCTGAGTGGCGGTATGAAGCGCAAGCTACAACTGGCCTGTATGTTGGTCGGGGGCAGCTCGGTCTGCCTGATGGACGAGGTGACTTCTGGGCTCGATCCGATATCACGACGCGTCATCTGGAACGCCGTACTGGCTGAGCGATCTCGTCGCACCATGATTTTCACAACCCACTTTCTTGACGAGAGCGATGTGCTCTCGGACCACATTGTCATCGTCTCTCTTGGAAAGGTCAAGTGCCAGGGGACGCCGGCTGAGCTGAAGAACCAATACGGTGCAGGCTACAGAGTCCATCTGCCAAAGACAACGGACGTTTCCGCAATCACGTACCCGATAGTGGACCACGGCGACCGATATATATGCACCACTCCAGACTCCTCCTCGGCGGCTCGCCTGCTGGCGACGCTCGAGGACACCAAGGACTCGCAGAACTTCATCACGGGCCCCACGATCGAGGATGTCTTCTTGAAGGTTTCCGAGGAACCGCACGTGCTAAGCGACAGCTCGTCCGACGCGGCGACGGTCCACGACCAGAAGCCGAGCACAGCGACCCCGAGTTCGATCCCAGACCAAGCGCCAAAGGCTCATGCTCTGTTTTTCAGGCAGTTCAACGCGCTGTTTACCAAGCGCCTGATCATTTTGCGTACACAGTGGTGGGTTTATATCATAGCACTGGCTATACCAATTCTTGCAACGTGTAAGTGGGATTGATCTCATTTATTCTCCCTTTTCAAATCGGTGTTTTAAAATTCTTTTCTTCTTCTATCTTTGAAATCGAATGCCGCCATGACTAACTCTCATGCCTTGCTGTCAGACTTTATCAAATCCTTTCTGATAAACTACGACATAAATGGCCCCGTAGCCTTTCAACCTCCAAAGTGCGAAGATCTGATCGGCAGAACCAATGAGCCTTCTCAAAACACCCTATGGTCCTCAGATGGCATCGTCGTCGGACCCGGCCAGGCTGCGAACCAGAGTCTCATATCCGCACTCGTCCGATCTGACCCCAGCAGGGGTTATCAGTATTCCTACTCGCCATATTACAACAAACTGCCGACCGTCGTCGATGACATGAATAACTTTACGCAGTATATCCACGACCATGCCGACAACGTCACCAGCGGCGGAATCTTCGTTGACAACGTCACGGCGCCGCTGTTGGCCCTCTCTGCGTCAGGCTATGATCAGGTTGCAGTTACCAATGCCTTCAACATGATGAGACTAAACATTACCACCAAGATGCTGGTTGGAGATCTGCGATCGATCTCTTCATACGAAATGTGTAGGTTTAGCCCCTTGAGCAACATGATATACATCAGCTCGAGATCCTCGTTCTCTGCAGATGTAAAGAATATCTCCAAGCTGACTCTTTTCACAGCGAACTCTCTGTCTTATAATATTATATTCTGCCTTCTCATGGCCATCTACCCCGCGTTCTTTGCCCTGTATCCGACATACGAACGCAGATCCAAAGTCCGCGCGCTACAGTACAGCAACGGGATCAACGCGCTCCCACTGTGGAGCGCGTACATGGTGTTCGACATGATGTTCGTGCTGGTCATCACCGTCGTCTGCACCGCCTTCATCATCATGCTGGAGACGGAGTTCTGGGCCGTCGGCCACCTCTGGCTGGTCCAGTTCCTGTACGGCATCGCGGCGCTCCTGCAGTCGTACATCGTGTCCATGTTCTCGTCGTCGCAGCCCGCCGCCATGTCCTGGGCCATGATCATCATGATGGTCGAGTACGTCGCCTCCATGATCACCTTGGTCGTCGTGGGAGACAGCTTGGCCGGCGACACCGTCACCCTCGACGGCACGACGTATGGTTTGGGCCTCATCTTTCCCATTCAGAATTTGCTGCGAGCTGTTGCGTTGAGTTTGAATCAAGTACGTGACTTTGTTTTTTTCTTATTTCCGCATGATCGACTGACCCTTGCACAGTATATTGTCCGCTGCCGCGGCACAACCGCCATCAACGACCCCGGGTCCATCTATGCCTATGGCGGACCAATTTTGCTCTTGATTATCCAGATTATAGCTTTCCTGGGCCTACTAGTCTGGCTCGACGGAACAATCCTTCACTTCTCTAGAAATAAGTCACCCACGGTAGACGACGAAAAAGCAGCAGCTGGGGCATTCGGCCGACCGGACGTCGACACGGAAACGTCCAGAGTCGAAGCTTCAAAGACGGACCTCTTGCGCAAGCTGCACGTATCGAAGCGCTTCGACAACACGACCGCCGTCGAGGACGTCTCGCTGGGCCTCCGCGAGGGCGAGATCCTGGCGCTCCTCGGCCCCAACGGCGCCGGCAAGACGACGAGCATCAACATGATCCGCGGCGACCTGCGGCCGACGTCGGGCACGATCCTGCTCGAGGGCGTCGACGTGCGGCGGGACAAGCGCCGGGCGCAGGCGCGCCTCGGCGTGTGCCCGCAGTTCGACGCGCTGGACCTGCTCACGGCCCGCGAGCACCTCGCCTTCTACGCGGCGTGCAAGGGCGTGCCCGACGCCGCGCGCGACGTCGAGTACGTGCTGTCCCGGGTCGGCCTGGCGGCGCACGCCGGGACGAGGGCGGCGAGGCTGTCGGGCGGCCAGAAGCGCAAGCTGTCCCTCGCCATCGCCCTGCTCGGCAACCCGCCCGTCCTGCTGCTCGACGAGCCCAGCTCCGCCATGGACGCCGCGAGCAAGCGCGTGCTCTGGAAGACGCTCGAGGCCGTCGCGCCCGGGCGCAGCGTGCTCATCAGCACGCACAGCAGTAAGTTGATCAGTCCATTTCTGTATTCGTGAATGGAGATTGCTGACACGATATTCTAGTGGAGGAAGCTGACGCTCTCGCCACCCGCGCCGCTATCATCGCGCGCCGACTGCTGGCTATTGGCACGACGCAGGAGCTGCGCAAGAGGCACAGCAACGAGTACCACGTCCACCTGATCCTCAAGAGCGCGCCGCTTTCGACTACCGAGGAGATGCGCCGTGTCGCCGATTGGGTTGTCCAGCGGTTCTCGGGCCCTGGCAGCGAGGTCAAGTTCGAGGGCGAGAACCTAGGGGGACAAGTCCGGTTCCGGGTTCCTGCCGACGCGGTGGTACACAATCGGGATCACTTGCAGCCGCGGAGCGATCGTGGTGATGACGAAGACGAGCTCCTCTCACCGATCGATGCAGCCGGCGAAGGCAAGAGTTTCGTGAGGCACCTCATCGAGACGCTGGAACACAACAAAGAGGAGCTGGGGCTTGACTGCTACTCCATCGGCGCTGCGACCATGGAGAGCGTATTTCTGAGTGTGGTCAAGGATAGCGACGCCGCCGAAGAGGAGGATGAGAAGAAGACGATATGGCAGATGATGGGTTTCAACAGACAATGAGGTCTACCTAGATTATACCATTCTAGAACAACTTAAGTGATACTGCACCCATTTGAAATGTTCTTGTTATATGCGTGCTGTGTGACATTGACAATACTTCTACCGGCCCAGTATGTTGCCGCCGCCTATCTTGTCGGTCCCGCCCACACGGATGAACACTGCCTTTTGTTCCAGCCAGTCGTCCATGCTCAGAAGGAAACTCTCGCGACCAACGCCGCTCTGCTTGTATCCGCCAAACGGCATGTCCCAAGCGGCGGTCGGAGAGGTGCAGTTGACGCCGACCATGCCGGACTCGAGCCCCTTGGCGCACCGCAGCGCGCGGTCAATGTCGGTGGTGTAGACGGCGGCGTAGAGGCCGTACTCGCTGTCGTTGGCGATCCGGAGGGCCTCCTCCTCGGTCTCGAACGTGTTGATGCAGACCACCGGGCCGAAGACCTCCTCCTTCATGATCTTGCTGTCCTCGGGCTGCTGCAGGAAGACGACGGGGGCGACGAACAGGCCGGCGCCCGACTCGGGCAGGGCCGCGCCCGACTCGACCATCTGCCCCGTCTGCCGGCCCTCCTCGATGTACCGGTGTACGGCCTCGAATTGGCTCCGGTCGGCCTGCGGGCCCGACTCGGTCTCCTTGAGCGTCGGGTCGCCGAACTTGCGGGCCGCGGCCAGCGCGTTGAACGTCGCGACGAACTTGTCCGCGGCGCCCTTCTGCACGTAGATGCGGCTGTTGGCCATGCACGTCTGTCCCGAGTGCCACATGATGCTGTGCTGGGTCTCGCGGGCGGCGCGGTCGAGGTCGGCGTCGTCGAAGACGATGGCGGGCGACTTGCCGCCGAGCTCGAAGATCAGGTGCTTGAAGTTGGACTCGGCGGCCGCCTTCTGTATGAGCCGGCCGGTGCGCACGGAGCCCGTGAACGACAGCGCCCGCACGCCCATGTGGCTGGCCAGGGCGTGGCCGGAGACGGCGCCGTGCCCGTGGACGACGTTGACGACGCCCGGCGGGAAGCCGGCCTCGGTCAGCATCTGGTTGAGGCGGTGGGGCGACAGGGGCGCCTTCTCGCTCGTCTTGAGGACGAACGTGTTGCCCGCGGCCAGCGCGGGCGCCATCTTCTTGCTGTAGAAGACGAGGGGCGAGTTCCAGGGGATGATGGCGGCGGCGACGCCGTACGGCTGGCGCAGCGACACGTTGAGGAAGCCGGGCGTGTTGAGCGAGCTCGTGCCCACGGGGTACGCGGCCTCGGCAAAGTAGCGGTAGTGCATGGCGGCGTAGTAGCCGTCGAAGTAGGTGCCCACGGGCCGGCCGAGCGAGAGCGCGTCGGCCCTCGCGAGCTCGGCGTCGGCCGCCGCGATCAGCGAGGCCAGCTTGGCCAGGTGCGCCCCCCGCTGCGCCGGCGACCGGCTCGACCACTCCGGGAACGCGGCCTTGGCGGCGGCGACGGCCTTGTCGACGTCTTCCGTCGTTGCCTCGGCGACTAGGTTGCGACGGTCAGATATTTTGCGCTTGCTTGTACAGTGGGATTGTAATAGTAATTACCCTTGGCGATGAGATCTCCCGAGTAAGGAGAGTAGAGATCAAATGTCTTTCCATCGCTGGAATCGACAAACTTGGTTCACCCACTCTGTCAGTTTTTATTGTAAAGATCAAAGTTGTTGGTGGCTTACCTCGCCGTTTATGAAATGCTTGACGTCGAGCGGCGCCATGGTGAACGTCGACTATAATCCCGTTGAGATCGCAGCAGGCAGGGGGTTCCTTTGTTAGACCGGACTGGGATTCCTGACCACTGAAGCAATTACAAATGCTGCCTTTTTCACGGTCGTACGGACGGTCCTCGAAAGATTTGTGAGAGTTTGACAAGTTTGACTTTGAAAGTCAATTATGTCCCGATTCCATGGCTTAAGTCCGAATGGGCGGGCCTGCGGCGGAATTTCCATCCATGACTGCCACAAAACAAGATGATTTCGCCTCCTCGGCCTCTCTCTGAGATCGCCATACTAATGGAAAGACCCGCTGTAGTTTCCATGGAATAGCTATCGCGGGCTACCTAGGTCCAGCACTACGGGTTAAGGTAGCTGCCAAGCGCACACGGCTCGATCCACCCGAAGTCTTACTTGCTTCTTGTATTCTTCAATGTGCGGCACCGGTAGCCGACGATGCATGTTTGCTCCGTACACGCCGGGCAAATAGTCTCAGTGTCTGGTCTTCTTTTCCAATGGTATAGCCAATGATCTTCGGAGGCGTTCGGAGACAGGAGCCGTTCTTGGAGGAGCGACGAAATCTGGTGAGAGATAGGCATCATGACAGTTTTCCGGCTCCGAAAGGGCGACTTTGCGGGAGCAGATTTGTAGTAAAGTCGTCTCCAGGTACCGAAAAGGCAATGGAATAAGCCGAACCAGATAATCTAGATTCGGCATCAAGTACATCGTACTTCTGGTACCCGAAAGGTATGTACCTAGCATTCTTCAGCAAATGGAATGCGGGGTTCCAAGGTCCACTATAGAATTCAGCCAATTTGGGCCGACGGATATGTCAACGGCATAAAGATGCTGGATGATTGATACCTTACTCAGTCATATCACAACCTATGGACCGTGATATGCCACAAGGCGAATCTGAGAGAACTACTACAAGCCGCAGTTCTTGAGAATACATTTGAGAGTAACTTTCGCCAATCCGTCATTTCGCGCCAATATCCTCTAAGCTACCGCCATGTTGTGTCACAAGTGATGTTGCGCTTGCTCGAGTTTGTATTCCGCGATGAGCTTCTCCGCAGCAAGCTCGCCGATAACATAGGCCGTGGTTTGGGTGTGATTGCTATAGTAGTTAGGCATCATTGAATTGAATACATGACGAAGAATTGAATGATGAACTCACTTTGGAACCATCGGACACACGCTCATGTCTGCGACGCGCAGGCGGTTGAGCCCAAAGACCTTGAAAGAGGAATCCACACAGGCATTGGACGCATCCTTTCCCATGGCTATTGTTCCAGACATGTGCCACGAGCTGCGAATGTTTGAAGAGAAAGCCTCCTGTAAGACACATTGTGAGCTGGTCACTTTTGCATGTTTGGTGGAGGGAGTATTTACCCATATCGCCTCATCCGAGTCGTCGCGCGGCCAGCTCAGGTTGCGAACGGTCTTCTCCTTGAAGACGGGCGCCTGCAGATACTTGAGCATCTCCCTGAAACTCTCAATGGCCGTTCTTCGGTCAAAGGGGTGCGTCAGGAACTTGGGATCAATGATGGGCGACTCTTTCGGATTCGCTGATCTCAGTGTCACCGTACCTTGAGACTGCGGATTCATCAACAAGCAGGCGGCTGTGAAAACTTCCTCGTCGCTTTCCACTGGTTCCCCGTCGAGGAACGGTGTCAGCTATGCAGTGTTAACGTCAAGTCCAATGCCAAACGATCTCCAAAGAGTACATACCGCAGCCAGCTCCCAACTCGGCACGTGCGGCTTTCGCAAGTATCTCTGCGTATCCTGTGGAAGCTGTCGGAATTCCTCTGAAGCCAAAACCGCTGGGACCTGGAACCAGCCCATAGGACTGGGGCTCTGCTTGAACGACTGATCGTGATTCTTCTTGATGACAATGCCCGCCAGAGAGAAGCAGTGATCTCGAAGATTATTCCCGACCTCGGGAAGCTCATGCAAGACCTCCAGCCCGTGCTTTTTCAACTCATCAGATGGCCCTATACCTGAGCACTTCAGAAGCTGGGGACTGTTGATGGCACCGCCAGAGACGATGACCTCTTTCTTGGCCGCGAACCGCCGGCCGTCAGTGGTCTCTACGCCTTGGGCTGTCGTGCCGCTCAGTATGATCTTCGCGACATGCGCGGATGCAATAATGGTCAGGTTCCCCGGCGGTTTAGACAAGTACGCGCTTGACGAGGTGACACGGACTCCATTATAGATGCACGCCATACCCATTCCGACTCCGATAGGATTGCCATTGTTGACATCTGGATTGACGCCAAACCCGACTTGATCAGCTGCCTTGAAGATATCCTTCACGGTGGGCAGCCATTCGTCCTGGTACGAAACATCGACGGCGCCCCCGATCCCATGCTCTGCCCAAATGACATTAATCCTTGATCCCGTCTTGGACAGCAGAGGGCGCAACTCACCTTCGTCTTTTGGTGTGATATAGTCCTGAAAGCCCTCGGGCACATCATTGTGAAAGTTCTCAACCCTTTTCAAGACCTGATGGACGTGCCGCCAGGCAAACGCATCGTCTCCCGCGATCCTCGCCCACTCGTCGTAGTCCTCGTCGGGCCCGATGACCCAGCCGCAGAAGTTGATGGCCGTAGAGCCGCCCAGCCCCTTGCCTCGCGAATAGTCGACCTCCTGGCCGGCCCACTGAGGCTCCGTCTTGTAGCCCCAGTTGAGAGGCGAGCCCTCGCGGAAGGCGACCTCGTACCGCTGCGTGCCCGTCAGGTGGGCCGCGTCCTCGTTGAGCCCGCCGGCCTCCAGGAGAAGCACCGACGGCTTGGCTGCCGACTCGGCGAGCCGGGCGGCCACGACGCAGCCGGAGGCGCCGCCTTATTTTCGATACATCTGATTAGCGAACTGGTCCGCCTCGAGAAGTTCGATTCTACTCACCGCCGACGACTATGAAATCGTATTCTGGAATCATGATTATATATGGCTGAACTTGGAAACGTCCAAAAGCTGCGATTCTCTGCCCCGACCCTTATTTAATGCGAACACAGGCAAGTAGTACACCGATAGGGTTACCTCGACTCAATGCTTATGATGATTTCGTGTCACTCTCGTCGGGGAAGAGTGGCAGAGGGGCTGATTGGCTTGAGCGGTGCACATCCACTGGCACTGTTTCTTTGGCTGCAATCAGATTAGGAGCGCACGACACCTCCATCGCTTGGCGGAAGTTGATAGCGACCCTCACCCAGAGAGCCAGCGCTGTCGGCAAGGGCACCTCCGAGGGGGTTCTAGCAGGGGGCGGAGATGATCCCAATCGCAGTCTGCAACCCACCATCTTGAACTAGGTCGCGGTCCAAGCCAAGTATCTCCATATCATATCAGGGCCATAGCGGTTGTAATCTGATCAGTATGCTTCATACAACTCATCCTGAGACAAACCAGTCATATATTTGGACATTTTGTCGCTATTGATTAGCCGCCCAAGTTCTGCTCTGCTCGGGAAGACTGTCGATTCATGTCAGCACTTCTTGTGGCAGACATCTCACGTTTACCGGATTGAAGAACACTTCTGGACGTGGTTAAACTTGACATCTTGTAGATCTTTCGTGGAGACAGACTTGAACAAGCGGATGTTGTACTGTACAGTGAAGAGTAGTGTTTTATAAACTCACCGAGACGAAGTTCTAGAATTCGCTGATCTCCCAAGTTGCCACCCATTAGACGGTGGGTATAGTGCTATCGTCGCTGAAGATCAAGTCCAATAGCTCAAGCTTTGACTCCTAAATAATGTACCCAGAGGTAAACTGCCTGGGGGCAACCCACAGTGGTTCGTTAGCGGGCCTTGCGCTGAGTTGTGAGCACTGAGGACTGCACCAACTCTAGTTTTGCCTCATGCCATGGAAACATCCGTCGCCCGGTTGCAAAAAGTTCATGCCTTTTTGGGCTTCAACTTGAGATTAGAAACCAGATTTCATCAAATCAGTTGTGTATGTTCATATTTCTGCAGTATTTGTTTCTTTCTCTTTTTTATTTTTTCGTTCAGTATGAAGCAGCACAACGAACTCGTGCTGAGATGTGCGCCCCGCACGGCTAAAGATCCCGAGGTTCCACTGCAGAGTATACTGTGTGGGCTTTGCAATCACTATACAGACGTACGTTGCAACATTGTTCTCAGATTTCAAGTCCCATTGCATAGGTTATATACATGAGCTGATCATACATATACGGCGATTCTGCTGAAAATAATATGATACCAAATGGTAAAATTGCACAGATTCATGAGTGATTTCTGAATGCCAGTGGTTGAGGCTCTATTAAGGTTAATGGGCTATTGTCTGACAATGACGTCCATGACTTGATCCTCACCACCGACACATCCATTGACGCCAAAATCAGCTTGACATCATGATACCCTATGTTGAGCACTGCTCAGCACAACGATGATTCAACGGCTGAACCACGACTAGCTGCCATAGTTGATAAGGGTGGTAACCATCTTTATTTTGGACAAGATCTCGTTATAGAATTACTCTTATTTCTTCAAGAACTCCAAAACGCATTCCCAGCCCCCCCTCAGCCTGCGCCCGTCGTCGACCATGGGCGTCTCACTGTCGACCGCGCGCTACCTGGCGCCCGCCTCGTTCGCCGTGGACTTTGCCGCGCAGCAGTACGGCATGCTGTCGAGCCCCAACATGAAGGACGTCCACGACGCCAACCTGTCCTTCTTCTCGCCCCAGCCCTTCTTCATCGCCGGCTTCTTCTTCCCCCAGCAGCTCTTCCAGCTGGCCTGGCTGTGGAAGCTCTGGAAGGCCCGGCCCGAGGACGTCCGGAACGACAAGGCCGTGCAGAAGATGGTCGACTTTGCCCCGTACTATGCCGTCGGCAACTTTTGTATTGCCAGTAAGTACAAAAAGCCCCGGCACTTTGCAAGTGAGATGGAATCACTAATACAATGCGTCAGCGTGGATGATATTCTGGAATCAGTCGGACCTGAAAACCTCCAACATCTTCGTCATCATCAACTCGCTTTCCCAGCTGTACTACGTGTTCGGGCGTCTGGGCCCCATGAACACCTCGTCGTGGAACTCGATCCTCACGCACGTCGTGTCCAAGACGTTTGCGGGCATCGGCGTCCTGGACCTGCTGCACAACGGCGCCGTCGCCTACGCCGTCGGCCAGCCGCCGTCCACCCTGGTCAAGGCCCTGACCGGCGCCGGCTTCGGCCTGCTGGCCTCGGCGAGCGACTGGATCTTTGGCGGCTGCCTCGTCTACGACCTCGTCGCCCTCGCCGTCGGCCAGAGCATCTACGGCAACGCCGGCTGGAGCAATCTCCTGGGCGCGTATGCCGCCGGCACCGCGGCTATTGTTGGCGTCAAGAACTGGCTGAGGTAGGGCTGCCGCGGCTGGCCGGATATGTACGGAGAGTGTTGCAACGTTGCTGATCTGCGGTAGGCCACCCTATGTAAACGAAGTCGAGTATCAGCCTTTGTGAAAAAGGGCGAGGAGTGTAGGTTGGCGACTATTTATTGACAGCAGCTCGCTTTCTACCCGTTTGAACGTTTGGCCGTGCCATGGTTATGAGGCTTTAACAGCAGTAGTTTTTCTTGTAATATACACCTTTAGGCGAAGTTTAAAGTTCTTCGGCGCTACTTTCATTCGTAGCGAATGTTTATAAACTCGTCTATCGTATATACCTAATCTTAATTATTTTTCACCGGCGAGAAATCATACTTATTCACAATGTCCCCCTCGTACCCCACGGCCTCGGCAAAGTCCCTCAAGAACGCCCACCGGGCCTGCTTGACCCAGCCCTGGGCGGCAAAGCCGTTGGCGCGGCGCGGGAAGAAGTCCGCCACGCCGAGCAGCGACGTGTCGTGCGCGGCCGCGACCAGGACGTTGTCGTGCGCGTCGCACTCCTGCAGCTTGCGGATGGTCTCGACCATCTCGGGCACGTCGTGGTGCACGCTCGGCGGCGCCGCCGGCAGGTAGAACGGCTGGTCCCTCTTGCCGTCGCGCAGCACCGCCTCGAACAGCTCGCCGGGGCACGGGCGCGCTGCCGACGGCGCCGCGGCGAAGGGGTCCGGCGAGACGCCGCCCCCGGGCAGCGGCAGGTACGCGTGCGGCCGCAGCTCGCCGCCGTGGTGCACGGCGTCGCCGCCCATGAGGATGAAGCTGTCGGGCGTGCTCGTGGCGCGCGCGAGGCCGCACACGTGCCCGACGGCGTGGCCGGGCGAGTCGAGAAGATAAAAGGACCCGTCGCCAAAGTAGTCGACCGCGTCGAACCGGCCGATCTTGAGCGGGGCGGCGGCAAAGTCGAGCGACACGATCTCCCGGCCCTCGACGTCCCGCTGCAGGAACGCCGCGCCCGGGTTGTCCGGGTAGCCCGGGAAGATCTGCTCCCGGCACCCGGGCCCCACGATCAGCTTGGTCTCGGGCTCGAACGTGGACGGGTCGCCCGTGTGGTCAAAGTGCCAGTGCGACCAGACGACCGCCTCGATCGACTTGGTGTCGACGCCGCCCTCGTCCAGGATCTCCCGGACGTGCTTTGGCACGTCGACGGTGTACCCGCTCTTCTCGAATCTCTCGAGCAGAGGCGGCGGTAGGTTCTGCCAGTCCTTCTTGATGCCCAGATCAAAGACGATTGACCGTTTCAGAACAGGGTGCTGAATCAAAAATGCAAAACACGGCGTTGAGAGCCAGTCGTGGCCCTTGATCCGTGGCTCGACAAACTTCCAGGTGGGCACGCCGCGTATTGTTCCAGTGGTGTCGATAATGGACACATCGACTGTGGCAGTAGATGGTGGGATATTAAGATCGGGCGCTGGAGTTGCCATCGTATTCAAGTAAAATACGTGGAGAATGACTGTATATGATGGTGAAAATGACAGAGCTGACTAGAGTGAACTTGCTAAAATTGATCACCGAGATGAAGCTGGATACAGGGACGAGATGAAGGATCGGATGGGTCTGAGTCCTATTACATGCTAGATACGCTCTCCAGCACAGGGATATTAACCCGCCGGTACGAACCCGAGCCTTTTGACCCCGCCATTATTCCCCAGTAATTATACCCAATAAGTGGTATCAATAATGTGCTAAGCTATGTAGGTGTCTAGCACGAGTAAGTTGCCAGCCACCAAGATATTGAGACTGACATATTTGACTGTTATAGGCACATGTGTCATGTTGAATTTCCATCTTGGTTATATTGTCGTTCCTGTTTTTATTCTCGATATATCAGTACCGTGAAGGACCCATTGTCTTTGTCCCATCTCTGACGCCCTCTATCACAAACTACCTAATTACACGTATACTTGGAGATTCAGCACAGCAAACAACGAAATGAATTTCCAGCCACAGTAGCACGAGTGTCACGAGGTAAGACCGGTCTTCTATCGGACTACACAGATCGCAAGACGCACTCATAAGCATAGCACCTCTACTGGCTTCTAGATCAGCTAACTGTACACCAAGAATCAGAGAAGCTGCTGCAGATTTGACTCATCATCAAGTCTGTCTAGCTGGTCGTCCTTTATGAGAAGACACCGCCAAAGCTCTATGGGAGCAACGTACCAGAGAAAAAAGGAGGAAAGGAATCAGGGAGAAGGCAAGGAAAAATTGAAAATGGTTAAAAATGAAAAAAAGGTGGGATTCGAACAGGCAACTCTGAGGGGCGGATGGTATGGACACCGCGTCTGGTGCCCGCAAGCTACCACCAGGCCACAGAGCTGCCTGTTCTTGAAAGGTTGTTGCACAATTTAGATACTTGAGGTCACTTGTTGCAACCGAAGGCGCAAATACAGACATCTGGTTGCCTGGGACGGCTGGGCGGCGTGCTGTCACCAGACTTTTTTGCTGGACGTCGAAAGGTCTGGCATGGCAACGGACGTGAAATAGAACAATGATAGTCATAAGTGAACATATGGCCCTGAGCAACTATTGGAAAAGACCTTTCAGCTCACTCATATGGTCTCCCTGCACATGAGGCATGCCATTCCACATGGGAAATCCAAGTCCTTGGGCTTGGTCATGAGGCTGTCCAACAAGACCAGTCGCCGTGGGGTCCAACTCGAGCTCAAAGGGTGGCGTCGTCACAGGATTTCCGATCACTAGAGATTCGGTATTAGCAAGTGGCCACGTAGTGTTGCGCAAGTGTCAGCCCGGCCATCAGCCAACTGTTCATATCAATTGCGGGTTGCAACACACGCAAGCGGGCTGTGTACCCCTTTGGCAGGACATAAAAAGTGGTCGGAAATTTGCAAAAGAGATGCTTACTGTTGTTGATCATGAAATTATACTCGTTGCCCATACCAGCCATATCGGGTTCCCAATGACCTTGGAATTTCGGGACGCCTTCTTGTACTGACGGATCAAGGTGCACCGGATGTCGTGGTTCGTGTTTTCCTTGCGCAATGATATCTGTTATTGACTTTTTGATGCGCTCGAATACGTCGCGGTACTTCCGCGCCGATGGATAGCGCTCCGTCACAATATACAATAGCAATTGGCAGTCTGTCAGTGGCGCGTCGACGCTGATAAACCCCGGAGGTGCGAGCCAAGCACAGTACGTGAGGGTCAATCCTGATCTCGAGGTCAGTTTAATGAGCTCAAGTAGCGCTTGAATGTCTTTGCGTCATCTCACCTGCAAGAAACATCGATTGTATGCTCAGTGCTGAAAAGCCAACTGGAAAAATGTGGTGGAATCGGCGGTAGTCTGTAATAATCCCAGCACACGCATCGGCACAAAGCTTCACGTATTGCATGTTGACAGGTACTTCAGCCAATGTCGGATAGAGCAAGAACCTGACGCATCGATAGTAGTGGATAGTGTAAAGCTCCAAACCTTCAAATGCCGACTCTGTCTGCCGAGCAAAGCTGTTTGCCTCAAACGGAATGTTTTGTTTCCATGAGTTCAGGCGATCCATGAAGTAGGTTACAGTAGCATCGGAAACCTTCATCGGTTGATCGACCCGATACACGACGTGTTGTATTTCCGACTCTAGCCTCTTCAGCCTTAGCCTGTGGATGAAGGAAGTGAGTGTCTTTGATGGCACTGCTGGGGTGTTTGAGACTTGCAATGATGCTTGTCGGATCAAGTCGTCGCTTTGCGTGTTTTCGTCAATGTCGAGAGGGAAGTCTGCATCGATGTCGTGGTCTGACAGACTGGGTGGTCTACCGATGGCAATGGAAATGTCGCGATCTAGAAAATATGTCGCCCAGAAGCGGCGTTTGTTCATCTCTCCCTCTAAACTCGGCTGCTGGCGTCGTTGTCGGCGGTGCAAACCCAGTTCAATGCACAGTCGCATGGCTGCTCCAACATATGTCCATGCACCCGGATCCCTTGGTGCTCGCGTGCAGTACAATGCCATGTAGATAAGATAGTTTACCGTTCGGGAGTCGCGTAGTGGTAAGATTGTGTCCATGTTTGCAAAGGCGGCATCATAGTGTTGGTCGCTCAAGAAATGGCCCATCTCGCCAGCAGACTCCAGCCAACGTCCGCTAACAGCATAAACGAGATGGAGCATGCTTCTGTCGTAGACATCCGTCAAGTTCCCGCGATTTTCGTGAAGCTCCAAGACCTTTCCCGAATGCAACACTGGGTAGCGCGTAGCAATATGCCGGAACCATGCTTGTAGTAGTCTGTTGGCTACGTTGGGAGCAAGGAATGGCTCGCCGACCGCGTCTGGGATTCCTAAAGAGTAGACTGATTTGGGCGCGGGATCGTCGTCGTCGTCTTGAGCATTCGACTCATCCATCTCACCGGGTACCGGGTTCCTTGCGCTATGTACAACGGAGCTGAGGACACGGCCAATGGTGATGTTGGATGATGCACCAACATAATGACCAGATGCTGACAATGATAAGTCGCGCACGGCGTTCAATATGTCGTTGGTGTCATCGTCGGTTCCCTGCGGCAAGCCTTGGGAGACTTGAGAGTCGGAGCGAATGACTTGATGAGGGAATGATGACGAGGACGACGCCCCAATCATTCCTCTCAAGTGGTCATTTCCAACTCCCATATGCCCCAGTGAAGCTAGCACAGATTCCAGCTCGGCCACCCTCTGTTCCAAGGCTTTTATATACAATTTCTTCTCGCCGGCAGCAGGGACCAAGGGAACTACGTAGACTATATTTCCTTGATCAGTCGTGCGAAGCATACACAATATCAGAGTCTGAACTTACCACATTTCAAAGAAAGTCGTGCACACGAGGCACAGGCGGGCCGTTGACCGTCACACTTGGGTTGCGTTCAGTCGCCACATGTTGAAAAGAGGGGATGAGATGGGATCTGCGAACCTTCTGCTTCCGTGTTTTGCATCTCTGGCAGGCGAGGGCAACGCGGTCCCGTTTCCCCGGCTTGCGCTGCTGACTCACAGACTGCTCCGAGGACGTTGCAACGCTTGGGGACGTGCCAGCGACGTCAGCCGTGTCTGGTGAGGAGCCGACGCCTCCCATCTGTTGAGCCATGGCTCTTGTGCCACCACCATACGGCCACCGTCAGACGGTGATTCGGCGCGCCTTCTGCGCCCCTGGGCAGGGATCTGAACTGGAGGGGACGGCTGGACAGCCCGATCGTTGGAGCTCCGGCTCCGGGCTTGGAGGGTCCCGTAACTCTCGTGGGGCAAAAAATGCCACTACCACCAGCGCCGGCACTACTGTGAGACTGCACAGATGGGGAAGCTTGATAAGGCTGGCGGAAAATCTCCGAGTAACAACGTAACTATTTCAACAAGATTCATGTAGGCGGGAAGAAGCTGCCGAAAGTGTCGCTGGCGACAAGAAATCGAAACGACGGTCTGCGGGGAGTCGAGGTAAGGATAGGCAGGCCCCCGGACCGCTGTCGGGGGAGACTCCACTTGCTTCAGTGTTCTCAGGGCGGTTAGAGGGCTTTTAGCAGAGGTCTTCAGTCTCTGGCAGCCACTGATTCCCAGCCAAGAGGAGTAGCGTTGGACTTGGAGGTAGTGACCCGGCGGAGCAATGGAGCACTGATATCGAATATGTTTTCGGACTCTTGGAATATTGACAATTTTGCGATCAGTTGGTTCAATCTATTCTGACAGATTATCGGACTACAGGCAACGTTGTGCGCCCCGAGAATGATGTGATTGCGGGCGTGGCCGCTGAGCCGGATCTCGCTGGAGATAAGCCGGCTTCAGCTTCAAGAACCAGCGGCAGGTCCCGGTCCCGAGACTTTGCAGTTGCAGACCGACAGCACTGGCAATTTTGTACTCGTCCTGGTATGTGCCTGACTAGCTGGCTTGAATGACATGTTGATTGAACTCTAACCACCATTGACTCTCGCATGGTCTGTCTTTTGCCAGCTGTTTATTGCGTACCGGCCAGATTTGCAGCTGTTATGCCACAAGGTCATCCATTCTCGGCCTCTGTGACTTGGCAACTCGGCCGATACAGTGAGACCCTTATTGCTGAGGACAGGGCTACTACCGACACAGAGTTGCATCGCCGCTGTCACTGTGAACTTTGGGCCCGAAACGTTTGATCCAGGTTACAAACTCGATTCTCATATGCTCTCTGTCCTCTTGAGATGTGCTAACAATGAGGGGGACTTTGGATGACATCGGCAGAACAGCCAACGACTATCGTCTTCATTCTGATCACAGTCTCCCGGCGAGCTGGTGGCGCTTCTGCCCGAGACGCTCTTACAGCTTCAGCCTACACAAGTACGGTGTACAGCTTCTGACATGTCGAGCCTCCCAAGGTCTCAATCATGCACGCAGGTGCGGTACCGTAGCGGGCATTGATAGTTACTGTGACCGATTTGTTTGGCGTCACGGGCTTTACAGAGTACATCGGAACCGAGCTCCCGCTAGTGCATCGTGCTACGCTGTGCGTCAGCTCCGCGCTGCCGATCATGTTTCTTCAAATCCTCGTCCTTGGCGATGCGTCCAAGGGATCTCTTCCGCTCGGAAAATGAAGTCTGCAAAAAGACCAATATGATATACTATCCTGCTCTAATAAGGTGACGACCCACAATTGGCATGTCCGCTCATAGTCGACGTCTAGCGTGAGAAGAAGATCACTTTCGGAAGGGTTTCGGCTTCTAGCAGCCACTGCTTGCAACGCAAAGACATTTCGACCCAGTGAGTGTAACTATTGCACGTCCCAATCTGGACTTTTGCGACCCAATTACCACGATTTTCTCGCCACCGGACCTAATTCCGTCCTCTCGCTTCACGTCTCCTATGATCATGTCTGCTAACCCACCCACACAGGACGGACGGGTCGGAGAAAACCCACATGCTATCCTTGTCTTGGCATACTCTTGGGAGCTGGGAGCCGATGGTGTCTGGTATTGCCGTTCGCTATTTGCTGTTTGATCCGGTGTGAACCATTAAAACCAGCAGTTAGCTCCCGTGGTTTGACAGGTCGAAAACAGACGAACTAATGTAGTGAGAAACGTGTTCCCACACGGGTCTTCATTATCAACCATGACCAAGCCAAAGATCTCCAAGAGGAAATCCATTGTGCTTCAAGTCAAGTCTTTCCTCCGCCAATTCTCAGATCACGGCGACGAGGTTGACGCTGTCACAACACCAACGACTATGGAGGCACCATCTCAAGATGCCCCCAAGATCGCCATCCTGGGCGCGGGCATTGGCGGATTGGCTCTCGCCATCGGCCTGCTCAAGCGAGGTGTCCAGGTCACCGTCTATGAGTCTGCCGAGGCCTTCTCCATGATTGGTGCAGGAATTGGCCTGGGCCCTAATTCCTTGACTGCCATAGACATCATCGACAAGAGATTCCGGGAAAAGTACAACAGCGCCAAGACGGCCAACGAGAAGCCCGAGTTTGAGCACAGCATTTTCGATGCCCTCTATGCCGAGGAGGGCTTTGGCGAAAAGAGGGGTTGGACTCGTGGCCTCGTCGGTGCGCCGTACTTCACGAGAAGTAGCGCTCATCGGAAGGACCTGCTCGAGATCATGGAGAGCTTTATTCCCGAGGGCACCGTCAAGTTCAGCAAAAGGGCGCAGTCCGTGGTCGAGGATGCCGAGGGAGTGACCATCACCTTTGCTGACGGGCAGACCGTAAAGGCAGACGCCCTCATCGGATGCGATGGAGTGAAAGGCATCACACGAAAATTGGTCCTCGGCGATATTGCTCCCGAGCAGGTCCCGCCAACCTACTCCGGCATGTACATTTACAGAGGCATCATCCCCATGGACAAGGCTAAAGAAATCCTTGGGTTCCATGCGGGGGACGCCAAATGGTTCATGGCAAAGGAGAAGGGTCTGGCAATCTACCCGATCTCACAGGGCAAGGAGGAAAACTTTGTATTTTTCCTCGCCGACCACAAGCCATGGACGCAGGGAGACTCACCTGTTCCCTGCACCAAGGAGGAGATGATCGAGGATCTAAAGGACTTCGACCCCAGACTATTAAAGCTCCTCGACTGGGCCAAGCCTCTGCGGTGGCCAACATGGCACCATCCTAATACCTCAACCTATTATAAAGGACGTGTGTGCCTTCTCGGCGACGTCGCCCACGCCTCGAGCCCGTCCCAAGCTGCCGGCGCTGGGCAAGGGCTGGAAGACGCCGTTGTCCTGTCGCACCTGCTACCCCTCATCAAGTCTCCGGATCAGTTTGAGACCGCCTTTGCCGTATACGACTCGATAAGAAGGCCTCGCGCTCAGAAAGTCGTGCAGACAAGTGCCGAGGCTGGTCTTGTCTACATGTGGCTGGACCCCGAGATTGGCGACGACATGGACAAGATCGTCGCAAACGCAAACCAACGGCTTCACTGGATCTGGCAGCATGATTTGCAGGCAGACTGCCAAAGAGCCGAGGATGAATTTAAGCAGTCGACTGCAGGGGCGGCCTCGAGTGAAGGTGCTGCGACCAAGGCCGCACCCATGGCTCAGGCTACGGAAATGACAGCAACTGTTGCTTGAAGGAACATGGTTAATCATGAAAACTAATGGATATTCAAAACACGGTGTAAACTATTGCGATAGTCGCATTTTAGCAAGCGAACATTCTCAGGTCTTTCCTGGATATTTACTCAGCATACAATTGATGCTTATCAGCATGCACATCCTTTCAATAATACTGATCGTGATTCAACTGGAATGGTGCCAAAATCAATTAGAGGGCCCGATGACCATTCTGGCGGGGATTCCTTTCTTTTCTTTTTCCCTCACAATTTTTGCTGCACCTCTAGAGATACTTGTACAATCAACTTTTTTCACTTTGTTGCCGTTTGCCCGGAGGTTTCCATATAACACTGCCTACTCTTCAAAGCAATTGATTTATCATGGAAACCCCACCAACATCCACTGGAAGATATGCGAGCCAGCACCTGGGATGGAATTGTTACAACACCCCGCCAATATGGCAAATTTTGTCTCAAAGCATTGCAATAGGCTGAATCAACAGGTTTGGAAGAACGAAGGATGTAATTTCAATTTCCACCAGCATCTAATGCTTTTCCAACAAGGACCCGAAACCTTGTACCTTGTCGAGAATACCGTTGGTTCGGTATGCGTGCCATAACGTGGCCGTATTGATAGCAATGACGGGCTTCCCGAGCTCCTCCTCCATCTCGGCGGCTGCTCTCGCGGCCGGCAGATTGGTACCTGCCTGCAGCAATGCGTCGACGTCTGGCGCGTCGACTGTCCGGAACGCATCCTTGATCACATCGGGATGCACCTCGGCAATCGACGTGGCGGTGTCGCAGCGCAGCCCCTTGATCATGTGCACCTTGTACCCCATCTGTTCGAAGAAGTCGACAACCTGCGAGCGTCTGTGTAAGTATGGCCATATGTGACGCGCTCACCCTCACGGTTCTCACCTGTTGATCTCCGACGGCCTGGTACGGCGTGATGATGCCGATCTTCTTGGCGCCGTAGGCATCGAGCGCGGCGCGCGCGGCCAGCGCGCCCGTCGTCACCTTGAGCCCGCCCGACTTGTCCGTCATGAACTGCTCAAACTCCTCGGCGCCGCGCTGGCCGCCCCAGAAGGTCTCGGCGCTCATGCCCATGACCATGTAGGTCGGCAGGCACGAGCAGACGCGCTCGACGGCGCCGCCGATGGTGCCGCGGAGCTGCTCGAGGAAGGCGACCATGGTGTCGTCGTCGTTCAGGTTGGGGTTCGCGATCTCGATCCGGCCGCTGTGCCACGAGACCCCCGGGACCGTCATCCAGTTGAACTCGGCCTCGACGACCGTGTTGGTCGCCGGCACGATGAGGCCGAAGCGCGCCCGCGGCGAGACGTAGCTTACGGGAGCTTGGGGGGCCATATTTGTGAGCAAATAACAGTATAAAGTTATGGCTAGTTTCGCAAAAGTAGCAGCAATTATTTGGTAGTTGATTTCCAAAGATGAGCCCAGTTGCAGGACGGCAATACAATGATCTAATCTAGCTCAATATAATTGGAGATATGCCTCTATATTTCTTATCGCATGTCGTCTCTCCACTCCCCGCATCGGAGGTCTCCCTATAAGAGTACCACTACACTAGTAACCATCTACACTCAAAACATGAGCGGCGACACATCCACGTCTCTGAGAGCGGAATTGGTGATGGTTCCATCCTGTAGTACTCCGCACTCGCCCCCAAGGTCAAATGTGCACCCGCCGGGAGGTGGAGATCCACTGCCGTCGCGAGCTTGCAGCCTACAGCCACGAACTCTTGGTAGCCAATGCCTGTTTTCTGTAAGCCGGATGCTGCATTCCGATGGCTCCGCATTCCCGCCGCCCGCATCTGGCCATCGGATTAGAGAAGGGGTCCTTCAGGGTCACGGATACCAGCTACCTCTCGATCAATGTCAAGGTTCCAAAGTTTCCTGGAAGATTGCTGGATGTACAGCGTAGTGCGTACGGGTTAAGCCATTAATAGCGCTGAAGGATTCACTTGTGAAAGAGTCTTATCTTGTGAACCGTATAGTTGACCCACATGAATCGATAGTAGCCAGCTTATTGAAACCAGAACACAGCACTGATAGCCAACTTGCCATCTTCAGTCTGTACCCTGGCCAAATGTCCCACTCACTTTGGCGTGATTCTCGGATATAGCGACAAAGAAAAGCATATGGATTATAGTTGTGTTCAGTTTGCATTATGGTAATTGAACATATTGTTTGTTTTGTCTCTCACAACTGCCAGGCTGTCAGGTACATCAGTCAGATCATATGACTTATGAGCCAAGATCTTATTGCAGATAGAAAAGCGGTATACTTTTGCAAAGCTGCATGTTCACACAGTGTGATGTGACTTAAAAAGATCATCATTGGCCTGCATCGGCAGCACATCGATTTGGGGTTATCAACCCGGTGGTGTTGGGCAACGATACAGGCTTAGCCTGCCCTCAGTATTGCCTACCAAGGCCGCCACACTCGTCGGGATGGCTCATTCCTACTCGACAATCCAAGATTCTGATCTGATGTCGGCATTCACTGTGCCAGTGCTCGCTGAAACATGCATTGCATTGCTTATCTGCAGCCGGAATGTTCCATTGTTTTTGATCAGGGCTTGTCAACGGGTATTCGTTGTATATTATAGTCATCGTAAGCTCGTCGTGCCACAAAATTACTTCCTCTCTAGCTTGCAACGGAAGCTGGAGACCCATCGGAAGTAGTAGCGTTTGCTTCCATCTGCTCCGAATAATCTCGGCTACCCACAAGTGCTTCGGCCCGTATTTCTGGATCGCGTTTCCCACTGCGCCGGCGTTTTAGCGCATAACAAATCAGCTCCTCCGGGCCGAGAGATCCAGTCATGGCCGAGATCTTGAAGCCGGTCCCTCAAGAGGACCTGAAGCTGGCGGAGAACAGCGACAACTCTCTTGACAGTGCTACGATCCGGACATCGGCTATTGAGCATGATCCAGCACTGGACAGGAAGCTGCTATGGCGGCGAGATCTCGTCTTGATCCCTGTCATGGGCGTGCTCTACATGCTTCTTTTCCTGGATAGAACGAACATAGCCAACGTGAGTACGCGTAGGAACCGACCGGAAACCGTGACCAAAAAAATCACCCGAGCACTATTGTGACATGTTGAAATCCGGACCCAGCGCTGACATTTCCATTTCCAGGCTCGCGCTCTGGGGATAGGGTCACCAAACGGGTTGGAGGGTGCGCTTGGCATGCCTTCAAATGGCTACAATATCGCGCTTGTCATCTTTTACGTTCCATTCGTGCTGGCGGAAATCCCAGCCAACATCATCCTCACCAATAGCAAAATCCCGCCTCGTCTGCTTCTTGGAGGCCAGATGGTTATTCTCGGTTCGTGAATTGTGGAATCCGTGTGATCATCTTGTTCTCACATATCTTTCAGGAATTCTCGGCATGTGCCAAGGACTGACCAAGTCGTATGGGGGTCTGCTCGCGGTCCGTTTCCTCATGGGCACCTTTGAGGCAGCCTTGCCGGCTGGCGCGACGTACATGATCTCCATGTACTACACCAAGAGAGAAGCAGCAATCCGGTTCTCGTGGTTCTTCAACTTTGCCCTTGCGGGTCCATTCTTCTCGGGGCTTTTGGCGTTTGCCATCAACAATATTGATGGGGCGGGCGGGTATCAAGGCTGGCGGTGGATCTTCATCATCGAAGGATGTGAGTGATTGTCATCCTCAGGTACGGGATGTTGTGCTGACCATTCCCAGTAATAACCATTGCTATCGCGATTCCGATCTTGCTGTTCTGTCCCAACTTTCCCCAGCAGGCTCAAAATTGGTTCCTGAAACCGGATGAGCGTGATCGTGTGCTGCGACAACTCGAAGCTTCTCGCGGTGCCGAGATCAAGGGCTCCGCAGCAGACAACGTGGCGTTGTGGAAGGTCCTGGTCGATTGGCGGATCCATCTCTTCACCATGTGCTTCTTCTGCTGTGACATCACGGCCGCTTCGATTTCCGCCTTCTCCCCGACCATCTTGACCGAGCTCGGTTGGACGAATACCGTGGCCCAACTGATGACGATGCCGGTCTGGACCTCGGGTATCATCTTCTCCTTCACCATCACGTATCTGGCGTCGCGCCTCAATTTCCGGACGCCTTTCGTCGTGGGTTGCATCTGCCTCCAGCTGATCGGATGGATCATCATGCGCGTCTACGTCCGCCAGGCCGGCGTGCGCTACCTCGCGCTGTTCTTCATGTCCATGGGCACGTTTCCGCAGATGCCCATCTTCATGGCCTGGCTGTCGGCCAACCTGCGCGGCCACAAGTACCTGGCCGTCGGGATGGCGTGGATGGTCGGCTTTGGCAACTGCGCCAACTTCATCTCGTCCAACGTCTTCATCAAGGCGGAAGCTCCTCGGTACGTGACGGGCTTCACAAATGGTCTCGTATTTACGATCGTCGGGATGATTTTGACGCTACTCGGCTGCGCATTGCTGGTGGTCAAGAACAGGAAGCGCGAGGCGGCGCGTGCGCGCATGACTGACTCGGAGAGGGAGGCGTACGATGATGTGTACTTCAAATTTGTGCTGTAAGAGATGAGGTGGGAATGTGGACAAATGGGGCCAAGCTTGTTGCCAAAGTACCTAGGTAGGCGCTGATGTCCTGTGGAAAGAGCACCTACCCAAATAGAGACGAACATTGAAGCAATGGAAGATCTGCTTCGACAAAATGACCGGGTGGAAAATTGAAGGCTTCCAATTTAGTGCAGTCACGAGCTTTTCGAGGAAACCCAACTTTCCACAATGGATGCTACTATTGTTTCAGCATCAAAAATGGGTTGGATAGGGTAGGAGCGGACATACAATTTAGTCCATCTGCTTCCAGAGCATCGATGCCAATAAATGGCAGTATATGCAATTGGGTCGACCGGACGGTGTGATTAAGGTAGGTATTCCAATGTGCCCATCCGGATCGCATCGGATAGCAAGCCAACTGCAAGTGGTTGTCACGAATTCTCAATCACGACGCGATGAAAGGCTTGCCGGGATTAGTAAAAATTCAACCAAATCGATTGATGGACCAAATCTCGCGCATCGTCGGTAGGGGGTGACGAATTTAGAAACCCAAGAGTCCCGAAAGTTCGCGATAATGTGTCAACTACTACTACCTAGCATTCACCTAACCTTGGGTAATGGGCAGGTACCCGCAGCTTAATGCTCTCCCCAAGACCAATGGACCATTGATCCAATCCTGTGTATGATTGAGAGGTGGTCTCTGATACATGCCATGATCGCAGAGTCAGGATGATGTGCGCACACAGCAATAAGAAATCCAGCATCATGTTCGATTGCGCATTGCAAATTCTAATTGCATACCTGGAGCCGCACTAACTGTTCCATTTCCAATATCCGTATGTGCCTGGCCGGGTTCCTACAAATGGCTCGCAATCTAGATTGATTGTTCCATTGTCGCAGCGGCTTCTAGAATCGCAGATGGTAGGTGCCGAGAACATGCTTCCAGTCCTCTGGTAGAAAACAGAACAATGGGAAAATCAGGCGTGGGCTTCAAACAATCGCAATTGTCCGTACTGAGTTAGCACAATGAGACGGAGAGCAAGCCGTCCGAAAATAAGTATAGTAATGCTCGGTTGCAGCTATCTGAAGTTTTAATTTCCAACTTCAACTTCGACAACTTCTCAGAACAGAGATCGGCGCATTACTGTCTGCTAATTGGGGTTGGCAAGTACAGGCAGCACCAGCTCGAGGCAGGTATAGAGTTGAGACGTCTGATGTCATTTGGGTCTATCCGGAGTAATCACCCTGCCACGAGATTATTCCAGACGTCCAACTTGCTAGTCGAGACCCAGCAAAGTCTGTTGCCCATGCCGCCTGATCCAACGCGCCTGCTCAAAGTACTAATTGTATTGGCAGGTCCCCAGCGGCGCTCCTTCCTCAACTTCGACACCACCACCAGTTTGGAGGTTGTTCCTTCCCAACTTTGGGGGTCTGGACTCGTAAGTCCTGGAATCTCATCTTTGGGCACTTCCTTCTCCGTCTGTTTATTTTTGCTCTTACCTCCTTCCCTCTGTCTATCTTATTCTTTTACCCTCCCTCCTGCCAAATCTACGTGCCTTCCCCAGATCACGACTCCCAAGAAAGCAAGACCACTCCCTCCCTGTTTCGTCGTGCCATCCAATTCCGTCCGGACGAGGAACTCCAGTCTTACCCAAGAAGTATCACTGCCTTTTTGTCCGTCCTTCTCAGCCATTCTCCCTACTCCCTGCTTCAGACCAGGTGCGTCTATCCGACGCCGGTCCAACAACACCATGGACGACGCCCGCTCCATGGCAAGCACGGCGGCAGCTCCCGCGGCACAATCCATTCCACTCATTTGTAGTATTTGTCCCAAGACATCCAAGTTCTCCGATGTCTCACACCTGCTTACTCACATCGCCTCCAAGGGCCATCTGTCGAACATGTTCAAGCTCGACATTGCCAAGGCCAGCGAGAGTGATGCCCAGCATCGACTCGACGAGTATCACGCATGGTTTGAGAGGTACAACATTCGTGGCTTGCTCCAAACCAGAAGTGAGAACAGAACCCAAAAGAATTCTGGTGGTCGGGGCCGCAGTGCTCCTCGTGGAGGAAGCCAGTCTGTCAGCCTACGTGGCGGTGGAAATTCTTCGATGGTGAGTCGCAACAAAACCGGACGGAACGATGTGACCAGAGACAAGCGGGTAAGTCTGCATCTTTGCGGGTGATTGTGTTTTGTGTCAGCCAATGCGTGCGAGGTCTAACTGGATAGTCGGGGCAGCGCCTTGTCGACAATTCCTCGACGGCAACCTACGCAATGGCTCCCACCAAGTACAACCCGCAGGATGGCCTTCACCATGTCTCGAACTTTTCGGCTTTTCCGAATGTCAATGCTCAGCAACCATGGCAGCCTGGCCACAGCGCCCAACAATGGCCTCCCTTGCCCAATTGGAACGGTGCTTACTTTGGACATGGTTTTCAACAGGATCTGGAATTCGGAATCGACATGCCCATCAGAGATGAGGGTGAAGAAGAAGACAACAATGCTCCTGAGGTTTCATCCACATACGAGCCGTCCGATGTTGAAGATGAAGACGACGACAGCAGCAATTGTCTTCGGTCCGAAGACACTGTGGACACGACAGTGCTCGAAGAGGATGTCCCTGTTGTCCCCGAAGTTGTCGATGAGGACGACAATGAGCAAAAGCACTTTCGCAAGTACCTCAAGGGAGACATCTCCAAGCTTGAGGGTGTCGGCGGCTTTGATGCTGCCCCTGAAGATCAACGCAAAAGGCGAAATCAGAAGAAGGACCCTTCTGTCCTAGTCCATATGGAGGCTAGCTCTCGAGCTGTTCGAACCATCGAACAGGTGACAGATTTGAACTTCAATCATGTTCGCTGGAGAGATGTCTACGACGAGCCTTCCGTCGCTGGGAGTGAGGTACGTTGGGTTGATTGTGTCAGCCACCTCTTGATGTGGAGTGTAGTTGTGCTGACATAGGAAAAGGACGACGACGACGTCAAACCACCCAAGAGGGCAAAGCATGATACTCCTGTCCGGGTCCGTAGAAACGTCGGCAGGGCAACACGTGGCGTCAGAGTCAAGGTCGAGGAGAACACGTCTCGTGAATCGAGCGTTGCCCCTGCCGCTCGCGTTACTCGCGGAATGAGCCGTCAGCGTGGTAGAACCAGACGGCAGTATCAGCCACCCCAGGCTTCAACTCCAAGAACCGCGTCTGTAGAGCCCGCAGAGCCGTCCGAAGGCTCTACCATCGATTCTCTTCTTGCGCGAGACTCAAATTCCTCGTCGTCCAATGGTACCTCTTTGTCTAGCTACGCAGGAGTGCATGACGAAGAGATCCATCGCACAGGTGCTGAGCCCATGAAGCTCGACGACCAGCAGGGCATCAACGTGTACAGAGACAGTACACCAGGGGGAACTTCTGATATGCGGCCTACTGGTGGTTGGTCTCACTATGATGATTCGTCACTGTTTCTGTGCAGTTTCTAATCATCGCCGCAGCACCGACCAACTTCCTCGCATCCCATCGACGACGGTATGCGCAGAAATCCCAATCCAAAGCGATACATGTACTAATTTCTGTGTAGGAATGACGGTCTTCCTCGGCTCGCATTGCGTCCTACTAACGCCAATGCCAATGTCCCACTTCTGTCACCAACGCCTCTTTTCAAGGGTCATGGACCTGCTCGTCTGTTCTCTGGCAAGGAGAATAACCATCGAGGCTTTTCGGGAGGTCCGTCTACCGCCCTCAACCCTTATCTAAACAGCCCGGAGTCTCTCGGAGAAGGTTCCTTCAACCCTCTATGCGTTCAAAACCAAGACAGCCGTGCCATTCGAGGCTACCCATGGGGAGACAATGTGAAGCCTCTTGCCACTGGTTTCCAGCCTATCAACAACAGCTCTGGTTTGAACTCTCTCAATGGGGGCTCACAAGATTCAGAGGTCTATCGCTGCACACCACATGATGGTGCCGGCGAGTATGAGATCTGATTTCAGCTGCCTTTTCCAAACATACAGGTTGTTATGAGCAATCATTCTTTAGACGGGATGCGACCCGGCTGGTTGCAAAACAACAGGTGAGCATGATCCCGCGGCGACAGTTAACGATCGATTGAACTTTTGACTGACAGGTCTAGATATACGTGCTTCTTTTTTCCCTTTACTTTGGTGGTGCATTTTTCTTTTCTTCTTTCTCTCTTTTCTCAATTTTTCTTTCCGGAAGTGTCGGCCGCGCGCGACGCAAAACGACTTGGGGCGACAGTTTGGGACAATCTCATCAGAGCCCGCTATATCGCGAAGCATTTTCAGAATCGTGGGGAAAAGCAATGTTAGGGGGTTGGGCATTCCTACCTATGCTAGACACATGGGATCAAACTTCCACATGGGATCGGCAATTATTCTCTCTCGGTGCATGGCGCCCAACTGTATATTAGTATACTACAGTCTTCTAGCCAAAACACTTGCGTATCTCTTTGCAGCTTTCTTCTTTGATGCCTGACTGAGTGTCATCAGTGCAATGTCGATTTATAATTGCTCAATACTCGAAATGAGGTGATCAAGTTGATCAGCACCAGTGTCCAGCACGTCCAATAAAAGCTTTGCAGTTCCATTGAGTCGCCGCACCTTGATCTCCTCTTCCAACTGCCGGGACTTTATTGCTGCCACATCCAACACCTTGGTCGGAATTCGAGCTAACCGAGCCACATTCAGACCATAAGAGCGATGAGCGACGCCCTCGCCCACTTCATACAGAAACGTGATTTCTTCATCCCCATCCCAGTCGTCGGCATCGTTGGTCACTTGCCCACGCTTCGTAGCGGTAAAGCGCATGTGCATGTTCCGGACCTTGCCGCCCTCGATGCCCTCGGCGACGAGGCTCAGGTTCTGGTAGTGGGTGATGAAGAGGGTCAGGCAGCCGACGTCCTCGGCGACGTGCTGCAGGACGGCCTGGGCGATGGCGGCGCCGTCGTGGGTGCTGGTGCCGCGCCCGAGCTCGTCGAGGATGACGAGGCTGCGCGGGGTGGCGGAGCGGAGGATCTGGGCCGTCTCGTTGACCTCGACCATGAAGGTGGACTCGTGGGTGAAGATGTTGTCCGAGGCGCCCATGCGCGTGTATATGCCGTCGCACGGGGTCAGGGACATGGCCTCGGCGGGCACGAAGGAGCCGATCTGCGCCATGAGGACGAGCAGGGCCACGGCGCGGACGTACGACGACTTGCCGCCCATGTTGGGGCCGGTGATGAGCTGGGCGGGCGACACGGGGGAGCCCGAGGGGGACGGGGCCGAGGAGAGCGTCGTGGTGAAGGGGATGTACGACGTCATCAAGGTGTGCTCTGCGATGGGGTGGCGGCCAGACGTGATGCTCACGGTCGGAGCAGAGTCTGCCGGCAGAAAGACTGGCTTGCTATAGCCGGGCAGGGCGGCGACCTTGGAGAGCGACAGCAGGCAGTCGAGTGTAGCGAGGGCCGAGACGGCATCGCGGAGGGGCTGGTAGTTGGACGCGAGGGAGGAGAGAAGGTCGGCAAAGGCCGAGTCACACGCGGCAGCGAGCGACTCCTTGTGCTGGTCGCGCTCGGTGATCAGGCGCACGACTTCTGGGGTGTGGAAGCGGCTGAGCTTTTTGGTGCCGGAGATCTTGATCCACGACGCCGGGACGTGCTTCAGGTCAGTATTTGATACCTCGATGAGATACTCGATTCCCGCCACAGTCACGTATGATACCGGAGTTTTCTTGTTGATCTTCTGTGCGGCGACCTTGCGATGCTCATCAAGTTCTTGCTCGACCGAGGCAATGCCAAGTTTGTGATCGGTAATGTCCTCCGTTTCTTCATTTTCGCGAAAGAATGCATACTTGTCATCCTTGCGAGCAGCCTCGGCATTGATGCGGTCCAAATATGAGAGCACCATGGGCAGAATTTGGGGCAAGGAGAGGATCGCGCCGCTGATTGCTGACGACTCGAAGCCACTGTCTGACGGAGACTTGATGCGGGAAAACTCGGTGGAAATTCTCTGCAGTGCTTGCAGAGAAGCAAGGAGTTCAGGTCGTGTACACTTGCCATAGTATATCCTGATGAGACTCCTCTCGAGGTCGGTCTTCGTGTTCACCAGTAGATGCTCCAGCTGGTCGACTTTTGGTGTGGATGCTTTGGCAAGAAGCTCTTCTACCGCAGTGACACGTTCCTCCAGCCGTGCCTGGTCCAGCAGTGGGCGGCCCAACCACTTCCGAAAGAGGCGTTGGCCAAACCGTGTGTGCGTTTTGTCGAGTGCCCAGAAGAGACTGCCTTTCTCTACGTGGTCGGTCTGATTACGATACACTTCGAGACTTTCTAACGTGGTACCGTTGATCAGCATGTGCGAGCGCGCACTAAATGACGTAAAGTATTTCGTAAGATCAAAGATATGTTCGAGCCCATACTCTGTCAGGTGGTTGATCATGGACGAGAGACAAATCGTCACAGGTTCTGGCAGTTTGAGCACCTTGTCCAGCAAGGCGCTGGCTTGCTCATTACCTGCCGCGTTCTCCTTCAGCTTCCCGGCATAGAACTGTGTCACATGAGAGTATGCTTCGGCGGCAATCGTCTTGGACTTTCCAATCCTTTCCACTCGACTTCTGTCGCCGAAAACATTGGCTTTGCTCCCAGACAGATGTTGAATCAGCTTATCAGTGGCCTTGGTGAGTTCTCCAACAATGAGGAATTCGCATGGAGAGATGTGGAGCAGTCTCGTTTCGATCTCATTTCTCATGAATCCGTCTTCGAAGTAATCGTGTATGATGTCTCCGGTTGCTGGCTGCACTGCAATGATGCCAACATCGACCTTCTCATCCGTGCCCCAACCCTTCGCTTTGGACTCGGTGATGCAAAGCAGGTAGCCAGCAGCAGGAGCTCCCGCGCCTGATTGCTGTTCCAGCTCGCCAATCTCGTCCACATAGGTGCCCTTGGTGTAGACATTGGTAAGCTTCCTGACGAACGGGGCGTTTCGGTTGTCGCCCGCCTTTTTCAAAGCAGCTGTTTCGATTTGCCTGACTACGCCAACCTTCTGGCCGGCAGCGACCAGCCGCTTTACGTGTACCGGTAATCTGTGAACAGGTATACTCGCAGATGCGAAGCGGTCGAGATGTGCTTCCAATGGGTGCTCGTCGTAACGGAACTTGCCAGGTATGCACACTATACTCAGCTCCTTGGCGGCTATTCTGGCATCTTCACCAAAGAACCTGAACTTGTATCCCACCTCCATCACCAGCAGAGTGTCCAGATTCTTTCTTTTGATATCGAGAAACTGTATCTCCATGGGTGTGAGCTTGCCGGTCTTGGTACCCTTCTTCTTGCCTTTCGGAGGGGGAGGCGGTTCATCGTCCTCGACATCGTCGGCGTCCTCGCCTTCGCCTCCTTGTGTCTCCTCGTCGGCTTGGAAGTTGCGACGCCTCAGCTGCGCCATGCTGTCAGGCTTGCCCAGCTTCTTGACGAACTTTTGATGAAGATCAGCCTTCCTTCGCTTTTCGGTGGCATCTTCCTCCTCGGCCACTGCTTCCGGCGCAGTGCCGTCCTGGGTCGGGCCGTTGTAGAGGTATCGCTGCGTCCGCGCAATGGGTCCTGCACCAGCCTTTGCCGCCGCTGGGGATCTCGGTGGTGACTTGGAAAAGAAGGTGCTCTTGGCATCATCGTCGGCACTCTTGGTTCGTTTGGTCGGCGTATCATTTTCATCGTCGGCGTTTCGCTGCAGTGGTCGCTTTTTGGAACCGGCTGGCGTCTCTTTATCATTGTTCTCGTCTCCTTCCCTAGCTGGCGAGCTTTGGCTCAGCGTCCGCTGGACGTGCGCGTTCAGTCCATTGACGCTCTTTGGGGTGAAGAAGCTTGTCAAAGACTGTTGCTTCTTCTCTTTGGAGGCACCAGCCATGGCGAGAGGCTGTAATGAGGTCCGACTGGAAACAAATTGTAAATATAAAACTTGAGTGCTCCTCTACTCGTTTCGTCATAGGTATCGTAACTTTTTGGAGAGAGCTTGGGGCGCGTCTTGGGTCTCGGAGACGCGTTAATGGGCACTAAGCTCAATTGGTCTGTGCTGAGAACCCCCAAAGCCGGCAGTTCTGGGCGCCTTTTGAGCCTCTTCTTCTAGCGAGCCAAGCCTGAACGTCTGGGGTACTCAGTCTCAAACTGTTGAATTCTTCAACGCCAGACACAATTTTGTCTTTCGTTTACTCCCAATCACGAGCTTCTGATCTTGGATTATTCGTCGAAAGCTATACATTCCCCAAACGCGAATAACCTTGAGCCTCTCATCGCGCTACGTTTGTGTCATAATTCGTGCATGTCAACACCACGCTTTTGGTTAGCTTCCGCAAAAGCAAGTTCACGACGCCTCTGAAAGCCGGATTGCCATATGATGATTTGAAGAGCACAACACCCGGCAGCCCCCGAGATTGTGAGTGGTGTGAAATACCGAAGAGACGAGTCAACAATACATTCAACATTCAAGCCCGAGTCTACTTTCCATCAGCATGACACTAGGTGTGTTGCCGAGAAGCCGAGGTCTGGTCTCATTATTGTCGTGACCACGCTTCATATCCTGAGCCACCGCCAAGTCATGCCTTTGATTCATTTGTTTCGAAGTCGTATCGCCTCACCACATGACCATATCAAATCTCCAGATCCCAGCGGCTCGACCGATCGGTCCTCATATATGGCCATGCTATTTTTGGCCTTCTCGTCTAGACTGTTCCGTCCCTCCTGTTGCCATGGTACCTGCTTGGGGCCAACGGAGACTCGAGAAGCTGTTGGATTTCCGCTTGTCCGAGAGGAAAAGATGCATTCTTTAGCGAAGCAAAGAAGTAACGCCATATCAGAGTCCATCGCACCAGAGGCGGCCAGGATTACTCACCACAACATCATGCTAGCTTCACAAGCCAAGCCCTACACAAATCAGCCGGAATGCAGTAGTCGAATCGTCAATGAAGCCATCATGGGTCATGCTAGCTTTGCCATCGCCCTCGGAGCCCATTCGTTGCCAAGCTATACGCAAATGGCAAGACCAGCTCACTTTAACCGCCGGCTAATATGAATAGTCTTCCGTCCCGTTACCATAGATCGCCGCCTCGTCCGGATCTGGTAAGTTTTACCCCACAAAAACACTATATCCTTCACGAGTCTTGGGGGTTGGGCGCCATTGTATCTAGGCCAGAGCCGAAGAACCTGGTTATACTCATGCACCTTACCGCACTCTGATATTAGTATGTTATAATCAAGGGATCTGGTCAAGTATGAGGCAACTTTGTGTAAGACAGGGGTAGTTGAAGGTGCATATAACTTCATTGCTGTGCCCGGAATAACCATCGTTTCGATCTTGAGAGCATCACTACCGAACACTTTGACAATTCGAATATACGATCATCATGGTTTCTGCCTCTGCATTCTTCCTCGCCTGTACGGCAGTCGCCGGAGTGTTGGCGGCTCCATTCGCTGAGCTTGAGCCCCTTGACGGCCTCCACGAGAAGATCGAGCAGCGAGCCGTCTCACCCGGCACTGGCACCAACAATGGATTCTTCTACTCGTTCTGGACTGATGGCCAGGGGAGTGTGACCTACAACAACGGCGCTGCCGGCTCCTACGACGTACAGTGGTCCAGCGTCAACAACTTTGTCGCCGGAAAGGGATGGAACCCCGGCGCCGCTCGCGTCATCAGCTACAATGGCACTTGGAATGGCGCCAGCGTCAACAGCGTACGTATTTCAGATCGATCACATGTGTCCAAAGTCTCATAGCGTGCCTACATACGACGACTGAGTGGCGTCGATCGCCACGAACGGACCGAAAAATGAGAAAGCAATCTGAATAGTTCTTGCTAACTGTTGTGTCATTAGTACCTCTCCGTCTACGGCTGGACCAAGAACCCTCTCATTGAGTACTACATCGTCGAGGCGTACGGCACGTACAACCCCGGCTCTGCTGCCCAGAAGAAGGGCCAGGTCACCAGCGACGGCGGTACCTACGACATCTACCAGACCACGCGCACCAACCAGCCCAGCATCATCGGAACGGCCACGTTCCAGCAGTTCTGGTCCGTCCGCACCAGCAAGCGTGTCGGCGGTTCCGTCACCGTCCAGAACCACTTCGACGCCTGGAAGCAGTACGGTCTCAGCCTCGGCACCCACGACTACCAGATTGTGGCGACCGAGGGCTACCAGAGCAGCGGTAGCGCGTCCATCACCGTTCAGGGACCATAGATAGTGTTCAGAGCGTCTACTACAACCTTCATTTCTCCGGAAAAGCCGAGGAGTTGCCGATCATGAATGTCACGTTCCTGCGACCACATTCAAGTACTTCACGATGGCTTACATAGTCTGAGGCACTATTGATAAAATAGTGTCCCGATAAATTCAACATTTTTCCTGTGGCCATTGAACACTATAAATTCCAGCCTCATAGTGCGCTTCTGATTCTTCAACAAATGACCGTAAATATTGCTTGAGCTGTTGAAGAAGCCTGTGATTCTCGCTTATTCTCCGGTCTTGACCTGCATTTTGCAATACTCGTGTGGTACCTGTAATACCATCCTTATATGGTTCAGCCTCATGACGTTAAAGCGCCGAATTGTACAACCACCATCTGAACACAATATGCCTTCGACCATTGGTAAACAAAGGTTGAATGGTCCGAGACTGTTCAGCCTCTGTGTTGAGAAGTAGCGTGGTGAATATTATCCGATATGCAGCCATGTATCTGTATTTCGTCCTTCTATAATTGAGTTATTCATTGTTTCGAGTTGAGAAGAAAGTCCGGTGTGTACTCAGGCAATGAAAGGGGTAATAAGGGCCACAGACAAGTAACTGAAAGGTATGCAACGGCCGAATTTTTTATCACATGTGGAAAGGTCGAGGACATTGTAAAATGGCTGGTGACTTGATTTGCAGACTCTCAATGTTCTGGAAATCTACGCTTCGTGGTCGCTACATCAGCTGTCTAGTCTCGTTGCCACCCATGAAGTATTGGTGATACAAGACTCAAGACAAAGGTTCGGGCATTTGCTTTCCGGAAATCCATCCAGCCGGAGTCGAGTATTGTGGCACGTACAATAAGCTACATTGATGATACCCTGTCTATGTACTGGCACTGTAGAGCTAGGCCTCAATATCACGAAAGTGTATCGATATTCTGAGGATCTTTATGATGAGTAATCGAAGGAACAGAGCTCAACACGAACCGCCCTCATTTCTACTCATGGGACACATGGAACATTTGAAGGGAGCCAGAGGAGCTGATTCCAATATCGTCGATATATAAGGTAACCCACTGCCGAGGAATAATTATCAATCGTGCTATGTACTGCTCTCAATATATTGGGATAATAAAAGTCGGTGTCGGCCAAAGATCCACCATCGCCATTAGGAAGCAGACAGACAACAAGTTTCGAAGCTCCCAGAACGGCTGTTTATCCATATGCTTACTATCATGAGATTTCTACCTCTGTTATTTACTGCCGCTTCCTCCATGGTAGCGGCGAAGGCACCGCTGCATGCCCGAGACGGCGGCACTGCCATTCCGAACAACTATATCGTGACCCTCAAGCCCTCCCTCGATACCACCAAAGTGGACAAGTTCTACAAGTCTATGAAAGCACCAAACTTCATGAAGCTTGCTGAATCTGGATATAGTGGAATCACCAACTCGTACAAAAACGTCGAGTATAGTGCCTTTCACATCGAGTGCGACGACAAGGCCATTGATGCGATTCGAGACCATCCATCCGTAAGTAGAGCCGTTCATGCAATCTGGAACAGTTTGACGAGCAACAAGTCACTCATAAAATCATACACAGGTGGAGTCTGTATACCAAGATGGGTATGTCTACGGCCAGCGAACCGTCCCGACGACACTCGATCTCGAGCCAAGAGACGATCTGACGCCAACTACACTGTGGGGTCTCGGTCGCATCTCGCACCGCGAAGCTGGCATCACACAGTACGTCAGCCAGAGCAGGCTTAGGACGTTCCTCTACTGCCTCGATACCGGTGTGAGGATCACACACAAGGAATTCGGCGGGCGCGCACTTTGGGGCGCCAACTTTATCGACAACTCCCCGGTATGTCGACTTTTGAGCATTTCGCGATCAGAAGTTTGTTTTGTAAATGCTGACGCCCTGGCCTCAGAACACGGACGAGAATGGTCATGGAACGCATACTTGCGCTACGGCAGCAGGCAACACGGTCGGCGTGGACAATACTACCACGCCCATTGCCGTCAAATGCCTCGACAAGAACTCGAGCGGGACGTGGTCGGGCATCCTAGCGGCCATAGACTGGGGTGAGAATTATCCTTTCTTCATCATCCCCCTCACTTGACGGGCCTCGTCGCTCAGCAGCCCATGCCATATACTGACACTTTCTGACCATCCCAGCCGCCGGCGACGCCAAGGCCCGCAAGGCCACGACGCGATCCGTCATCAACATGTCGATCGGGGGCCCGACGTTCCAGCCGCTGGACGACCTGGTCAGCAACGCGACGGCGGCGGGCATGACCATCGTGGTCGCGGCGTCCAACTACGGCGCCGACGCGTCCGGCTACTCGCCGGCTCGGGCGCCCGGCGCCATCACCGTGGGCGCCGTCGACACCGGCGACGCGCGGCCGCCGTGGTCCAACTTCGGCCCCAGCCTCGCCGTGTTCGCGCCCGGGGCCGGCATTAGCAGCGCCTGGTGCACGGGCGACGGGGCGTACGCCACGGAGAGCGGTACGAGTATGGGTACGTTGCCTTTTTGTCCTTTCGTTGACTCTAAGACTCTTGTCGTTCTGATTTACTTGCAGCTGCGCCGCACGTCGCCGGGCTCGCCACCTATCTCATGTCGCGCGAAGGACTCGCGGGCCCCAGCGCGGTCCGGCAGCGGCTGCTGAAGCTGGCGACGAGCGGAAAGGTCAAGGACGGTGGGAACGGGAGCCCGAATCTCATCGCGTTCAACGGGGCGGCCGACTCGTGGCAGTATTAATAGCCGAAACAGCGCGCAGGGGATAGGTATTGTCCGTCTAATATCTTGGCGGTTTGGGGGCTATAAATTGTGATTTATAGATTTTCTTGTTTAGTTAGATTGGGGTCTTAGATTGTAAATGTATTTTTCATCGTCTTGATTGGTTCCATTACATCGGTTGACGGGTTTCTCGGCAGAGGTGACCTGCTGGATGCATAATAACCAAGTCTGGGTGATCGTTGTAAGAACCCCAACATGGATATCGAGTATGAGATGTGGCTAGGCTTGATTGATCAGGCAGATGGCACAAAGTTCCTCGCAGCCACCTGGGTAGCATCATATTTCTTCCAATCCAAAGGGCGTCTCAAGACTTACTGAGGCAGGTAAGCTGTCGCCCAGTCCGAACGTGGGTGTCACGACAGCTTCTGGTCTGTACTGCTGCATACCTACTCACCTTCTGCATCACATGCAATGGCCGCTTCCGGTCATAAAGGAATTCAAATGCGAGCACTCGACAACTAAAGGGAATGCGACGTTGCAATCAGGATTTTGACTTTTACGTAAGGTAACAACTCGAGATGGCGCCAGCTCTAGATGATGAGGCTGAATGAATTCAAGTTTACGGGTCCGTGGGATCATGCGTCTAGCACCATGGAAAGCGAATATTACACTAAAACCGGCCGCCCCAGCCCTAAATTGAACCCCTAAATTGTAGGTAGGTAGCGCGTTTGAGCACTGCGCCGTTGGGCTTGGGCTTTAGGCTACCAAATTGCTCAGAATCCTTTTTACTTCGAGGCAATGAAATACGGAGAGGACTGCGGAATTCAACGAATGAGTTTGCTGTGTTTATTTTTCCTATGCCCATTCCCTCAGATCATGTCCATAATTCCGTTCGAAAAATTGCTCTGAATCAGTTTTCGTGGGAGAGGATATCCATTTGCCATTGGAAGGATGCGAATCCCGACCGTCCAGGCTACCTTAAGCCTGTAGCCCTGATCTGCGGGATCAAATTGGCATGCGAATCCTGGGGATGGAGCCCTGTATCATAACGATAACGGGGAATTGTGTTAGGTTTTAACTATCAACTTCATTTCAAGCCGGTGCCAAGCCATGCCAACTAAAACCACAATTGCCAGAAAGAATTGTCGTACTCGAGTCTTTCACTGGTTCCTCTCACAAAACCTTCATTCAGTCAGCCGGAATGTTACAGCCGTGTTCGCGGGGAAGGGCTCACTCGTATCGACCAGAGGGCATCATCACCGGCGGTCATGTAGGTCTTTTCTAAGGCTGCTATTAATAGCGATTGATCGAGCGCTCAGTTGTGCTTACATCTCTCCACCGTCCAGGCAATAGGTACAGACGGCGAGATCGTGCTTCGCTCCACCATAATGGTATACCTACATGATACTGTAGTAGAATGGCCGGGTTCCCTGTCTTTGCCTGTCGCCGTCGCCGCTAGCAGCGCCACTGGGATACCTGGGCATCAGCCGTACACTGCAAAGGGTGAGCACATCCGCATACTGCCCGGCCATGATTCGCTTCGCCTGCAGCCGGGTCGACGCTCATTCGCGAACGTCCAGGGTTCGCCGAGGGATCCTCATCCGGTGCCAAGGGCTGATCCGGCCAGCAGCCAGTAAGGGAGGGGGGCTTGGGATCTGGAATAGCTTTCGATAGCTCCAATACTCGGTGCTGATCGACTGTGCCCCATGCGGACCGACACACTTGCATGGAACCAACGTCGAAGTCGGCCCCCATCTGCCCATCCGGGGCCGTCACATCGCCAGCCTTGCACTGGCTGGTCTGTCTGACCCTCTCTTCCCCCCAAGGGCCAAGGGTGACGCGAGCAATCTATGTATGTACGGGAGCAAACATGACATCCTGCAGCTGGCCGCAAAAAGTCGTCAGACTCTCCTGCCCACCGGGCTTTCTCTGCTCACTTTGTTCTCCTCCCGCCCCGCGGCCTTGCATTCGAGGTTTCGAAGAAAAAGAACAGACGGTTTCTTACAATATTATCAGACCATAGTCTGTTGTTTACTAATTCATCATCATGAAGTCGGTATTGGTCGCTGCGGCCATACTGGCCAGTATCCCGTTTTCTTTTTCTCAGTCGGCCTCTAGCACGACGGCCACATCTGCGACCTCTGAAGTGACGCCCACTACATCGGCCGCCACGACCGACTCGACGTCCACAAGCTCGAATTCGCCGACAACGACGACTGTCAGTGTTGGCTTGAATCACGACTTCAACCCTGACTCAATTACAGCCGAGCCGGGCGACGTAATCAGTAAGTATACAGTCAATCGTCTGGAGAAGTACATCGGTATTGACTGTCCGATCTTCAGAATTTATCTTTTATCCCACAAATCACTCAGTCGTAAGAGCGGCTTACGAAAATCCATGCAGTAAGTTGTCAAATGCCAAAAGGCTACGAGATGTCGCCAATCCCGTTGCCTTGTGTTGACATCCGTTACCATAGTCCCGTACAACTATGTCAACCCGGGTGGCGACACTTTCTTCAGTGGAAACATGATATCGGAAACAGGTGACGAGCAACCTGAATGGCTGTTGACAGTAAACAATACAGACCCAATATTCTTCTACTGGTAAGTCCGGATTCAAGTCTATAGCATCATGTCGATACTAACCTAGGAGAAGCTCGGCACCAGGCAGTTGTATTAGTTCACATATGGTTGGCGCAATCAATCCGGTTAGTAATTGACCCCGACTTGTGATCGCACTTTTCCTGTCCACCCTTCTTGACCATCGGAACAGAACGCGAGCTATACCCTCGCAGCCCAAAAGGCAGCGCTTGCCAAAGTGAAATACCAGCTCTCTCCCGGAGAGGCGACCCCGGAAGAGTACGCATCGTCCACTGGAACGGGCCTGGGCGCGACGTCGACCCCGGAAAGCTCAGACAGCAGCACCCATCGTAGCTCTCTATCAGCAGGCGCCATCGCCGGCATCGCGATCGGAGGAGCGGCGTTGCTCATCGGAGTCATCGCGCTCGTGTGGTTCTGCGGTCGCAAGGGAGGAATCGAGAAGGGGTACCGGAAGAGCACCGCGGCCAACCCGCCCACGGCGTCCATGATGGAGTCCAACTACAACGGCCAGCCGAAGAGCCCGCCGCCGCCGATGTACAGAGATTCGTCGCACTACGCGCAGTCCGAGGGCCCCTACCGGAGCATGAGCCCGAATCAGTGGTCGCAGACCGGCAGCCCACACACGTCGTACGCCGGGTATCCGAGCCCAGGGTTCACAAGTCAATGGTCGGATATTCATGAGAGGTAAGATGATACTGAATTCTCTGTCGAGAGAGACACAATTTTCTGACACGGAAAAATAGTGAAGCGCCAAAGGCGACGTCGCCGCCACCGGTGGAACTCATGGGCAACACCCATCATTCCGAGCGCCACGAAGTCCCGGGTTAAGCACCAACAAGCGATAGATAATTGTGACTTGCCTTGATATAAAATGGGGATCGAATTGTGTTTCAAGCTTCTTAGTGTATATATTCCAGCGAGCTTTTTTTGGAATTCGGGACAACCGGAAGACAACCATAAATGATGGCCAGTAGTTTCTGGCGCATCTTGATATCCAAGTCGAGATTGGAAAATCTTGCCCAATAAAACAAATGTTTCCTTTTGCTAATCTTCTCTTGATCTTGGGTTGATTCCTGGTGTGCTCCGTGGAAATTTCAAGGATACGTACACGAGTTAAGATGTTGTGCAAGTCGTGGATGCGCTTATATAGACGGATGAAAGGCGCAAAGACGCCGCTATGCAAGACAAACTGGCTACTATTAAGGAATATAGATGTGCACGTACGTCGAGTATATAAGAACTGCATTCGCCGTCCCCGATGCCCAGAAAACCCGTCCGATGGTACCTTGCCCAAGATGGAAAGTCCAGATCCGCCGAGGTGGAACGGGTCAAGTGAGGATCATTCTTTGCAACCCTCCCAGGAAGGTGGACCGCGATCACCTCATGATGGTGACATTGACGAAAAACTTAGATCATCGCATTGACTGGCATGCCAGCGCGCGATCTTCGGGATTCTCGCAGTAAATTTAGGGTGTTTCTTTTTAACATAGACTTATTCTAACCCTGTGTACGATCACACGACAAAATGCAGCGATCCATGCATAACCGTGGAGGCCTGACGAAAACAAACACATACCAATGAAATTCTTTTGAGGAAGAACGTCCGATTAGACAGTAAACAATTAGGCCCAGACTCCTGTATGTACAGACCACAGCACCAGGCATATGGGTTGTCGGCCATGTCCGTGCGACAAATAACGTGTCCGCAAATGTCTTTGTTACTTCGGATGACCTTCCCCGCAAAGTAGGTGGAACAGGCTATAAGTGCCGGGCTATAACCTGCCAAGGACGGGAAAGCAACGGTCGTATATTAAAGCTTTATTCTCGTCCAATTCTCCATCTGTCACTACGAGTCTGCTGTCGCTATTTACATCCTCAAAACTTGGGAATGACGTGATAACGAGCAAGCGAGGGCCCCCATCTGCTGTTGGGACGATTTCTGGAAAAATTTCAGCCATGGGTTCACATTGTCAAAATGTCCGCGTGCCAAGATGTAACTAAGCCATGCCTCCGGACCATCTATTCTTCAACTTTGAATAGTTCAGTCGGCGTATGAAACCTGCGATCTGACTCCCACGGGCGGCTTTGGAACAGCCACAGCTGCGAAATGATGTTATTCGCAGCCGCCCTCATTCTGGGGCTGGCATCAGCCAGTCGCATACCACACAGACACGAAAAGCGTCAAGGGACGGCCTGCGCAGAACTCACAGCACCTGAGGTAGATGGAGCCTCAGTCACATCCATCAGCACGATAGAAAATGGCAATATCTGCGAGGTTTACATTTACCTAACACATACCGGGTCGAACGACAATGTATCGGTCATCACATTCCTGCCCATCGACAACTGGAACGGGAGATATCAGGGTACCGGCGGAAGCGGCTTCTCGACCGGAGGAGACAAGTCTCAGCTCAGCGGTCCCTCCCAGGCAGGATGGGCGGTCGGCACGACGGACGGCGGCCTCCCGCAAGACTCGAACTCGACCAACTTCGCCTTCAACCCGCAGCTCAGGCAGAACTTCGCCTACCTCTCGATCCACGACATGACGGTGGCCGGCAAGGCGGTGGCCGCGCAGTTTTACGGCCGCCCGCCCGCCTACGCGTACTGGAACGGGTGCTCCACGGCCGGCGGCCAGGGCTACACCTCGGCGCAGCGGTACCCGGGGGACTACGACGGCGTCTACGCGGGTTCGCCGCCGCTCGACTACACGCACTTCCAGGCGTCGCAGCTGTGGCCGTTCGTGGTGCAGAACGCCGAGCGCGAGTTCGTGCCGTCCTGCGTCTTCGACACGCTGACCGAGGGCGCCGTCGCGCTGTGCGACATCGACGACGGCGCCGCGGACGGCATCGTCTCCGACCCGCCGTCCTGTCAGGCCAATGCCACGGTCTGGGTCGGCTATCCGGCGGTCGCCTGCGACGACGGCGGCGAGACGGTTATTACCGAGGAGCATGCCAAGATCTGGAATAAGATCGCGTACGGCCCCGTCGATACCAATGGGAATTGGTTGTACTCTGGGATTCCTAAGGGAGCTTCATGTAAGTTTGGTATGCAACGTGTATTGGTGGTCTCTGTCGTGTTCTCGAAACAAAGCCATCATGTTTCGAGTATTGTATCTTGAGGCTCTAGAAGATGGACTTCTTCATCTGATCTTGGTTGACTCGGTGACTTCATTGGATATGCTGACCCCCTTCATCGGAACAGACAGCGGAGAGACGAGCTCGACGCCCGAACAGGACGCCTCCGGGTTCATACGCGCCTGGGTCCTCAACGACACGAGCTTCGACCTGAGCAGCATCAGCTACAGCACGTTCCCGGGCATCTTCAACCTGGCGTACCAGGAGCAGAACGCGCTGCTCGGCGCCAACAACCACGACCTGTCTCCCTTCTACCAGGCCGGCGGCAAGCTGCTCTCGTGGCACGGCTGGGCCGACGCCAGCGTCTACGCCAACGCGACCGCCTGTTCCTGGCCCCCGGCGTCGGGCACTGCGGCGGCGGCTACGGCGCCGAGCCCGTCGATGGTTTTGGTGCCCTCGTCGCTTGGGTCGAGAACGGCACGGTGCCCGAGACGCTGCCCGCGAGCGGCAACGGCCTCGCGCGCAATCTGTGTGCGTATCCGAGTCAGCTGCACTATACGGGGACTGGAGATGTCAATGCGGCTGAGAGTTGGACTTGTATCTAGCAAAGCCAGACATAGGGATGCAATTCAAAAGAATTTCATTTTGCATTTCATTTCTTGGGTGTAATATCCGTCTTTCTTGGTCCTCGCTGAACCGTGCTCTGGTCGACAGAAGAAAAGAATGAATGGACAGGAATGTTTCGTGGTCATTTCTGTCCAGCTTGTCACGGGAGCTGGTGCGGCCATTTGGATTCCGCATCGCCCGCCGCGAGGGTTTTGTTTGTATGAGCAATACGCCAAGGGCGCCGCGGACAGAACAGATGGCATGACGAGAAGAAAGTAATACCTCATTACTCTCCTGCTGCTGGGAGACCGTGGCCTCCTGGAGGTGTAAACCGGGAGAATCCTACCAGTCAAGTCATGCTGAATATGACGCTGCAGAGAGTTTGCATATCATTTGAACAGACTCGCGCTGGCTCGAGAGCACCAGCTTCGCCTTGCAGTGCATTCACATCAAGGCCCAAGGGAGAATTCCCCGACAGCTTTCCGAAAGGGATTGCTATAATCGGAAATTACCATGATTGGGAATTACGATCACAGCTTGGGCGCGGCAGGGTCACGATTGCAGGCCTCCTACCCCTCGAACCTAGTTTCTATTGTGAAGGCGTGTGATGCGACAACAATATTGTTCTCGTCATGGACATAGGGCGCTCTTTGACATGGCAAAATGCCTCAGGGAAAATTGCAGATGATCAGCCCGATTGCGAAGTACACCGAGATACATCAGTGGTGAGCTTAAAATATGTCTGGGCTAAATGGGACTCGGGTAGACCAGTAACAGGCGGTGGGAAACAAATCCGGGGAAATCGGAAATGTTTAATGGCTCATGCAAGATTGGGCCCGTCTCCACCAGAGTACTAAGTAAAGAATTTGGACACCTTGCTAACCTGACCTAGGTACCGTACCTTTTCAGTCAAGCGTCTGATCAGAAGAGATTTGCTCAGTAGAATGGCCTTCCTATTCATATTTCTGCTCAAACTTCTGATGTTTGACTCGCGGCTGTTTCTCAGCGGTTTGTGATATCTGGACAGGTTGGTTCATCGATACTCCATCCTTCGTCGATGGCCAAGTCCCGGATTGCCGTTTTAGGCAATCCTCGAGCTGAGCAAAGCCTGTCGTTGGTCACGACTCAATCTCTAGCCGCGTTGGGATTCGCCGGATAGTCTCTTTTCTTCTTCTTTCGATCGACCCACCGAGGGACTTGCTGCATCAAAAGCTTGTGCCTTTTGGACGACGTCGATCTCCCTTTCAGTGTCTATACATACCTAGCGTGAGGCCTCCCTCCCACCCATCATGCTATGCTGTCCTTCCCAACGTCCTCGCTAAGCCAAATTCTTGTGTTTTTGTTTTGGTCTTCCTCCTCCTCCACATCCCCCAGACACCAAGCAACGCTGACTTGCATCACTCCGCTCCTTCAGCAGGGACCTGGGTCAATATGATCCGAGGCACGAATAGCCGCCAATGTCGTGCACTCTAGGGAGAGGGGAAGAGGTTGGTCGACTCCAGGGATTTTTGCTGCCTGTGCAAGCGACAACATGACACGCAGTGCATGTCCTTTGGAGGACAGCGGGTCCCTTCATGGACAGAGAGGTCCGGGGGGACATTATTGCCCAGTAGGTATGACCCGTATATTCCAGAGCAGTTATCACTCGAGCCTAGTTTTGTGACTGCGAAAGTGCGACGATGCGATGCCCAATGTGGAAACTCGCGCGGGAATCATGGGTTGCCGCTGAGCCATGAGCTCTCCTATCGCATACTGCGCTCTTGAAAATTGGGTATTCCCTCCATCTATCTTGTCCGGGCAGTCAGTCTACGGGTTTGAAAGATAAGGCGACCAACTGTGTCTGCTGGTACAGAGGATCAAAAGTTCCATGTTTAAAGGGAGATCGACATCCCCGTGCGCCCGGACACCATACCGAGTCGTGTGCTTTTTTTGACTCAAACTCGGCAGTGCTCAAGTGCTCCTCGAAAGTCAAACTATTACTCAAGAGAAACTCTTTGTGTGTGACCACTTGAGCCTCACGGTCGACTATATTACCGCGATGCCTCTCCCCTATGGTTTCGCATCTTCTACTGCGCATACCATCCCCAAGCAAACCAGATCCGTCACAGAGATATTCCGTCTCGTCCCCTTGAGCATCCCTGGTTCATCTCATGGTACAACCACGTACTCGGACAGTAAGATCAGTGCCGTTCATCAGGAGCCCGCGAGTCCGAGCTGGAATTCCCGCGTCCTCTGCGCGATGAGTCCGTCTGACGCTTCATCTCGCACCGCCCACCTCTCGCCCCCGACCTCCTCCTCCGTGAACGCCTACCCGACGAGGCGCACCATCAGCCCGGGCGTCTACATCTGCAAGGGCGAGGGCCACTCTGTCAGACACAGCTGGATCGTCGGCGGGCGCCTCGTCGAGTTCCCCTTCCCCGAGCTGCGCGACCACGACCACCACCATGGACAGCAGCAGCAGTATTCCGACGAGCAGCGCCGGAAACACCACATGGAGGAGGGCACTCGGCCGCCTATACCCATTTCCAGCTCCGGCGCTTCGCAGCGGCGACGACCCAGTCAGGCCAGCACCGCCAGTGCCTACAGTACCAGCGGCGGAAGGTCGTACTGATGTGTCCGCGTCCATGTCTACCAGGTAGGTCCAACAGTTGATGTCGGTGATGTTTCGAAGCCAGACGAAGAAAAGCGCGACACATTCAAGGCGGCCTTCTCGACAGACCACACCGGACCGACTGACATGCTTCGCTCGCGTCGTGTTTTTCCATCAACTCTCTACCTTTGATTCTCATTCCATACACCTCTTATCGTGATGGGACATGTGCTCACATGTATTCTATACAGACCCGGTCCTCCTTCCAAGTCCCAATCTTTTCACCTTCATGAGATCGGCCTGTTCCCCAGCATTGGCGGCGGCTTGATCTGAGACGATTGGGGCACCATGACGTTATGACTTCCTGTTTACCATCATGTGTTTTTTTTTCTTAAGTAGCGAGCTTTCCATTCGAGCGATTTAGTTGTGATTTCCCTTACAAATTCAACCATGCTCTATTGTCTTTTCTCTCGGTGACACTCACTGGACTCAAACAACTCTCGTGGCTGCACTCATGTTGTTGCTCATGGCTCATGGCTCATGATCGTACCATACTAGCCATGGATTGGAGCTGCGAGATATTTGCGCCGAATCTGTTTCTGCCACTCTCTTCATAAGCCTCGAGTCGAAGATCTTCAACCTTGAGCGTATGAATTGTTCTGCCAACAATTCGGAGCCCCGGAAAGCACAACAAAATGAGAGACGCTGACCTCCACCATCATGCACATAAGCATACTTCCCGAGTTGTTGATTATCGATGACTCATGGAATACTATCGTTCCATGAGTCCCTCCCCCGCATGAAGAACTGGAAGCTTCTTAGCATTTGTTTACAAGCCTTCATGATGCATTGAAAAAACCACGCAGTGGAGCTTTGGAGTGCATGGCTACGTGTACAACCAAGAGAGTCGCGACAACACGGGGAAATGGAGATATCACTGGGATATGTAAGACCCTTTGCCCTTGTAAAGAAAAATTAGTTTCCAGGGTCTTTGTGTCCCTATGGATACAGGACTATTGTCGGTGTGGTGTTTTGCTGTTTCACCATGGAAGAGTCACGACGATAGGCGATATGCAGGTAGGAGATGTGCGCTAATCCAGTGTCAAGACTCAACAGCTCAACCCATGTGGCGCATTTAAGGTTGCCAAGCGACGGTACATTTATGCTCTTACGCAGCATTACATCACCGACCGCCCTGTCACCCGCCCCGACTCTCCTGGGCCACAGGAGCTATCGCAGGTGATCTACGTCCCCCGGCTGTCACTGTTACTGATTGATACTTTACTTACATACAACCCTCGAGGCGTCGCTGCTGCTGCATGCTATTCCGGCCACCAGCATCCTCCCCTCGATCGCCGCCATGGATGCGTGGGTAAAAAAGGGCACCAAATGCGACGGCAACGAAGCTGTTCGCCCTGGAGAAAAGGACATTTACGTCCAGCTCACCATCTCCTTGTCTCTCGGCTTGAGTGCCTTTCTCGTCTTCTGCGTAAGTGCTGCTGCTGCTGCTGCTGCTAGCCGCCTCTGCCGCGAGCGTTTGTCTCAAATGCACTCCCTCTGCACGTCGCTAACCTTCGCTCTCTGCTGCGCAGTTCCTGCGACCGCGATGGCCGACCCTATATTCTGCCCGGAAACGACACAACGATCCTAACATCATTCCCGCGCTGCCGGACAGCTTCCTGGGATGGATACCCGCGCTGTACAGGGTGACGGAGGCGCAGGTCCTGGCCTCGGCCGGCCTCGACGCCTACGTCTTCTTGAACTTTTACAAAATGGCCATGCGGCTTTTCGCCGTCATGCTCTTCTTCGCAGCGGCCGTGCTGTGGCCCATCAACCATGCTTTTGAGGAAGACATCGACCTGGGCCCGGTCCCCCGCAGGAACCGGTCGACCATCTACGATCCCGACTTCGATTTCTACCGACAGAATTATGGACATTCGTCTCCCTTGTCCATGTTCGACACGGACGATGATGACATTCCACCAGACGGGTGGATCTACTGGAACAAGCCTCATCTCTGGTCGTACCTGGCCTTTACCTGGTTCTTCTCGCTCCTGACGCTCTATTACATGAACAAAGAGACTTTCAACGTTATCAGGGTTCGCCAGGACTATCTCGGCACTCAGTCCACGGTGACGGATCGGACGTTCAGGCTGACGGGCATTCCCCTTGACCTGCGAACTGAAGTCAAGATCAAGGAGTTTGTCGAGAATCTGGAGATTGGCAACGTCAACTCTGTGACCCTCTGCCGGAAATGGGGCGAGATCGATGGCTTGATGGCCGAAAGAGATGCCGTGCTGAGAAAGCTGGAAGAGGCATGGAGCGTCTATATGCACAAACGGCCGGCCATCGGTGTTGCACGCACTCGGCACCCAGGCAACGGCGCTGGTGGGCTGGGCACAGACAACGACGAGCAAGGTTCCAATGAGAACAGTCAGCTCCTCGCGGGAGACGGCAATCACGCTGTCATCGAGACGCCCCGACCCAAAACTCGCATACGATTCGGGATTTTCAACTTCAGGAGCCGCCTAGCTGACGCTATCGACTATTACGAGGAGAAGCTTCGGCGCCTGGACGAGCAGGTGATTGCGGCTCGGAAGAAGGAATACAAGCCCACGGCAACCGCCTTTGTCACTATGGATTCAATCGCAGCTTGTCAAATGGCGATCCAAGCGCTCGTTGACCCCCGGCCTGGCCAGTTCCTGTCGAAACCGGCGCCGGCACCTACCGATGTGGTTTGGAAGAATACGTATACTCCCATGTGGCGGCGCCGTCTGCAGTCCTGGGTTATCACGATTTTCATCACGGTTCTTACCATTCTTTGGGTTTTGCCAGTCGCCACATTGGCTGGTCTTCTGAGTATTTGCACTATTGAAAAGGCATCACCGGCATTGGCCGAGGCTCTCTTGAGGCACGAACTCACCAAGGCCCTTGTGCAGACGGCACTGCCAGTAGGAGTCGTATCCTTGCTCAATGTCTTGGTGCCATACCTGTACGACTACCTCGCAAACTACCAAGGAGTTATTTCTCAGGGAGATGTGGAGCTGTCAGTCGTTTCAAAGAACTTCTTCTTTACGTTCTTTAACGTGTTTCTGGTCTTCACCGTGTTCGGTACCACATCTCGATTTTGGCCTGTACTGCGCAACTCCCTTCGCGACACCCAGTACATTGCTCTCACCCTAGCGAGCTCCATTCAGACCTTGAGCAACTTCTATCTCAACTTCATCATGCTTCAGGGCATTGGTCTTTTTCCCTTCAAGCTCCTGCAGTTCGGCAGCGTCTGCATGTATCCCATCTACAGGTGGGGAGCAAAAACACCTCGTGACTTTGCCGAGATTGTTCAGCCACAGCTGTTCAGCTACGGTTTCTATTTGCCGACAGCCTTGCTTGTTTTCATTCTTTGCCTGGTCTACAGTGTCCTCCCGGGCTGCCACCTCGTTCTCTTCCTGGGCCTGTGCTACTTCACACTGGGCTTCTTTGTACACAAATACCAGCTAGTCTACTCCATGGACCAGCCGCAGCATGCAACTGGTGGCGCGTGGCGCATAATCTGCTATCGCATCATACTGGGCTTGTGCATCTTCCAGGTGGTGATGGCGGGTATCTTGTCGCTCAGAGGTGCCTTTTACGGGGCAGCCCTTGTCATCCCACTCACCATGTATACCGTGTGGTATGCATACTACTTCAGCCTGCGATACTCACCCCTCACCGTCTTTATCGCCCTCCGCAGCATCAACCGCGAGACAGATCCTGGCACCGAGGGAGTTCCTGGCCGAGACTTGTTGAGACAACCCAGCGTTATGCGCATTGCGCGTCGCCTGAGCACCGTCGACGAAGACAGGGAAAAGGGAATGAGATTCGTGAACCCTAATCTCGTGCGGAGGTTGGAACAGCCATGGATCTATCAGGATCCTCCACCCGAGCTGCCCAATGAATCAATGTACGTCCCATACAGTGATACTGCCGAGAATGACAGAACGAATGGGACGCCTACACCCCCGAATGGAACGACTACGCCCCTGAATGGAGGAAACACACCGGGAAACCAAAGCAACTCTAGCTCATTCAGTCTGGGCGATACTCACATCTGGAGGAACAACGGAGACAACAACGTGTAATGATTAGACGATGGCGGCATTGTACCTATTTTTTCTCTCGCCGAGACAAGATTGATGATACCCTACAGCATAGCAGACTTACTGACTCTTGATAATATCATAAATGTTTCTGTTCCTTTTCATGTCCGAAAGAAACGCGGCAAAGGCGACACATGCTATTGCTGCTGCTATCAAGAATCTGGACTGTCTATGGCCACATGCCATCATACATGAAGAGCCAATCATCCCAGTACTTTGTGTATGAGCCAACTATGTGGCTGCGTCCATCTCCCGAGCCCCCGACCTTCCACGGCCTAGTATACAGTCCTCCAGTACGCAGATGGCGTTTCAAAGCGACATTGATACTAAAACTGCTCGGGCTAACACCTAGGAAATAATCGGCTTCCAGCAGAACCACAAAATCGACGACTGCTTGTTGGTCCCATGTAAGCTCCTTAAGTTTTTCAAGATCATTTCCCCCAAGCAAATCAAACTTGGTGCGGACCTGGAGCTGCGCTACTTTCTTCGCGCGATCACGAAACTTGAGCGACTCCGTCTCGCTGCCAGAGGCCAGGTAAGCCAAGCCACCCCGATATCCCTGCCTGATGGTCTCGGCCATGTACCCGTCGGCCTGCACGTCGAAGCTCGGCCACTCCTTCAGCGCGTCTTCTTCGGTCCTCAGGTGGACGGCGAGGAAGCTCTCGTTGCGGCCGCCGCTGAGCGCCGACGTGGCCAGCGCTTCCCGCCGCATCGCCGCCACGACGGCGTCTGCGAGCTCGACCAGGTCGGCACGGAAGCGCAGCAGCCCGCCGTATGTGGCCACAAACTCGGGCCCGTCGCGCAGCACCTCCCAGTCCCAGAGCACGCCCCAGTTCAGCCGGATGAGCCGCGGGCTCTCGTACGCCACGGGCGCATGGCCCCGCTCCGCCGCCGACGTCTCGAGCCACGACCGGAACCGCGCGCCGAACCGGTCCGTGTGCCGGTTCAGGTCCCGCGCGTCGCAGCCGCCGCGCCGCCCGAACTCCTGCCGCGGCGTCACGCGCTCGATCATCTTCTCGACGTCGTACAGGCCCTCGCGCTGCACCTTTTCCAAGACGTGCGGCACGTCCTCGAGGCGGTCGTAGATGACCATACCCGGGCACGCGGCGGCCAGGCCGGCGCGGAAGTGCGCCGCGTCGAACAGGTAGCCCAGGTCGCGGTGCGCGCGCATGATGTCGGACAGGTCGGACGCGGAGCGGGCGCGGATGCGCGGCATGACGAGCGCCGTGGCGCCCGCCTCGGCCGCGTACCGCAGGCACGTCAGGACGTAGTTGCGGATGTTGCCCGGCCCGCCGCTGTTGTTGTCGCACAGGAAGACGAGCCCGGGCACGGGCGCGCCGGCCTCGGCGCACACGCGGGCCAGCGGCTGGGCCACGAAGGGCGCCGCCGCGGACGACAGGTCCAGCGTCCGCGGGAGCTGGTGCAGCGGCCCGGCGAAGATTGTGCTGGGTGTCGAGCTGTGCGACGACGACGATGTTGAGGATGATGAGGATAATAATGGCGTCTCGGTGTATCGTGCCATGTACAGGAAGAGCAGCGCGGAGACCGCGACGGAGGCGATGATGCGCTGCTTGAGCGTGCCCAGGAGCGCTCGTGTCTGTGCCATTGTGTAGACTGGGACTCCAAGCCAAAAAGTCCAGTTGTTACATTGTAAACATGAGGAAGAGGTACATCTTCTCTGCGCCACCGCGCGAGGATATTCTATCTGCCCTGCATCTGTTGCTATCTGTTCAAGTCGCACTATATATGAGTGCGGAGTTATAATCCCTGGAAGAAGAGTGGGAGGGATGGACGACGAATCAGAAGCGCGGGACCAGTACCCGAATCAGGAACACGGAAGATGGCTCGCCAGCTCGGTTCTGCACATTTGCCCTTTGATAATAATGGGAACATGAAAATTATTTTCCCGTATAACATACCTCACAAAACAACCACCGGTTCTGAAAAGATTTCATTCGAACGCAAAATCGAAGCGGTTCGCAAGTTCGGGGTTGTGATATACATATCTCCAATGCTGCTACGCCTGTCATACACCCAACTTTTCAGAAAGTCCGTCAATGAAGGCGCATCGCTCAATTAACTTCTCATTCTCGAGTAGCCGAGTCCTTTCCTGATCACGAAAGGTCTTCATCTCCCCGTACCTCACGTCGTCAAGTGGGTGCTGCTGCGGATCATTTCCCCAACCAGCGTCGCTCAAGTGGCTCTCCTCCCTGCTTATACGGGCATTTCCCGTCCCCAGCGGTCCGCCAATAACCAGCAGATCCATTTCGGACATGCTAGATTCTAAATGATTAACTTCTTGGCCCACCGCCGGAAACGATTCTGGCCAAAATGCAAAGTGTTCATCGCCAACGACGGTGGGGTCGCCGGTGTACGCGAAATTTATAAACGATTTCGTCAGCGACGTCGACAGGGCCTGGTCCGGCTCGGAAACCTCGCCTTCCGGGAAAAGCCCGTTGAAGATGTAGTGCGTGTCGCTGCCGTGGCTGGTCTGTATATACGGCATCCCGAGAGCCTGAAACATGGGCGCCAACATGCTCTGGTTGAGATCGTACAGACGGACGCCGGCGAAAGCAGGGTCCGCGGCTTTTGACTGTGCTGATATCTCGTGGCCAAAGTCGATGGACGAGCATGTGAAGAGGAGGTCTCGCATGATCCGGGAGACTCGAAAGTAATTCACGGGCGCGACCGGGTCGGAATCACTTGTTCGGGCTTGGTAATTCTGCGCCTCTTCGTCAAAGTCCGCCGCTGGATAGAGTGCCAAGAGCTGCTCCAAGTCGTCGTCGCTGAGCGCGTGGGCGAAAGCCCGAATGGACGCCTTCATGTCTTCCTCCGTCTGGTACATGGGAGCAGGGCCGGCGTTTGAGGCTCCGTCATCTTGTGTCCAGCCCAAGACAGTTGGGATGCCTAGTGAACGAATGAATCAGCCATGGTTAACTGAGGGATACGTTCCAACCCACCTTTGACGAACTTTCCCGACTTGTATAGAACTGATTGACGGTCTGGCAGAAAATCGCCGTCGACCGACGGGATGAACGTGAAGCCGCCGAAGGGAGGGTGATTGGCGACTGCGTACTCGGTGGCCGCCTCTGTCAGCGCCTCCATTGGCACGCCACGCAGACACGAGAGTTGTTCCTGGCCGTCCATACCTCCGCACCCAAGCTTCTCGGCTACGGCGAGGGTGTGGATTTCCGTGGCATCGCTCGTCATGTTGATCGCAGTCCCCGGCGGTCCAGACATGGCCCACATCTGCGTAAAAGGCACGCCTCTCTCGCCCCCGTAGCCCACGAGCTGGAGGGAAATGCCAGTTGCTCCGGCACTCAGCCCGTAGGCCGTGATCCTTGTAGGATCGCCACCAAAGTCGGCAATGTTGTCCTGGACCCACTGGAAGGCTGCTCTCTGATCTCGCATGCCGGCGTTCAAGGAATGCTGGTCTCTCAAGACCGGGAGGCGAGCGAATCCAAAGATTGGAAGGCGGTAGTTGATCGCTACGTATATGACGGGCTTTTCGATCGATGCCGAGAGGGTGATCAGCTTGTCCGGCTCAAAGTGGGAGTCGTAGGCCGAGCCCTTGACCACGGCGCCGCCGTGGACCCATACGACGACGGGGATCCTGTCGCCGGCCGCCGCGCCCGTGGGCCGGGCAATGCGGAGCGTGAGGCAGTCCTCGCTCATCTCGGGCGTCTCGTCGAAGAAGAGCGGAATTGCATCTTTCGATTGAGGACAGGCTTTTCCGGGGGCTGTCGCGTCTATCACGCTGTCGGGTGACGGTGTGTAGGGCTCTGGGGGCGCGAAGCGACGAGGTCCGGAAGTATCGTGCGCGTATCTGATGTTCTGGAAGTGTTCCACGCCATTTTTAGTCGTACCCCGGTATGTGACCCGGCTTCTCTCCGACTTGACGACGGGCTCTGCAATAGCTGTAGAACTGAGTAGCAGGCCGATGAAAGTTCTATAGACTGAGGTTGGTGACATATTGGCTCAATATACGCAGAAAGTGATCCAGCTGCCATGATTAAAGGAAATGTTGCCTGGAATCTAGATATATGATGAAGCCAAGTCTACCTATTGGGAGGGTATCGGATGCAAGGATGTTGTTGGTTGCCTAATGCACACAGTTGTTGCTGACCCAGGAAGGCATATGCACTGTATTTTCAAAAAGTTGCATATATGCCCGCAACAACGTATCGTAAGAGGATCTGAAAATTTCTATACAAAACAAGACAGGGTTTGAGGGGGGAAACCTTTCATACGTTCGACCAATAGCATGTATAGAATGCACTATGATAGTATAAGGACACCATATTTGACGTCTAGGTGCATTGTAGCGATAGCGGTAACTAGGTAATTAGGTTTTTTTTCGCAAGATCTAATACACTCTCAACCATCAAAAGGAATTGCTCTATCATTTGGAGCTACTGTGCATAAAGCCGCGGGAAGCATCCAGTCGTCAAAAGTCCAATGCACAATTAGCACCGTCATTCCTTGGACTGGTCTATACTCATCGGGTGTATGCTGGAACTTACTTTGAGCCGATGAACGAACGTTTGGAATAACTTTTGGTTGCCCTAGGCAGATCATAGAAGCCATTTGCTCTGGAACCAACACTTGATTTTCTTTTTTCTCTGTTTAGTTTCCGTCCGGCAGGCTTGGCCTCAGTTCCCGGGATGCCGAGCCAAAGACAGGTTATGCTACGGTAAAGAGACAACAGAGTTTGCGACATTGTTCCAGAGCCCTTCTGTTCGGCCGCAACTCCACGTCATCATACCAAATGTTTCAATGTATAAAATTTTTGATTCTTGTCTGACAGCTTCTAGAAGTATGGCTCGCAAGTATATTAACTTCGGAAAGCCTAAGTCGACTCACTCGTGATTGAACTCAAGTTCTTCTCTAATCAAATATAATCAAAGATGGTCTCTCTACGAGGACTTTTCGTCGCCATCACGGCCGCGGCCGTGGCCCGAGCCGACGTCTCGGAATGCTTCTTCCTCAAGGGCGTCGCCGGGGGCCAGAGCCTGAGCTGGGCGACGGTCTCGCAGCCGACCGGCAACAAGAACTACCTGGCGACCTTCACCGCCAACGGGCTGCAGGCGTCCAAGTTCGGCATCAACCCCAAGACGAGCGAGCTGCGCGTCTTCTCGACGGGCAACAACGTCAACGGGCGCACCGCCGCCATCGCGCCCAAGTCCACGTCGGCCTTTCTCATCTTCGACACCAAGACCAGCATGCTGCTGGGGGGCCGCAAGGCGCTCGTGTGCAGCCTCGTCCCCGTCGGCGTCCTGTCGTGCACCGCTGGCGACAATACCGCCGTGAGCGTCTCCCAGTACTGTCCTCCGTACTGGTCCATTGCCGACAAGGAGCGCACTGCCCTCGGATGCAGTACGCTGACGCTCCAGGCCGTCGCGGCCTCGGGCTGTGGAAACTTTTCGACTGGTATCGGACCCAATGGCAACCCGGAGTGATCTGTCGCTGGCACGGTTTCTCTGCAGTACTTGTTTCGTATCTTCATGCCGGTTCATTTTCAAGGAGGCCATTGAAAACGTTGAGCTGCTTTCACGTTGTCAAATATATAATTCTAGTGGGAGAGAAATAGTTGATACATCAATCCAAAGCGCTCAGAACATCATCCCTGTAGTCTAAGCACAACCGCTTTTCTAGCTCAGACTCACGAACTAGTTCCACGGCATTCAAGTCGTTCCCCTAAGTGGTCTTCTTCCCATCTGCGCTATATTCGGGGTAGCTCGCATTGTATCTAGATAACCACTCGTCAGACATCCATATTCACATTCGCAATGACGACGCAAAGAACTCACCCGAGCAGACCCGCCCCGACCCAGTAAGCCAGGACGTGGTGAATGCCCACCAGGAACCAGATGGGCATCCAGAACGGCGGCGTCAGCACCATGTCGCTGTGGTACAAGAACAGGAGCATCTGAAAGAGGGACGGTCCCATGCCCTCTCTCTCGCAGTCCTTCTGGTATCCGCCAAAGTTGCGCATGAAGCTCTCGTCAAAGCCAAAGTCGGCGTCCTGCGGCTCGACCCAGACCTTGAAGACGAGGTCTTCGCTGCCGGACGCGTGGGCCCAAAATTTGTGCCTGTTTGAAGGTGATTCAGTAAAACGATACCTCTTTCCTCATGTCGGTCTTGCAGTGGTTCTTCTTACCTGACCCCCGGCTCAATCGACACGGGCCCGTCGTCCTTGGTGATGGCGTACTCCTTGCCGTTCTGGACGACGCCCAGGACGCCCTTCTCGACGCTAAAGGTCTCCTTCTGCGACAGGTGAATGTGTCTTGGCAGAGATCCAAATCAGTAACGAGAACACAATTGCACAAACCCGAGGGCGGCGTCACCAACTTACAACGGCGGCCCGGAGAGCCCGTCCCGCACCATCTTCTTGTGCATGTAGTGCGTCTCCCTGACGGTCCGCCGCCCGTCGGCCTCGCGCGTGAACTCGTACAGCATGTTGTCGCCCGCCGTCAGCACCGAGGGCTGCGCCGCCGTATTGGTGCGCCTGCCCGGCCGCGACGACAGCCAGAGCTGCCAGCTTGCCACCATATTGTTCGTGTTTTGGCTGTCACCGTGTCTCCTCAAGAAAGGAAACTAAGAGAATGAGACAGACAGAAATGTTTGACGTCTTGGCAAATGAAAGTTGCTCGCGGATTGAGAAACTTCATGTCTTTGATACCCAACCCCCGAAATGTGGAATGGCGTCCCGGCTAGTGCTCACCCATCTCCTTGGGATGACGGTGGCTGATTGGTTTGGACCCGTGGTGGGACCCCTTTAGACGGTATCTGCTGCGACTAGAACGAAGGATTAGACGAGTTCGATTTATTCTATCTTTGGCTTGGCTCGTGGTAAGGTATTGGATCATGGTGGCGCCTTGCTCTATTTTGACAACATCAAGCCGCGAGTGAAGCGCCTTTGGCGCAAGATCGCTAAGCGAGTTGATTCCAACGCCGTTTGTGCAACATCTAGCAATGGTGGTAAATTGATTATGGCGATGCAACGATGGTATGGGCAAGAAACTGATGTGAAATCTTGCTCGCGCTTTGACTGAATTATAAATTGTATATGCACACAAGGACTCTATGTGTATACCACATAATCTTTCAAGTATACTTGAGATATGTATGTATTTCAGAGTTCTATAATGGTGAGTATTGACTATCTCTCGGGTATCTTAAACGCATCGTGCTTTATGTAACTATTAGACAAGAACTTGACAAAATTGAGAACCACATACATGCCGTTTGCACTCGACCATGGTAAACTCGTATTGTCCTACACGAAGCCTGGCCTCTCCATGACGAGATTTCGGTTAGCCGCACTCCCGTAATACAGGTCAGATTGAGTTAGATTGACGTGACTGCCACGCGCGCATCGTTTGAAGCCATCATCAACAGCAGTTGACCGGTAGTTGCGTTGGAAGTATTGCTGAGTGCGAGTTGTGATGCTACTTCAGCTGTCCGACTTCTTAAAATGGCAGTTGTAGACACTACCATAAAGTTGATCAAGCTTTGGGCGTCGATGGCGAAGGCTGGCTTTCATAAAAAGCGGAAAGCTTACCCATGCACAAGTGTCCTTCTCCGTTTCTGTGTCTCTGGGATCGCATGGCTGATGTGTTGAGTGAACTTGAGGCCGTCATCCAGTCCACACAGTCGGAACACACAAGTCAAAGGCCTCATCTTCCATAATGATCGGCTTCTTTTCGTTACCGAAATAACGGAGGCGCTTGTCCAAGAAGCTGGGCGAGATTGTGCCGTCGGACACCTGCCTCGTCCTGCTACCGATCATGGCTGCTTCCCATATCTCTCTCAAGGGCTTCGCATCAAAGAGATTGTTTCCCCGCCATACCCAGGTCCGCAAAAGGGTCTCAGCATCTGTCCAAGTTCCGAGATTGGAAGCCTCTGACACGATTCTAATGTTGCGGTTCGTGAGAGCCTTCCATTCATCCGCCTGTTGGGCTTCTGAAAGACTCTGGTGTCGAGCACTCGTGACTGCGGCCCTGGCCATCAGGGCAGCCCAGAGCCATGCTTGGCGTGGAAAGGTTCCCCGCAGCATGGCACTTTCGCTCATGGAGAGTTCGTCGATCAGCGCCTCGAGGAACCAATTGAGGGTGAAGAAGTCGAGGTTGTCCGGGCCCAGCATGGTGACGACTCGGAGGCAGCACTGCAGAAACCGGGCTCGGCTCTCTGCTTCCGACCGTGGTGTCATGCCGTCTATTCTGTCGTGGTAGGTTCTGGTGGAGATCATGTCGCCAAGCGATGTATTCCAGGATGTCGGATCTTCGGCCAATCTCTGCAGTTCGGGGTCGATGAACAGGGTTAGAGTGGTTGCGCACTCGGTAATGGACTGCTGCATGAGGAATACTTCTTGCATAGACATTTGGGAAAGACCTTGCGTTGTGCTTGAGGAAACCTCGGTCAGTATGGACTGGACATTAGGGTAAGGTAGAAACCACTTACCAGACTGTCATGTTGTAGAGAAGAGCTCCGTTGCCGTCAGAAATAGGCAATTGTGTCGCTAATACTTGAGATAAGCTGTGAAGATGAGCGTGCGCTGTATCGGGACAACCAAAACCGCTCTGCAGATTCTTGTCAACATCATCCTTGGAAAACATCCCATAACAAACTGTCACATACCTCTGCCATTGCCAGAGCAGCAATACCAGCAGTCGTGGTATCGCTATCAACCAAGGTCGGGTTCTGCAAGCGATCATTGACGAATTTGATTGCCTCCACTTGATGATGTGCGACAGCCTTTTCTATATCTTCGTTGGACCCGGAATACCATGTCCATCGCAAAGCCGACAAGAGAAGAGCTCCGTGCAGGAGCGCTGGGCTAGACAAGGTTCTCTCTACCCTGAGAAGGAGTCAGTTGTGATCCTGCGGAACATTACATTTACCCGAAGATACTGACAAGAACACGTGAGAGTTTGGGTTCACCTCTCTGTCAACAACGCTACGATAGCGGGAGACTATAAAGATGTTTGATAAGCATTCAGACTGCAATGAAACTCGACGAGGATAGACTTACATATATTGAATAAAAGGCCATGATCGTGACTTGTTTCATAGGGGAAATCTATCGTAGGTTGGCTTGGCATGTTTGTCAAGCTTAAACAGTCATTCCAGAGCTCAAGGTCCTCAAGCTTGGGCGTGATCGGTCCGTCGCTCGGCTGTGGCGATTGCGAGTTCTGCGCTGTCCTGTCGACATAGCCGCAACTACCACCACTGGCAAGGCAACGTCCACTGGAGTCAGGTCAATAAGTCGATCACAATAGTGTTGGACGAGCTGAGATGGTTGTACAGCTGTGAAGCTATCGCGGGCTACTGATCCACGGTCTAGCACTCCTGGCTGGAGTATCGCAGGGCAAATGGTAAAAGCATAGGCCATGGCAGTGGATTTGGGGGCGGTACAAGGGTCCCGGTGGTGACATACCAGAGTGGTTTCTGCTCGTCGCAGCGCAGGTGCTTGGACTTGCACGTAACACAGCCATTTCGGGACCGAGTGTGCACTCGCCTCTTGCGTTCCGTCTGTTTCCTGGGCATTGCAAACTGATTTGTGCGAGCCGGCCAGGTGGTAAAGGGTCGAGGCTGTGGACGACGAGGTGGAGGAAGACACTGACTTCTCGAAGGACTCGAATAGGTTATGATATGATTGCTGTGAAATCCTATGAGGTGGTACAGTATAATGACAAGCACGAGTGACGCGCGTTCTGTCTTTGTGGGTGAAACTTTGGGGTTAGCAGATCGCAAGGCTCTGGCTCTTAAGAGTCTCCTGGCTGACTAGGCAGCTGCATAACGAGAGGAAAGGAGTCGACAGGCAGCGTTGGATGATCATGGTTCCTTCCATGTATAGGACCGTTTAAGATTTGCCGCGCCACGGGCTCTGTCAAAGCTGCCGTTGCACAAGGGGCTCGAAGGAAGAGTTACACAAGAGTTGAGCAGGGTTGCACACGGTTGCACAGGGTGAGCTCACGGTTACACAGGAGGAGAGGAGAATGGGATGATAGACGCGCTCGCCTAGAACTTTTGGTAATACTCCGCGGCTCTTGCAGATTTGACGGTTACACAGACTGGAGCGCGAGGGGTTGTATGGATCCAATGGCGAACGAAGGATTGGGACTTTCTCACCATCGCACCCGAGAGGGCATAGTCTGTAGGGCTGAGTGCGGTTAGCGAGCTGAGTCTTGGGAGAGAGATGACAGGGACTCGGAGCGAATGGTTGCACAAGGGCATGGCGAGTGAGCTCATGCCACAGGTGGCCGAGACTCGAGTCGAGTACTACTAGTAGACGAGTTGCTGACGAAATGGATGCCAAGAAGTCGACTGTGGCTCTCCAATCACCTGGGCAATCCGTAATCAATCAATCAACTCATGGGAGTTCGGACTGCCCTCAGAGGGCCCTGGCAAGCCGGTGCGAGATGCCCTGTCTCACCCCCCATCGACAACGTCGACCTTGAATCTCACCGACTTTCCCCGCATCATTATACTGCCCTCTTAGCTCTGGATAGCAGTGAAGAATGACGAGGTCCACCCCGATTGGTACGCAGAGGCGGTCGCTGCCGTCCTAGGCGAATGCGAGTGCAAGGGACGTTTGTTGGAGAAAATCTGCACAGATTCAATGGTTCAACGCTCGCCGGTCCTGGAAATGGTCTAGTCTTTGCCCGAGGTGTGTCTTGTCCCTTGCGATCAGACTTGATGCTACCCACGGTTCTCTCATGGCCGGAAGCATTCAGCGATGGGGATTTTTCTTCAACAGCCCTCATGATGGGAGACACGCTCCCTTGTACGATGCCCCATCTAAAATGCTACCTCGGCGGCAACTAGACAGCGTCGGCCCAGCCCAGCAAACCCGGCTCGTCCCATCTATCTAGTGGAGAATGGGAGACTGGAGACCAGGTATAGTCCCAAGTGCATACCCAATCAGGTAATTCTCGTATGTGAGGTCCTTTCACTGTGATTTGTCAGATGGAGACCCATATGGTGCCCGAATTAGCAGCGATCGCTCAACTAAACACACGAGGTTAAATTTTGAGTGCTAACGGCTCTCCCGCTTGTCCCATGGGAACGGCTCCTTTACCTGCCGCTAACAAGTGTCTTCAATCTAACCCGGGCAGACTTGGATATTCACTCTTTGCTAGACGGTGAAGTAATTTTGATGCCTGGTAGGATTAGGGCAAGGCTTGGGGAGAGAGGCTTATATCCGCACCAGGTCCGCCGCCTAGCCCCGGAAAGGATGCATTTTTCGTTGTGCTTTTTTGACACATGCGCCACATCCACACGTTGTGGGTGATTCCGAAGGGCTCATCTTCACGTGGGCATATGGCTCCAAAGCCACGGTGATGGCACGCCCAATCGCGTTCGAGCCGTCGTACTCCGTACTCATGGCCATTTGACTGGCCTACTGCGTGTTTTCAATGTCTGCTCAATACTGGGTGAAAGGATAAATAATAATATGACTTGAGAAGCCTTGTTACAAGGCACCGGCTTTGCCGAGGACGGAAAATGGTTCATGTCACTTATGACTGGTGCGTCTTGGTCTTCGGATCGAATATTCCGGCCATATTGAGCTCTTAATCAAAAGACTAACCCTGCCTCTGGCCCGGCAGCTTGGCGCAGTATGATTAAATGGGTTCTAGCTAGGCAATTCGCCGCAATGGGCCTTGCGGGTTGGTGGCATGCACGTCGACTAGCCCGCTGTCTTGGGTGTAGGTATGCCTATCCCACACCGTTTCTATCTTGTGGTTGGGTGCTTCGTAATATGAAGCGAGTCACCCTTGTTTGGCCCCCATATCATTGTTACTGGGAAGTCTGATCTTCCGTGCTGAGTCCCAGAAGAGAAGTGTCTGTTGAGTGATCGTGGCACTGGAGCCTGCTGTCGTACAAGACCATCCGGTCGTTTCATGAGTCCTACCAAAAACCGACGCATTTTATGAAATCTTGCTGCCTCGATCCTTCTGTTGATCTCGGTATCGATAAGGCGTTTTGCCATCATCCTTCCGGGTCGTCTACCGCCCGAAGATGTTCTCGAACCGTTCCACCAGCAGGGCCGTATGCCTACATCCGTGATCCGGTTTCTGTACCACTATATGCACGAGACTTTTTGGACGGCTAGTTCCACATGGACCATGAACCGGACCCATAACGCAGGCATTCGACATGGTCTGTCATGTTGGTCTCAGTGGAGTTGAGCCCTGGGACTTGGTTACACTGAGCGGGCAAGGATCATTTTCCTGCTCTCGAAACTTGAAAATCACATTTTCTTCTTTTGCGATCGGACAAACCTCATTGGCCCAGTAGCCGCAACGCCTCGTGACTGTAAGGGAGACTCGAACTCGTGCGTGGGAGCAGACGAGACTCGCACTGGCTTCACCATTTTCTGGCAAATTCGATCTGAGCGGTTGACGAATCTAGTGCATAATCTCGAGAGAATCTATGGCCGCAAGACAGTACTCATCTGAGTTCTCCTACCGCCCTCAGTTCCGTCGAAGTCGGGTTATACTAGACCCGATACTGTCGTGAACTTATCCGAATATTCGGACTTCAAAGAACCTTACCGCTAGGGTAACACGACGGATTTCATTTTGATTAGGAATTGCACCATTGTACAGCCTGCTAAATGCTCATACTGGACCATCCAATGGCAGCCCCTCGAAGGCATTTCACATGCCAGAATGGCATGGCATGACTATGCCTCAGCTACCGACACTGAGTCTGAGAGGCTTTGCTAACGCTGACCGGACACGGATCATGTCCATAAATAGAGTGATGGCTTCGAGATGGCATTCGTCATAAGCAGGTCGTGTGTGCACAGACGTGCGGGAAGTGCAGCTGATGGTCCGCACAATGAACACAATCATGGATGGTTACGCTCACACGGCTACATGGTCCTTCTACTTGACTGCTTCAAAAGAAGGAAGAAATGCGCCCTGAAATATCTTGACCTTGGATTAACTAAAACTCGCATTATCATACCTTCTCGCATGCCCCTTTTCAGATCGCCCGAGCGACCATTATCCCGATCCAGAAACTCCGCAATCCATGTGCCGTCAGATCATCCACCGCATGTCAAGGAGATTAAGCATAACCTCAGCAGTGGATACTCTTGCAGCAACGGCTACCCAGGTAAAGGTAGTAAGCGATTCTTGGGGCTTGCCAAAGATGAGGTCGATCAGTTCCTTGTGGCATACACACATACGTAGCCGGCATTGGACATCTAAAAACAACAAAAATGAGGAGATGACCTGCTATTCCCGCTTAACTGAAGGATCACCATTTTGTCACAATGGCGAACTCTTCATCGCTAATTCGTCAGTCTTTGTCGATTGTCCTCAATGTAACATGCATTGACACACTAATTACACCAAATACGGACAGCTTTATCCTTGCCTCCACTACCCACACGTTTGCCGTCAGGACTCCAATCTACAGCATATACCTCATCCTGGTGGCCAGGAAGATCCACTGCCAGTTTTCCCGTCTGCATTGACCACACTTTAAGGGTTGTATCCTTAGACGCCGTTACCAAAAGACGAGAGTCCGCCGAAAAGGCACACTGGTACACTGGAGCAACATGGCCACGAAGCGTACTGATAAACTTGCCATCACTGCAAATCCAAGTTAGAAAAAACACTTCGACTTCGGGTGAATAGTGACATACCGAGCACTCCAAATCTTTGTGTGGTTGTCAAAAGATGAGCTTGCCACCAATGTGCCGTCTGGAGAGAAGGTGACATGGTTGACTTGTTTTTGGTGACCGTGTAACCGTGCAACGGGCTTCGTTCCCTCCTCGGGGTCCCAAAGAAACATGGTAAAGCTATCAAGCGGGTCAGTATCAATGTTCAAGAAGATGATATCGTGAGAAGCAAGCACAACATACTCATCACTAGCCGATATCAACCGTTCTACGATCTTCCCTTGTTTCGTAGCGGCTTTCTCAAACCTGGCCTTGGCCTTGGCCCGTTTCTCCTCGTCTGTCGCAAGCACATCTTTGACATGGTCATAAAATGATGTTCTCAGGACAAATTCTGTTGACAGTGCCAAGTGATTCACCCAATGAGCGTGAGCGGAAAGCGTGTGCTTCAAGGTACCGTCGACCGCATTCCACACCTTGACAGTCTTATCGTGAGAAGATGTATAGATCAGACCTTTGCCACCCCAGCGAACACAAGATACATTGCTCTTGTGGCCCGACAAAACATGCTCCGTCTGGCCGGTGTTGACGATCCAAATTCTCACGGTAGCATCCTTGGAGGCACTAGCCAGTCTTGGTGTTCCGTCTCTCCATTGGTGATATGGCTCCCAGGCGAAATTCGTCACCCACTTGGAGTGCCCCGACAGTGGTCTTCCGACGGCCTTTCCAGACTCGGGGTCCCAGATCCGCACTGTCTTGTCCATGCTGCCGGTCGCCAACTTGGAGCCGTCCGGGCTCCACGAGACAGCCAACACCCAGCCCGAGTGACCAGTCAGTGTGTGCTTGGGTGTACCGGTGTCGCAGTCCCATATCCGCGCCGTATTGTCGCCCGATCCAGTTGCTAGCCTGCTACTGTTCTTGGGAGAGAACTGTGCAGCCAGGATCGCTTCGCCATGGCCCGGTATCCTGTTGGCCATGCGAGTCACTGCCTGGACCTTGAACACGGCCTGCGGTTCCGCCGACAGGGTCAGCGTCGTCTCGAAGGGGTTTGCAATTCCATGGCTGCGCAGGACAGCGAGAAACTCTTGCGGCGTCGGGTAATGGTCAATGACAATGTCGGAAGAGGGCACATGTATGCGGAACCGGTAGGGGGTGAAGTCTTCTCGTTCACGGCCGAGAAGGGTATTGAGAAGAAGCGAGACATTCTTCTCGCTGGCGTCTGCGAGCGGTATCTCAATGACTTCGGCCAGCTGGTTCGAATCACTGTCCACGAAACGAGCCTTGAAGGAACCGGCCTCGATGGGCGCGGGCGTAACGTCGGCTTGGATTTGGGTGCGCTCGAGGACCTCGCGGCGCTGTCGCTTCGACGGGGGAGGTACGATCGTTGCCATGGTCGATACTTGGCCAAACCCAGGCGTTTGTAGAAGTTTGTGTGGCAGACGCCTCGATATAAAGGAACAGAGGCACTCCCGATCGCAGTCAAATCGCGGGCAATGAGTACGGTCTGGTAGCCAGGTGGGGTGGCCGCTCCGGCGTCCCAATTCCCAAAAATTTTAGGCGGGCCTCGATCTTATCTTTTATCTTATCGGGCACTAGAGAGTGCCTGGCGAGCCTAGATTGCCTGCTGGGTAGTTGACCATAGTGGGGGTATTTTAGTGATGGGCCGCCAATTGACTCAATCTTGAAGTTGTACCTACACTAGCGCCCATGGTTCCTGCAATCAATACATTATACAGGTAGCTTCGGCAAGTTGCGACTTACACACCAACATTCACTCTTCTTGTAGTACGTAGTTTGACATGATGGAGGCAACTGCTGGGTCAGAAAGCTCCTGCCATCTTGAGTTCAATTCCATTACTTACCATTCGCTGCTGCCTGACAATTAAATCCTCACCAGAAAAAAACAAGATTGACATTCACCAGCAAACACAAAACACAAATTCCCCGGAGCTCATCTTCTCGGCCTTGTATGAGCTCAACAACGGCAAAGAACAGATTGGAGGCCAGTATTCGACTTGATAATTTTCATTTTTGCCCCAGGATCGCTTCACATCCTGGTGTCGAGCCGTGACTTTCTGTCAAAAGACAGAATGTCTGCCTCCCCTAACATCTCATTGGGGGATGCATCTGAGTATAACCGGCGAGGCATGCCAGAAAGATTCATATCAGTCTCTCATTCACCTCCGATTGCAATGCAGCAAGCTCGCATCCCACCCCGATCATCCGCCTTTGGAATAGATACGTCTTTGGAACCGCTGCAGAGTCGTGCTTCGACTGGCMCCCCTCACCCAACCGCCTCGAATGCTAGATCCAGGTCGTCTCTCAGCCAACTCTCAGGCAGGTCTACTAGCCGACGCTCCGTAGCTAGTTCCTCATATCCCTTTACACAGCGCAGAAGCGCAAGTACTGCTTCGGGACGGAGATCCCGTGCAACTTCGTCCATATGGGGCTCGGACGACCATCAAGTCATTTGTGCTGTGAGTGAAGCTCGTGGAGTCTCGCCTTCAGTCGGACTCGCGTTCATCAATATTACCACCAATGAGGCCATCTTGAGTCAAATCTGTGATTCACAATTTTACGTCAAGACGATTCACAAGATCGGAATGTATGACCCTGACACTATTCTGATGGCCAACACCGCTTTCCCACCCAATGCCAAGTCGAATCTTTTGTCCTTGATTGAGGACGGATTTCGCGGGACAATCATCGAGTCGTTGGACCGCAAGTACTGGTCAGAAACTGCTGGTATAGATGCAATGCGCCATCTTGCCTTCCGGGAGGACCTCGAATCTATCGAATTGGTCATGCGAGGGAACTTTTATGCGACTTGCGCATTTGCTGCGGTATGGTAATTCTCTCTCTCATATCTGATCCTGAGCTCATGGAGATCTAGGCTGTCCGATATCTGGAGACTGCTTGTCATCTCAGTATCATGACACACTCGCTCAGGCTCCGATATCAGCCTTCGGAAGACTCCATGATGATAGATATTTCTACTATTCAATCTCTTGAGCTGATCCAGAACATCCAAGATGCAAAGTCCAAATACTGTCTTTTTGGCTTGTTGAATTCGACTTCAACTCCGATGGGAGCGAGAATGCTTCGAAGCAATGTCCTCCAGCCCTCGACTCAAATAGAGAAGACTCTCGATCCCCGCTATGATGCCCTGGACGAGTTGACTATCAAGGAAGACATGTTCTTCGGGGTCAGAACTGGTAAGAATTCTCTCTTGTATCGTCGAACATTTGTCTAATGATCGTGCTCAGCTCTGAAGGAGTTCTCGGACGTCGAGAAGCTCTTGACAAAGGTTCTCGTCCCATGAACCTGAGTTTTGGAGCTGGCTGCTAATTTCATCACTAGCTAGTGATTGTACCGGACCGTGGATCAGTCTACGAATCCGAAGTGGCAATTAACCATGTTTTGATGATCAAATCGTTCGTCACAGCAATAAGTCCACTGTATGAAGCCCTGTCCCTTGCGCAGTCCAACTTACTTCAGAGGATTCGAGACGTGTGTCGACCAGAGTTGATCGCACCCGTGAAGGAGTTGATTGATGCCACTATCAACGAAGACGTCACGTACGTCAAGACTCCGATTGATCTTCGCCACCAGCGAACTTATGCTGTCAAGGTAACGCCGCTCTTCTCCAGTGCTCAACTTGAAGCTTATAATCAACACATAGAGCGGAGTACATGGCTTGCTCGATGTTGCACGACAGACGTACAAAGAAGGCGTTGATGATGTCTTCGAACATGTGGGAAAGCTCAACAGTATACAATCTTATCACATCAGCACATCAGTGAGAATGCTACTGACCTAGTTCTCCAGCGGATTTCGAAATTTCTTTTGAGATTAAATACGAAGAGAACCGGAAGCACTATATGCGCATAAAGAAGTGCGAGCTCGAGGGCAGGGAATTACCTGCAGATTTGATTAATGTTGTGGAGCGAGGCGCTTATATGGAATGCCAGACGCTTGGTCTTGTCCAGCTCAACAATCGGATCACGGACTCTCACAACGAGACCGTCATGCTCAGCGACAAATTGGTCAGAGGGCTGCTGGACTCCATTCGAAAACATGCCGCCGACCTGTTCCGAGCCTGCGAGGGCATCGCATTACTTGACATGCTGGCCGCGTTCGGCCAATCCATCACGTCGAGAGATTACGTCAGACCAGAGTTTGGGGACACTCTGGCGCTGAAAGGAGCTCGCCATCCCATCGCTGAAATGGTAATACTTGACGATTATCCTCTGATTTGGATTCAATCAACTAACTCAACGTGATTCAAGATATTGCAAGGGAGATTCGTCCCCAACGATGTCTACGCCAGCGAGGACCACCGTTTCCAAATCATCACTGGATGCAACATGAGTGGCAAAAGCACTTACATCAGAATGATTGCACTTTTACAAATCATGGCACAAATCGGCTGTTTTGTTCCAGCAGAGTATGCCCATTTCTCCATCGTTGAGCAGCTGTTTGTGCGCATGTCTACAGATGACTGTATCGAAGCAAACCTGTCAACCTTTTCGACCGAAATGAGGGAGATGTCTTTCATCCTGGGGAACATCAATGGAAAAGCCCTAGCCATCGTTGATGAACTTGGAAGAGGCACGAGTACCAGAGATGGCCTCGCTATTGCACTTGCCATCTCAGAGGCTTTGATACAGAGCAAGTCAATGATTTGGTTTGCAACTCATTTCCATCAACTAGGTGAGCATAACTGATTCTAGTGTTCCTCTTGCTTTGCACATGATACTAATGATGTGCGTAGCCAAAGTTCTGGGCAGTCGCCCAGGTGTACTAAATCTGCACCTTGGTACGGACGTCTCGCAGACGGATGGAGAAGACGCTCCAAAAATGACCATGCTCTATAAGGTCGATTCAGGTCCCCTGGATGAGATACGTTACGGGTTGAATCTTGCAAAAGTCGTCGGATTTCCAGATACGTTCCTTGATGTCGCCAAAACAACTTCCGATATGCTCAAACGACAAATAGAGGAGAAGAAAGAGAACTCACAGTTCCAAAAGCTGAAGCGCCGAAGAAATTTGATCTTACAGCTTCACGAGACTCTGAAGCAAATGAAGGAAGGAGACATGGACGATGCAGCTTTGGGAAGCTTCCTCGTCAAGTTGCAGAATGAGTTTGCGGAAAGAATGCATGGCATTGAGAGCCGAGGATATGAGGGTGCGACCGACGACGACGAGAGTAGCTCTGAGCAAGGCTCAAGAGCCGCAAGCTCCCTGGACGAGACTTTGACCTAGCAGTAATCATTGCTGTGAGCATGAGGCTTCATTAATTCATTGCTTTTCTTGGCAGTGGACGACACTCATGTCGATTATTTCAACAATGAGAAATGACAGCGTACGGGGCGATGACTATTGCGACAATCACAAGGTCATTTGATCATGATAATGCGTGCCGGGGTTATTTGCCAAGAATCAACGGCGAAGTAGCGATCCGTCAATGATTTCATGATGACTACGAAACTACCAGCACTCAATGGCTTTGCCGGCTGTGCGGGCGCTGGATCTGATCCTCCCCATCCGTCGGTGTATCATCTGCTAGCAAACAATATGATCGAAAAGACGAATGCAGCTTCACTAAATTGAACCGGAGTGATATCCAGGACTGACCGGTAAGCTCTACTCGGGGAAGGGTGGCGGGTTGCATCATGCTAATGGATGCGAGGAAAGAGGATACAGGTACCTTTGATTACTGCCATTCAGTCTTTCCCAAAGCCGATAGGTCAACCAGAACAGGCAATACGAAGGTATCACGAAACCCGAAGAGCCGCGCAAGCCTGTGAACCGAAGGAAAGCGCTCATCGTCTCGGGCAGGAGGATGGTGTTTCTCATGTCATCCCGAACAGCATTATCGCCGCAAATAAATGCCACGATTGTCCGTGTTACACGCCGGGCTGAACGATCGTGGCACCACATAGATCCTGTTGCGCAAACAGATCAATATCTTGGACTGGCTGAGAGGAAACAATACATCAGATTAGCATGCATATGTACATGCAGCTCGGTACTGCACGCGAGTCCTGGGATCGGGGTTGCATGAACAGCTCGAAGGCAGTTTGCGGCATGCCCGCAAGAATAACGAGACCATCCAATAAGCGACCTCATACCCGATCACCAGCTCAGTCAGGTTCGGTACTTCACAAATCGAGGGCTTATTTGGCGTGCTGAATATGCGCAAGGACCCGGACGAAATCAGCGACCTATTGGAGTCTGTGAAACGGGCCGTCCCTGCTTTCTGTATTTTCGCATGGCATTTGCTGTCGGGAAAGTGGCAGAGCATTCCTGTCAGCCATGAACATCGACATCAACCATGTAGGGTTGTAATCCTGGGGACGGGGCGAAGCCTCCCGAGTTCAAAGCTCCAATGTGAGTAATGCGAATTTTTGGATCAAGGATTTGAGCCTGTTACACCAGCAACGTCATTCAGGATGTAGCAGTATCACGCAACAGACGAATAACGAAATCTCATCGGCAGGATGAAAAGGAATCATGACTGTGTGGTAGTGATCTGGCTGGAATTCTGAGCAGCGCCGGGACTTCCATTATTCTAGCAACAGATTTGGTGATCGTCTCGGGAGTTTTCGGGGGTAGCACACCAGTCTGTTGTTCGATGCGCCCTGACGCGTCGAGAGAAAGCTGCAGGAGACTGTGACAGAATCACAAAGCGCCCGAATGGAACTGCGGGATTTCTGGCACTGACTGCTGCAGGGGGAAAAACAAAACAGACAGATTCGATGCTGCCCTTGACTCGGCGGGCAGATCGCCGGTGATTCGCCGCCTAGCTGGTCGATATCAGCACGAGGCTCGCGGGACGCCGTTGAATGGTGGGAAATGGAAATAGCATATCCAGCGCTCGGCGCGGGTTGGGCATGGGACCAGGTCGGTCTGCCCAATATTTCCCTCTCCGTCCACAGTCATCCACCTGTGGGGGCAGCAAAAACCACCAAGCCCCGGTGATATCTGGTACATACTCGTACATGCGTAGCACAGTTCTTCAAGCGCAAGTATGCTGGATTGGTGTACTCGATGACCAGAAATAGAAACGGTCGCTGCAACGATTGCCACGACGGATGATCTGGAAGCTAGATCACCTGGCACGGTTTCCAATGATGGCGATTCACTAATCAATTTGCAGATGCGAACGAAACAAAACAGGGCACATGCAAGCATGCTATGAGACAATACCACACCGTACGTACTGCAAATATGCCTTTTCTATGAACTTAACCTTGATGCTTTGAATTGAAGCTACCCCTCCCCCGCCATTCGAGCTATCCCCATCTTGCTTGGTGTCTTGCATCTTGCATGAAGACCTTCTTCATACCTAGGCAGGGAGGCGCTTAATAATTCGCCAAGCACCAACATATCAATGTAGGCGAGATAGATACTTCTGGCCTCTGGTGCCACCTTGATCGTGCAACCAATAACCAGAGTAAGATATATCTGTTTTGGTCAGAGAGTTCAGGCCAGTAGAGTTACAAAGAAAGCGAGTCTGGACCGCCTAAATGCGTACGGATGACAGCGCCGTGACCAGCAATGTTGTTGCACAGTCAAATAGACTGCTTGTGTGCAACCCGAGCTCGAAGCCCTGACTTTGGAAAACCACGGTCACGGCCATTGGACTCGCGTCATGCTGACCGGTTATTGCCATCGAGCTGACATGCCCGAGACTTTGGATATCGTCAGGCGCTCAGCTTTTCGGGCTCGGACGTGGCCTTCTCATGGCAAAGTGAGCGAGTCTATGCCTGTGAGACAAGACTAGTTCAGCAAAAATGACAGTCGATAATAATCGACTTAGTACATGAGCGAAACGCTGTTCCAATGCCCATCATTCGGGGAGCAATGCCAGAGGGAAACTATTAGTCACTGATGATGCATTTGAGGAGAAAGGACACCAGATCGACAGTCCAGACCAAGAGCTTGGGCAGACAACAACTCTATTATCATGGCAGTTCAGCATTTTATACTCTGGACCAGAGAGCGCGGGAATACCACTTTGCGACGTGAGGCTAACAGGAAATCTTAATTTTTTGGGCAATACGGGATCTACATTAGTCTAACGACGTCCGTTAACCTACCTACACTAGATTGAAATGGAGGAGACTGGAATGTCTCCGCAACATGGGATTCGCACGTGTCGAATCGAGGAAGGAGACGTGGGCAGCAGTTGACTGGGCACCGATTGCGTGCGGCATGTCGCACAAAGTTGGTTGGACCTTGAGCTCTCTGACACGGAGTGGGATCCGGTCTCAAGATATCGATACATACATACCTTCGGGTTACATTTACACAACCTATGACAAGCTCGCCTTTCAAAGCCACGTTCCCAGGCGTGGGGACGTGGCTCGGCTCAACGGCTCTGAGGACATGTGCGCTAGGTAATCAAGCTGTGTATGTATTCTGGGCAGAGGGGATTACTGTACCTAACAGTATGTACGATCGAGGTTCAAACAAGCTTGTTGTTGTCGAACCCACGACATGATACAGCCCATCATGGCCTGCATGCCCGTCAAGGCCGTGGTATCTTGGAGGACACCCGGCCAATGGGCGAGGGCGTGCCAACGAGCTGGGAGACGGAGCAAAAGCCTGGGATCGTGCTTGGTTGGCCCGCAAGAAGCGACGTTGCTGTTGGGATCCCTGTCCGAAGACCCCAAACCAACCTTGAACGAACGCACGTCTTGGGTTCAAGATGGGGCTGCGCACGGTGCGACGGTGCCGGGATCCAGAGCAAAACTGGACTTGTCGAGAGTATGCAACCAGTCGACCAGAAAACAAAAAAAAAAAAGTGTGTGCCATAGGGGAAAAGAGTGCCAGCCCCTGTCAATCGGCCTGGACGCTTGTGAAGCTGTTCGGAAAGTCTCGACGAAAGGCACCCATGCCTCTACTAGCAGTGTGTAAGGTTTGTCCTGCAAATAGCTCATGGCATTGGCTCTGTTCCTAGGGCGACCAAGAGGGAGGGAGGGACGGAGAGCACAGAGCAGAATACTACATGTATTCGAACTTTCCCACTTTCTGTCCTCTGAGCTTAGATGACGGAAGTGGGAATCAAAGAGGATTTTCATACAATACTTTCAGTTTCAAACAACATTGAGATCCAAAACTGTGAGTGCCTGATAGGATCGTCCTTGATCCGTCCAAGCCTCCAGTCAGTACGACCTTCCATCCCTTCACACCCCAGCTCAAGCGTCTATGTAGACAAAAGTATCTGGGAAGAACAAGAAATATTTCATCAAGTCAGTCCTGCGTCACTATTGGCTCGCACCCCAGCTCCATTCCAGATGATTCGCAAGTTTCCATCTTGTAAGTTGTCATTCTTTCAGACCCTCCAATGGCCAATATCATTCATTCATTTGTTGGTTGTCATTTATCACTGCCCGTGTTTCGTTCATTTCCACAATTACGCCGGACCAAAACCTCCTGTGTGGCATAGCTGCTGGAGCCGATAGACACTTTTCTTAATCGCCATGCAGGGCCAATGGCCCACAAAAGACCGATCAGTCTGCAAAGTTGTGATACTGGCGACTATGCAGAGTTTCCATTCTTTTCTCTCGTGCTTTTTTGATATTCCGTATTCTTGGGGGGCTCGGTCTGCAATCCACGCAACCTTGACGAGCAACCAGTACAATAGAAGCCAGAAGCTGGGAGAAGATTCGGAGGCTGCGACCGAGCACCGGGAAATATAAGACGAGGCCAGTTTTCTGACGAGAAGTTCCCAGCCCGCAGAAAGAAACAAGAAACCCGAGCGACGTCGTCATCATTATCAAAAGCCTGAGCACGTTTCCCTTCTCAGGTCCTGAAGATCGTTTCAGCCGGCCCCCGGCAACTTCCCCAGAGCAGCAGCAGAACAGGAACAGGAATAGGAGCGAGACAAGACAGCCAGGCACAGCAGCTGCTTATTATTATTATTAGGCTGCATCATACCAAATAGCCGGACGAACGAAAAAGCTCAGCTTGCTCAGCTTACACGTTGAAGCCCCCAGCTCCCAGCCTGTCTGCAACTTCCCGCCAGTCCGGGGGGCCCAGCAGTTGCATTACTGACGTTGTTGGCGCGGCTTGCGGCCACTGATCTGCCGTTCCCTCTGATCGGTAGCGCCAAAATTAGGAGCTCTCAGGGCGTTGCAGCAGCCGTGCCTGGGTACCGATTCATGCCCATACAGCTAAGAAAAGTACTGCATTATGGTACATGACATCTGCTACCGCCAGAGAAAGCCAACCAGCTACCTACAGGGCTGGACATCCTCGCGTCCTCTAAACACCCCCGGTCTCTGCTAAGGCATTCTGGGCTTTCCCTCTAAACAAGCTCTACTTTCAAGGTACGTCCTGCAATTCAAAGCACTGAGTGGCCAGGCCAGGCCTACGCCCAAAAAACCCCATCCTACCGCCACAAGCCATAGCTTGATCTTGACAAGAGCAGCAAAGAGCTGTCTGTCGTCGCGTTCATTTGCTCCGGGCCCTTACGTCACGGGCGTTCCTGGATGGCTTCCTTTTTGATGCGCTCTCTACCACTAGGTTCTCTACCTAGGTACACGTTTGTCCTGTGGAACTGAGCCCGTCATTGGATTGTCACGAGAATGTTCCCAAGACTGCCTTGATCTTCTCTTGCCCAAGTGTGGATCTCTTAAGTCGCGTCGCTGGCCCGCGATCCGGGCTGTGGTGCTTTTGGTTTTTTTTTCTTGCCTTCTGTTCCCTGTATCATTTTGACGCCATTGACAAACGCCCCAAGCAAAAAAAAGACACGAAGAAGAAGAAAAGTCCCAAACGGCTAACCATGTGATTTCTACCTTGACAGAGCTCTTTCTTCAACCTCCATCTTTCCTGCACCTTCCTAGAAGCACCTCTTTCTTCAACGCTACACGTTTCATCGTGAACTTTTTCCTCCAATCTCCCCAAGACAAGAGAGGGACCCTCGAGACTTTACATTTCCATCCAAATCCCCGTTTGTAGGTCCACTCGTCTCGGCCTACCCACCCTACCAGCCTGGCGCCAGACCGGGTACAAGACCCTCATTTGTGACATCAGTTGCCCATCGATCGCATACTCCATTCTCAAAGAAAAAAAATCCCCCGATTCCACCCTGCCGGCAACACAAAAGCTCCCCTCACCAATCAGGACGATCATTGTCGACCAGGAAAGGCAACTTCCTGCCGTCGTTTGCACGACACAACTTTTCTTCTCTCTCTTTCCAACCTTTGGTTCTCTCTGTTTTTCCGTTATACTAGATACCTGGCCAGCCTTGTAGTGCCAGGAGCCAACGGTCGCCCACCATGACTATCTTCATTGCGTCTTTGTGAGTAAAAGCCACTCTTCCTCTGCGCTTACTGTGCAGAGCTCGACTCTAGCAACTGTCTACAGATCCTCGGCTAATACTGTATCCCCATAAGGTTTCTGCCAAAGACGGTCTACTTTCAGCTTCCTGATGCGCCGACAAAATCTTCCAAGGGAGGAAGACTTACTCGGGCACCGACTGCCAAGAACTCGAAGCTCAATGGCAACAAGAACACGCAGAGGCCAGTCCTCAACACCCAACCGAGCTTATTTGCTCCCCATCCGGCAAACACCCCGCCGCGCACTCCTACCGACGATGAAGCTGTGGAATCCGACGACGGACTTTTTGTAAACGAGGATGGCGTCCGTATTCACATCGCAGACGATGACGGCAGCACTGGATTTGGCCCGACCGACAAGGAATCCCCCCTCTGGGGCGCACGCAAGAACCAGCCCAAGTCCCGAGCCAGCTCCCCGCCGCCAGCATCTCTGCTTGAGCACTCTCGGACCTTTGCAAAGGCCAAGGAATTGGGAAGGCAGGGTGTCGTCCAGCCGCGCACACAGAGAAGCGACAGCCATGATAGAGTCTTCGCCAACGCAAACTGGCGCATCGTGACCTCGGACCAAGGCAACGGAGGCCTCCGCAACGCTGCTGATGCTGCCAGCCGTGATGGATATGATGCCGAGCACACCTGGGTTGGTACTCTGGGAATGCCAGTCGACGCTCTGAGCGCGACCCAACAACGAGACGACATTCACGACCGACTTGCCACCGAGTACAACATGCTCACAGTATTCCCCTCGGACAAGGATTTCGATGGACACTATTCGCATTTCTGCAAGCAGATTCTCTGGCCCGTCTTTCACTATCAGATTCCCGACAACCCGAAGAGCAAGGCATACGAGGACCACTCCTGGAAGTTCTATGTCAATGTCAACCAAGCTTTCGCCGACAAGATCATTAAGAACTGGAAACGAGGTGATACTATCTGGGTTCATGACTACCATCTGCTTCTCGTCCCCGGAATGGTGCGCCAAAAGATTCCCGACGCCAAGATCGGCCTGTTCCTCCACGTCGCATTCCCCTCATCTGAAGTCTTCAGATGTCTTGCTGTGCGCAAGGAGCTGCTCGAAGGCATGCTCGGTGCCAACCTGATCGGATTCCAGATTCCCGAGTACACTCGACACTTTTTGCAGACATGCAGCAGACTGCTGAAGAATGTAGAGGCAACCCCGCAAGGAATTCAGCTCGACGACCGGTTTGTCAATGTCATGAACCATGCGATCGGCATTGACCCCGTCAGTCTCAACCACCACCGCCAGGACGCCGAAGTCAAGAAGTGGATTGACGTCATGAAGGACAGGTACAAGGACAAGATGCTCATTGTTGCCCGCGACAAGCTTGACCATGTTCGCGGTGTTCGTCAAAAGCTGCTCTCCTATGAGCTGTTTCTTAACAAGAATCCTCAGTGGAGAGACAAGGTCGTTCTTATCCAAGTAGCCCTTTCTACGAGCGAGAAGACGGATCTTGATGCGGCTGTCAGCGACATTGTGACGCGAGTCAACTCGGCGTATGCAAATCTTGCATACCAACCGCTTGTCTACCTCAAGCAGGATATTCCTTACTCTCAGTATCTTGCTCTTCTGACCATTGCGGATGCGGTCATGATCACCAGCCAGCGTGAGGGTATGAACTTGACCTCTCACGAATTTCTTCTTTGCCAGGACGGCAAGATCGATGAGAAGAAGCACGGCTCATTGATTCTGTCGGAGTTCACCGGAACCTCTTCGCTATTTGGAGGCAACGAACTCACCGTCAACCCCTGGAGTTACCGCCAGTGCTCGGAAGCTATCCTCAAGGCTTTGGAAATGTCGGACGAGGAGAAGGCCTCGCGCTGGGGCAAGCTCTACAAGGCAGTAGAGCACCACACCGGTGGTCATTGGTTCACCGAGTACCTCAACCAGCTCGATCGTGTTTACGAGGAACAGGCCGACCACGCGCAGACCTCTATCCCTCGTCTGAATCTGCAAAGGCTTGAAAGCGTCTATGGCCAGTGCCAGCGTCGTCTCTTCTTCTTGGATCTTGAGGGTACACTGATCCCCAACAACCCCATGAGCTCCATGATTCCCATGAACCCTCAGGTAAGTTCCTAGTAAGCTTCCGATTCCAGTTCATGATGCTAACATGATATCAGCGCACAATCTCCGTGCTTAATGATCTCGTAGAGGATCCGCGCAACATGGTTTACATCATGTCAGCCAGGCGACCTCAGGAACTTGACCGCCTATTCCGCCTGGTACCAAACCTGGGCCTCATTGCAGAGAACGGATGCTTTATCAAGCACGCCGTTACCGATTCTTGGGATGAGCTGGCTGATAGGTCGTCCGTGGCGGCCTGGAAGGAATCCGTCAAGGCGATTCTCCAATACTATCTCGAGCGTACTCCTGGCGCTGAGATTGAGGAAAGACACTGCTCGCTCGTCTTCCACTACAAGGACGCGGAAGACTTTGCCATGGCAGAGCGCCAGGCTAACGACTGGACTGGTCACATCAACGAATCATGCGACAACCAGCGAGTCCACGCCACACAGCTTGAGAACTCGGTGGTCGTTGAATCCATTGACTGGACCAAGCAATCCGCCGCTGAAGTTGTGTACAAGGAGCACATCGAGAACGCCCCTTATGCTGATAAGGCTGGCCCCATTGACTTTATGATGGTCATTGGTGACGGACGCGAGGATGAGAATGTTTTCAAGTGGGCAAACGGCCTCAAGCAGCAGAAGTCGGTGAACAATGTCGTCACGGTCGGCTTGAGCAGTCGCAACACGGAGGCCAACGCCACCCTCACTCAGGGTGTAACCGGTAAGCTGGAAAAGTCCCCCCACGATTGGTGTAACAGAAGTCGATCAGTAGACTGACCTATTCTTCAGGTGTTCTTGTGACGTTGCAAAAGCTCGCCAGTCATTCCTAGATCTGGACATGCTTCATTGCTATACGTCACCGTCTTGAAGGGCGGTGGCTTTTTTTCCCAACTCTATTGTTTGCACCATGCTTTATTTCGACGTTTGTACATGGAAAGGGGCGACGGAGCCAGGCGTTAGGGTTGCCGTGGACGAGGTTCACAGCTGGATGCTTTTACGACAGGCATTACTATTTCTGATATGACGACTACACAAGCATTGACTAGAGCCAGAAAATGAATGCTTTCTCGTCCGACACATATTCGTGTGTATGTAGACTAGACTTGGATCTTTGAAATCAACTGGGGGGTTTCGGACTCAGGTTCGAGGTGCGCAGACGGATGGACCTAGGTTAGTGGAAAGGTTTCTACGAGTTGTGGCTTGTCATCAGCCAAGTTGCAGCAGGCCCACTTAGACGGTCGGCATCAGACGGAGACCGGCCATCACTACCTAGGCAGAATACTTATATTCCACGACCTATGAATGACAATGCATCATGTTTTCGAAACATTATTAGTCACCACGCGCTCCTATCGAGTTGATACGTCCCATCGCGCAATGAACCAGCTAACGTTGCGTCGGAAAAAATAAAAAGGTTCGGTCAGTCCTCGTACAGATTCGGACAATAGAGACGGCCGAACGGGAATAGTCGGATTATGGTCCACTGACCAGCGCCCATGTGTGTTTTTCTTACAGGATGACTGCAGCGATATAGAACATTTTCATTCTAGTCCCTGGCTCGTGAACATATTTCATGGTTTACAGATGAGTCATCCTAGCAAGCCACGGGCCTTTTTGGCTTGTCGTCGATTCCGACTTCTCTTCGTTTGTCTGAAGGCACAGTCGCGTGCTATTTTGGTATGGACGGAGTTGACAGAATCGATGTGCTCGAGAGAGAGATGGGACTTGACCGGAGCATTACAAAGCTTTGGTTGTTAGTATGGCTGTTAGTATAGTCGCAGCTATCATATTGTAGATCTTTAGAAGTAATTGATAATCAGGACATAGGAGTTTTCCGATGCGCGCGTGGTGTTTGTATGGACTGTTGGTTGAGACTTGCATCAGATGACGCCGTCTATGGTGCTGTAGCGGGAGCCAAGACTGGCGGGCTGGCGGCCGGTTCTCTGGAGTCTGGGGGCCAGCGGTGGTCTCGCAGCGCGCGAAGCACCGACCGTCCAGGGCGAGGAGCCGCCTGCTGATTCGCCAATGCCCGGGGCACTTTTCTGCAGGCAGACTCCAGTAAAATAGGCGTAGTCAGCTCGGGACCGTGCCGCAATGACAGGGAAACGGAACTGTATTCGCGAACCGCCGCCTTTTTGGTCCAGCTGAGATGGCGATGGAGACGAGACACGACAATTCGACGGGACGAGATGGTTCGCCTATGGTACCGTCGTAAGCGTGGAAGATCCTAAAGCAAGCAAGACCGCCAAGATAAATATACTCTAGCATGATCTATCAATGAAATATATATACACTCGAAGACCTTCGTTGTCAGACCTGGCCTTCTTGTTGCACCTCATCACACAGCATCAACACAACTGAGACACATTCCATAATCACGACTCAAGCAATTTGAACACTCAACCTCCCAAACACCAATTGACTTTCCAAAGCTCTCTTGGTGACATCCTCACAGTATCACATTTTAATCCAAACACTCGCCATTGCATCCTTCGACATGACCAATGTCGACGTTCTCATTGTTGGCGGAGGACCAACAGGCCAGACGCTAGCACTGGAGCTATCCGCCCAGCAGATCCCCTTCAGAATCATCAACAAGTCAGCCGAGCGGTCGCCTTACAGCCGCGCCCTCGTGGTCCAGCCCAGGACACAGGAGCTTCTGAACCGCTATGGAAATGTCAGGGAGCTCCTCGGCCTCGGCTTCTCCGCGGCGACGACGACCTTTGCGGTCAAGGGCAAGTGGGTGGCCAACATGAGCAGCGACTGGAAGGGCATCACCACGACCCAGTTCCTCAAACCCGTCATCATATCGCAGGCCGAGACGGAAAAGTACCTCGACTCGCTCCTGGCCAGGCAGGGTGTCGCCTTCGAGATGGGTGTCGAGGCCAAGACCATCACGCCCGGCGCCGACGGCGTGACGGTCGTGCTCGCCTCCGAGGACGGCCGGGAGGAGACGGTCCGCGCAAAGTATGTGGTCGGGGCTGACGGCGCGCACAGCAGCGTGCGGCACGCGGCCAAGTCGATCACCTTTGACGGCGAGGCGTACCAGCAGGAGTTCATCCTCGCCGACGTCCGCCTCGAGACCGAGGACCCGGACCTGCCTAACGACCGGGCCTACTTCTGCATGGACCGGGGCGTCATGAACCTGCTGCCCATGGGCGGCGGGCGCTCGCGCCTGATCGTCTCGCGGCCGAACCAGCCCAGCGAGCACGAGCTGTCGCTCGAGGACTTTCAGAAGTTCCTCAACCAGGTGTTCCCGGGCCGCGCCCGCGCGCTGGACCCGACGTGGATCGCCGCGTTCCACCTGCACCACCGCATCGCCAGCAGCTACCGCGAGGGCCGGCTCCTGCTGGCCGGCGACGCGGCGCACATCCACAGCCCGGCCGGCGGCCAGGGCATGAACACGGGCATCCAGGACGCCATCAACCTGGGCTGGAAGCTGGCGGCCGTGCTCCGCGGCGAGAGGCCCGACGCCTTCCTGGACACGTACAACGAGGAGCGCCGGCCCATCGGCGAGTACCTGCTGCGCAACAGCGACCGCATGTTCAGCTTCGCGTCGTCGCAGAACCCCGTCTTTTTGTTCCTGCGCAACCTCATCCTGCCCTGGGTCCTGCCCTGGGTCACCAGCAGCCCCGCGCGCGTGCTCAGCAGCCTCAAGTTCATGACCCAGTTCGGCGTCAAGTACCGCCGCAGCTCCCTCGTCGGCGCGGCCGCCGGCTTCCGGGGCCCCGTGCTCGGCGGGTACCGCGCCCCCGAGGCGAGCCTGCGCGACGCCGAGGGCAACGATCAATACCTGCAGGACCTCCTGACGCCCGGCAGCCACCACCTGGTGCTCTTCTCTGGCGGCAGCGCGAGCGAGGGCGATCTGCACCGCGCCGAGGTCAGGTTCCTCGAGGCGAGCCGGACCCGGACCCAGGTGCACACCATCTTCGCCGGCGGCCGGCCGCAAAAGGCCGGCTGGGCCGACGTCGACGGCGAGGCCCACCGGGTCTACGGCTTCGGCGCCGAGCCCGGCTACGTCCTGGTGCGGCCCGACAGCTACGTCGCTCACATTGGGCCGCTGGCGGCGCTGGACGAGTTCATTGCCTCGCTGTAACGGCTTGGCCTTGTTGCATGATGTGTTATGATTCTGTAGAATGGCGCTTGGGTTTTGATCTTTTGGTATATATCCCATCTCTGCATGTTTTGTTGGCGTTTAAGGGTGGGTGTAAGAGTAGCACTTGCACGACTAGATTTAAATTCTATATGATACAGTATACTGTAGAATACACAACACTTGTTGTTTATAAGACACCAATTTGAATTTCTGTTTCTTCGGTTCTTCTTGGCCTCACTTACTTGGCTACCTCGTCTATGATCCTGCCGGCTGCGACAAACTCGAACTCCCTCAGAGTCTCTTCCCATAATCTCTGCCGTATCTGTTGGCCTTTGGTGGTGTAGATGATAGGAGCCATACTACACGCACAGTCATGAAGTTTATCAGCACATCGGCGTTCATAGCTCTCTGGGGGACAAGTTAAATGTCACTTACGGCTTGATCCTCTGCGAGCATAGATACTGGCCATGCGTCTCATCGCCATGATTGACAGCTGCATCGACGATCTGTCTCGCGCCGACCTCGGGCGAATACCCAATGACACGCACAAGACCGCGTTGAATACGTCCGCCGAGTCCGGGAAGCTCTCTTAGCGCGTCGGTACCGTGGACGAGTCCGGGAGTCGCTGCGGTAATGACGGCTACAGAGGCCGGGATGCGCTTGCCGGCTTCTGCTACAAAGAACTGTTGGAGCAGTTTCGAAGTATAGTATCTATTCGTCATGTTCGTCGTCCCCGGGACGTCAAAGGCAGGTAGCAAGGGCTGTGCGTCCTGCTCCGGGAAGTCGGTCCACGGGGCGGCATCGGAGGAAACAAAAATGACTCGGCTGGGATGCTGCTGCTGCTGCACGCTCTGCTTCGATTTGAGGACGGGCAGTAGCAAGATGGTGAGAAGTACGTTAGAAAGATAATTGACTTGGATATTGTCCTCGTGTCCCGTCGATGGATTAAGGTGAAAGGCTGCCCTCGTGATGCCAGCATTCAGGACCACATGATCAACACGGTCTAGACCGGTCGTCCGCTGTGCGAAGGCGGAGATGGAGGTGTAGGACTCCAGATCAAGCTGCCAGACCTCGATGATCCTGTCCTTCCCTTCGCTCGAGTACAGCTGCTGCATTGCGTCGCGGCCCTTTTGCTCGTCGCGCACCGCCATGACGAGCCTGCTCAGCCCGAGGCGCAGGAGCTGCCGGCAGCACTCCAAGCCAATGCCGCCATATCCAGTCACGATGGCCGTCTTTCCCTGAAGATCAACCTTTTGTGGTTGCACTGCCGAAGGCTTGACGAGGAATTGGCGATACAGGAATTGGGAAAACGTTGCCTCCTTCTCCGGCGAAATATCGAAACTCGTCGCCATGGTGTCGTTTAATGCGCCAGATTCTTTCGTGTGCGTGCTGTGGAATGTCAAACGGTCTTGAAATTCAAGTGCCAATTGCGCGGGTGGTAGGAGATATCAAGAAGAAGACCAAGCAGTCTCATCAGACAGATATGCCATGAGGAATTATAGAATCTCTTGTCTGCCTCGATAAACATGGTGACAAATGCTGGTATGAATGTGCCGCAGGTGGGCCATACTGCCGAGAGGAATTCGGCACGGCCCCGGCGAGCATTCACCACTTTTTACAACCGCCACCAACAGCATGACTGCAGTCTGCAGCATGCCGATTACCAACTACACTCCATGTATTTTTAGATCTAAAATCTGGCATGCCTGCCTCCATCTTCGGCAGCCAAACCCTTATTGTCTGGACGACTCCATGTCAAGTAGACAGCTCTTATTAGCAATCTTCTCCAGTGGAATTTGACGTTGTCACAACGATATCTAGCTTGGACAATGCGGCTTAGCAATTAATTTTAGTGACGACCGTATTTCTTGCCTCTAATCGAAGAGAGTCCCGCCATTTCGACCCCGGCGGTATGATGTTTTTTTTTTCTCGTAGGAAGTTTCGGTAGTGGATGCCATACTATGGACGGGAACAATCGTGACCGGCACAAAACAGAAATAGCTACTCACTCGATCTTGGAGCGATCTGCGAAGCGCCTCTGGAAAAAAGATGTTTCCATCTTTTCACAAGCCAGGTCCCAGTCCATGGACCATTTTGGATAAAAGGGCTGGTATCCCATCAGCCCTCCCAGCCATCTTCCAACGCCGATGCCTATACAATGCGAAATAAACTGGCCAAAGGGAAGCCATTATGGAGGCGCAAGATATGATCCCCCTGCATCAAACATCTTTACTATTCAGCCGTCATACTCGAGGTTTACAGCAGCGAATGAAATCAAATAATTTCACAAATCTTTTGTGATCATTTGCTGTGCCGGAAGAGTCTTCTTGGTTCAAAAGCGGACGGAAGTCGTCTCAAATTAAATTTTGGTTCGCACAGTACTATCGCCCAAGTACTTATTCATCTCGTCCACAAATCTTTTACCGTGTTGAGAATCCTCCTAGGTCAGCATTTCTATATGTACCAAAGTAGCCGACCGTCAGGGTGGCCTCGCCCGTAAACCAGGATAGATCAACGTCGTTCAATGGCGAGCTATCGGTTTGCAACCACTTGCCGACGCGATTGGCGACCCAGACAGGGTTCTCGTCAGCTACGTCGAGTCAGTATCGTGTTTTATACTTAGGAATGTGTCGAATGCAAAAGCTGCAAATTCACCACGCGTGTCAGAGCAAGGCGGCGTTCAAGGACACACTTACCAATCCAATGACCGGCTTTCGGCACAACGTCGACCTCGGAAGTAGTGCTGAAATTGCCGAGAAGATTCTGCAAGATACTCGGGATGCCAAAACTCGCCTCTCCCCCGAGTCCGAGAACCGGAATCGCCAACTTGCCCGCGGAAAACGAGCGCTGGAAAAACGCGTGATCCGCCGCGACCGTCGCAGCGGCAAAGGGCCCGAACATTGCCCGCAGGAAGCCCGGCTTGGCGATGCTCGTCGTGTACCGGTTGATCGTGTCCTCGGAGAACGACGCGCCGCCGCTGTACGACCCGTGGAAGAAGTACCAGCTCAGGAACTGCTTCTCCTTGCCCGAGATGAGGAACTCGGCGAAGTCGGGGATCTGGAAAAAGGCCAGCTGCGGGTTGGCGTACAGGTCCCAGAACGGCGCCGGCGTCGCGGCGTCCTCGTAGCCGAACCCCGGCAGCGCGTACTCGCTCAGCCCGAGCATCCGCACCAGGCCTGGGTATCTGAGCGCCAGCGCGGTCGCGAACCCGGCGCCCTTGTCGTGGCTGAAGACGTACGTCTCGTTGATCCCGAGAAAGTCGAGCACGCCCTTGAGGTCGTCGGCCGTGCTGGTCGCGCTGTAGTCGCCGTCGGGCGGGATGGACGAGTCGCCGGCGCCGCGGTTGTCCGGGGCGATGACGGTGTAGTTCTGCGCCAGGATCGGTCCGATAGTCTGCCAAGTCAGGCTGTACTGGGGGTTGCCGTGCACCAGGAGGAGAGGGGGCCCGGTGCCCGAGTAGCGGAAGTGTATGGACACATCTTGGAGCGTCACGCGGCCGTGGTTCCATTCATCCCATGGTGTTAGGGCGATGGCTAGCGATGAATATAATGTTACGAAAAAGGTGGTTATTCTCATCGTGCGTATTCGAAGTTAAAGTAGTGGGAATCAGTATATCGAAAGGAGCTGGAGAGACCCTATTATACGACGGTATTAGTTTTTTACTCTTATATTCGTCACAAACGGATATGCGAAGAATTCGGTTGACTTTTCTGCGAGAAAAACATAAGTCAGTGATCAATATGTCACGATTTATAATTGAATATAGTCCAATGAGTCATGCTGTTTTGTTTTGGGTGATCTTTGCAGGCCTATTCAGACGGGCATACTTTTCGCCTGGTGGAGCTAGAGCAATCACGTCTAAGTCGAAGTCTGACTGGCTTTCAATATGCTTATAAATGGTGGGCAATTCGAGTAAGCGCCAATTCAAGCTTTGAACCCTGCTACATATTACCAAGCGTTCTCAGGCCTGACAGAGCATATAATACCTAGTAAATTGTAGTTGGACATGATAAGACTTGTTCCTGCATTCGGCGAGCAGGGACTTTTCTTATGACCCTATCACATCTGACCCGAACCTGGCGAGCATGGATCCTTCTCCACGCCACAAAGAAGATTACGGTCGCGCAAGACGAAATGGAGCGTTCGATCTCGTCATTTGCGATAGAGATTAGGACAAAGCCAATTGCTGACAAAACATTTTGACACTGCCCCTGGAAATAGTCGTCTTGGCGGGCCGAGTAAATCTGCCCAGAGAGTTTGCAGAGGACCTTCGTATCGTCACCCAGAGGCAGGAAACGACCAAACCTAGCAGTGATCTGCGAGCGACAACCAAGAGACCGCTCAAGACCAGATCAAAACGGTCGATATACTTCGTAAAAGGCAGCTAGAAGTCAATCGCAAGGTAGTTAAGAGTGGCACAAGGTTTGTCCGATTTTGGCCAGATGAGTCAGCGCCCAAATTCGTTTTGTGTTGGAGGTATTGTCACGTGATAATGGAGCCAGCCGGTATTTGTTATATCGCACCGGACCCCACTACAGTACCTAGATAGCTTTTTTGCTTTTTACCTCACTTTGCAGATAAAAGAACTATATATAGATTAATCGGATTGCCGTTTGTTATTTATTTGGTCTCGTGGTTATAATTTAAATAAAAACGTATATATATTTTCTTTTTGTCACGGCGCTGGACCCTGCCTATAGGCAGGAAGTAAATAAACCCCGGGCGCCAGCTGTGGGCGGCCCGGGTAAACCGATATAAACCCGTAAACTAGTGATATTTTTATTGTTTCCGCCCGAATTAAAAATATAGCTTTTCGAGCTATGTTTTATTAATAAAATTATTTATAATTTTGCCAGAACCGTAAAAAATAAACTATTATACGACCGCTTATATTGCCCGCGCCCGCCGACCGTAATATTACGTAATTTTTACCCTATAAGCGCCGTATCCGCCCGCGAAAATATCCGTAAAACGGCCCGAACCGCCTTCGGGAGCGGATTTTCCGGAAAAGCTCGTTATTTACGTTACCGATAATTTATCCGATTAGCTATTATATTTGCGTTATATTAACGGTTACGCTATTATTTTAAAAAAAAAATCGATTATTTTCGTTTCGCCGAATCCGATTATAATACCACCGTTTTATTTTTAAAATCTAGGATTTCCGAGCTAAAAAGCGTCGTAAAATACCAAAAAAAACTAAATTACGACGCCTAAAAACAAATTATTTTATTTAAAATCGAAAAGCTTCGCTTATTTAACGCCGCCGTCCCCGTTATATAAACCCCCCGATCCGCCCCCGCCGATACCCCGAATATTCCGGTTAAATAATTTATAAATTTAATACCGGGACCGATTACGCTTGTTTTTCCCGTCCGTTCCGGATTTTTTTATTTTAATAAAAAAATCTTTAACCTAAAAAAATTCGATAATTTTCGAAACGATTTTCGCCGGTTTACGTAGCAAATTTACGGCAAAATAACCGCTAATTCCGACCGATTCCCGATTATTACCGCTCGCTTAATTTATATTGCTAAACGTTTAACCGGAAAAGCTTATAAGCTTATTTTGCCGAAAACCCGTTTTAAAATCCCCGAATTCCTAAATTATTTTAAAATATTTATTTATTTAAAAAATATTTTTAAAAACCCCGACCGCGTTTAAAACGTTTAAAACCGATTATATTAATTAAAATAAAAAAATTAAAATTTTAGTATATTTTTTTTTAAATTTTAACGTTTAGTATTAAAAAAAAAATACCTAAAAATATTTTCGCCCCGTTATTATTTTAAAAAATATCCCGTAAATTTTAAAATATATTTTTATATAACCCGACCCCGTCCCGAAAATATAAAAAATATACTAATTATTTATAAGCCTTAAATAACCGTTTCCGTTAATATTAATAATAAATTTCCCGGAACCGTACCGTTATACCCGCCCGGATTTTTATTAATAATACCGCCGTTATTATACCTTGTTAAATTATTACCGTTAGCCCCGATTTATCGAAAAAAAAATAAAAAATCCCGAGGCTTATTTTACCCGTCATTACCGGAGGAGATTTAATAAATTTAAATTTTTAAAAAAGATTCGTATCCGGTAAAAGGAAAAAACGCGGCGAATATTTCCGTTACGGTTTTAAAAATTACCGTATTATTACCTGCCCCGAACCGGATACCCGTTTTTCGTTTTAGTTTTATTAATTCCGTATTAGCTACGTTTACCGCCCCGGTAATCCCGATTCGGTTAAATTTATTAGCCCGTTTTTTAGCCCGCCGAGCTCGATAAATAAAATAAATTTGGGTTAAGTCGTATTTAGGCTTTTAAAAAAAAACGCCGCCTAAAAACCGCTATTACCGTCCGATTATTTATTACCGCCGCTAAAGGAGTTTTTATTTAAAAAAAAACTAATTAAAAGTTTTATTTAATAATTTTATTTATTATTTTAAAATTAGGAAATAAAACGTTTTTAACCTACGTTATAATTAATACCGGAGCCGAAAAAAAAAGCTTTATAAACTAAAGCTAGGCCGCGAGTTATAAACTATTTTTAAAAAAATTAAAAAAGCCGTTTGGATTAAAAATATTCGACGGATAAAACGCTAAAAATAGGATAATTATTTATTATATCGAAACCCGATTAAAAACCGAGGATTATTACGAGGAAATTAAGTTTTTTATAACGTAATTAGCTTATTATTTTATTATTTTAGGAATATTTTAGCTAAAAAAATACGACCCGAAAATTAAATTTGCTAATTATACGTTTATATTTAATAGCGAATATTACCGAAAATATTATAATATTTTTGCCCGCCCGATAAAAATTAAAGCTTTATACGACGTTCCCGCTAAAATAAAAACGTATAATTTGCCTCCCCGATTATTTAAATTATAATATTTAAATATTGCCCGAGTATTATTAAAAACTTATACGATATATAACCGGAAAAATTACCGGTTATTTATTATTATTATCGAAAATATCGACCGTTATTTATAAAATATAATTTTGCCGGAAACCCGAGATTTATTACCCGAGGAATTAAAAAATTACGCCGACGTTTTTTCGCTTAAAAAGGCCGAAAAACTACCGCCGTATCGAAATTACGATTACGATATCCGTTTATAAAACGGTAAAACGTTACCGTTTAGGCCGTTATACCCGATATCCCGTAACGAGCTAATTATATTTAAAAAATAATTAAAAAAAAACCTGCGTAAAAGGTTTATCCGCTTAAGCTCGTTACCCGCTGCTTTTTTTGTTTTATTTATAAAAAAGGCCGATAAAAGTTTTTGTTTTTATATCGATTACCGAGGATTAAATAATATTTTTGTAAAAGATTATTACCCGTTATTTTTGATTAAAAAATCCCTAAATAATTTAAAAAAAATAAAATATTTTACGAAAATCGATATTATATTTGCCTTTAATAATATTCGTATAAAAAAAAATAAAAATATTTAACCGCGTTCCGTACCCGTTTCGGCTTATACGAATTTTTAGTAATATTTTTCGGATTAACCGGAGCCCTTATAATTTTTTAAAGGTTTATAAACAATATTTTACGAAAATACCTAAACGTATTTTATATTATTTATTTAGACGATATTTTAATTTATAGCCGTACCCGAGAAAAATATTTAAACCACGTCCGTAAAATATTAGAATCCCTAAAATAAGCCGGTTTATACGCTAAAATCTAAAAATACAAATTTTTTAAAAACGAGATTATTTTTTTAGGTATAATCGTCGGCAAAAATAAAATTCGTATAAACCCGAAAAAAATCGAAACGATTTAAAACTGGTAAACCCCGTTTTGTTTAATAAACGTTTAAATATTTATTAAATTTAGCAATTTTTACCGACGTTTTATAAAGGATTTTTCGAAAATTATTGCCTTAATAATAACCTTAATTAAAAAAAGGATGCGTTTCGATTAAAATTTAGCTTATTAAACCGCTTTTAACCGTTTAAAGCACGTTTTTATAATTATATTTGTTTTAGTACCGTTTAATTAAAAAAAAAGATTATTTTAAAGACCGACGCGTTTAATTATATATCCGCTAGAGTATTATTTTAGTACGGGGACGATAAAATTTTAAAGTTAATAGCTTTTTTTTCGAAAAAATACTCGGTTACGGAATATAATTACGAGATTTACGACAAAAAGCTATTGGCGATTATCCGTTATTTCGAAAAATAAAAACCAAAATTAAAAGGAATAAATTCCCCGATTAAGGTTATTATAAATTACCGGAACCTAAAATATTTTATAACGATAAAATTATTAAACCGCCGCTAAGCTAAATAATCCGAATTTTTGTCCCGTTTTAATTTTAAAATTATTTACCGACCGGGAAAGCAGGGAGCAAAGCCCGATGTTTTAATTAAAAGGTTAAAGGATTTATTTAAAAAAAAAGGGATAAACGTTTATTATATTAAAGCTAAATAATATTAAAAAAAGCTAATTTTAACGATTTTTTTGTTTATAAGCAGGAAGTCGGAAGAATAACCCGTCGAATTGCCGTTATAAATTTTTAAAATCCCGGATCCCGCGTTTATTATTATACCCGATACCGTATTAAAACCGGCCCGTCCCGCTAAACGAGTATAATTCGCGGACCCGATTTTAAAATTATATCCGATTACCCGAAGCTAATTCCGAGGACCTAAAATACCGGATTATTAGCCGTAATTTGATCGAAAACCGTCGCGACCCGTATTACCCGCCGAAAAGACCGTATTATTATTACCGTTTTAAATATAAAGTTTATTCGATTTAAGATATAATATAAATAAAAAATTTAAATTAATCGTTTTAATATTAAAAAAAAAGAAACCCCGGTACCGTAAAATATTTTTAGCCGAGTATAAATTATTTAAAAAATATTTATATTACCGCGAACGTTTATACGTTTTAGCTAACAAAAAATTATACGCCGAATTTTTACGTTTATATTATATTAACCCCGTCGCCGGTTATATAAACCGAGCCCGTACTTACGAAGTTTTATCCCGGGAATATTATTGGCCCGGTATATTTTTTTATATTAAATAATAGGTTCGGAATTATTATATTTATAAAAAAACGACTACCTCGAAGGAGGCCCGCTAAAAATATTAAGACTTTTTCCGATCTTTTAAAAAGCTTAATAAAATATTTCGATAAATTTTATTATATATTTGCTTAATAGCTACGGCTACGACGCTATTTTGGTAATAATCGACTGTTTAATTAAAATAAAATATTTTATTTATTATAAAAAAACTTATAATTCCGAAAAAATCGCCCGTTTATACGTTAAATATATTTAAAAATTATACGGCTTACCTAAAATTATTATATCCGACCGAGGACCTTAGTTTATATCCGAATTTTAGAAATATTTAACAAAGCGCCTAAAAATTATTATATTATTATCGACCGTATATTATTTTAAAACCGACGGATAAACCGAGATCGCTAATTTTTTCCTAAAATAATACCTGCGAGGCCACGTATTTTATTTATAAGACGACTAAATACGTTAGCTACCCTTAGCCGAATTCGCGATTAATTGTCACGGTCGGCGGGCACGGGCAGTATAGGCGGTCGTATAACAGTCTATTCTCTACGGTTCTGGCAAGGTTACAGGTAACTCTATTGACAGGAC